>JAHREE010000069.1:874958-974058 GCA_033628505.1 Tringa tobata
CTAGGGATAAAAACTTCCCAGATCTATGCACAGCATATATGCTGACCTTAGTGCTGCCAAATTGCCAAGTTTCAGTGGAAGTTAAAAAATCCAAAGCCTTTCCAATATGTGTCCGGGATGGGGGGGTGAGGGGGGCTATTCACCTCACCATGCTGGCCCAGCAACTGTGCCCCTGTAAGCCCTCTTCAGACACAAAGCCTCCAGGTAGCATTTGAAATACCAACTTTCTTCCCAGTGAAACACTTGGCTCCATGTTTATGCCACCAGTGCTGTCACATTGTTAAATACTGAAGATGCAAGAGAGATTTTTCCTGTTGTCTCTGTAACATGGCTTAGATAGCAACACGAAGTACCAAAGTTCATTCAAAAGCGTGTCATCACTTGAATAAATAAGGCTATCTGATGCCCTAATTAGTAGCGTAAGCCTTCATGTTTTGATATCTACTTCTGCTCAGAGTTCTGAAATAATGAGCTGAGCCTCTCCACTCCTCTGGCATACAAGCGTGTGTTACACGGTTTTGTGAAAGGGATGAATATGAAAGAAGGTAAGTGATGTGCCCAGGGACACAGAGTAATTTAGAAGAAGAGTAGCTGAGATCTGAGGGTTTTGAAAAAACAGTCTTCTGCTTTAGTCATAACTAAAGTTCAACAACTGTGAAGCAGCGCTCAGATCCACGAGGACAGCCTTAACTCAGGTGAGAGTTTACAAATAATAAACAGGGGGAGGTTTCCAGGTTTTATTTGTCTGTAGCAGTTTTCCACTTTTAAGTCATATGTGTACATCTGAGTGCTATTTTCAAGCTTAACTGTAAACTAACTTTAAAAAGATTAAAATAACAAGAGGGAGACATCTCAGTAATCTCTGGTTTCATGTTGCTGGAACTTTTGATTAAAATTTCAAAGCTCACGAGACTGGAACTTTGATTTTACTCTTCATATCCCTCAAACATCTTTATTTCTTTCTCTCTCTTTTTGCAGAATTTCTCCCCAGAACTCAGCAAAGGCCTTTATCCACCTGACTTTCTGCATCAGATTTAACAAAGCACCGTACACACACATATACCTGCACACCGAGGAGGCTCATAGGACCCACAAGGGCTGAATGGGACTGTCCTGCATCTGAGCCCCCAACAGAAGTTGTCCTCTGCACACAGGCTGGAAGCAGTCACACAATGAAGTCCTGGTAGGAAGGTCTTTCTCCTGCAGTACAGGGGTGATAGATTCTCAAGGCTGAGTATTTCTAAACTCCCAAGAGATAACGTTTTGAGAACAATTTGATCAAAAGCCAGAAACGGGCTATCCTCTCTGTTGCCACCTTTGGACTGGGAAGGAACCTGAGCCCTGAGGTGGGAGTCTTTCCAAAAATTACCCCAATACGAGGAAAACATGGACATACTGGAGTGAATCCAGTGGAGACCACCATGACGGTCAGGGGGCTGAAGCGGCTGAGGGTGCTGGGTCTGATTAGACTCAAGGAAAGGAACCCAAGGGGAGCTGTTCCTGCAGTCTATAGCTGCCTAGTGGGTCTTTACAGAGAAGACAGAGAACAGATCTTTTTGGAGGCAGACATCAAGGACAAGAGACAACAGACACAAGTTGCAACAAGATAAGTTCCAATTACATATTAGGAAAAAAAAATAATCACCGGTGTGGAGGTAGAAAACACTGAAACAGGAGCCCAGAGAGGCTGTGGGATCTCCATCCTTGAAAATACTCGAAACTCAACTGGACAGGCCTGAGCAGCCCTGTCTAAATTGCATCAGCTTTGGCCGTGGGGGTAGGGTAGACCAGAAAACCTTCAGAGATCCCTTCCAGTCTAGGCTACTCTGTGGTTCTGTTTCACACAAAATCCCCTACACATGGGATAGAAAGAAAGCCCAGCAAATCATGGGTTTTCAGCCTCAAATTGGGAAAGGGAGTGCGAAAGCCTGTGTTTGTTACTTCCTGTTACACACCTCATGTGCTACAGTAAATTGTGCTATTTTAAACTGAGGTTTCACAGTCTGGTTTTACATGTACAGAAAAAGCAAAAGTGAACGTCATTTGTATCTGAGTTTCCTGCAGAGGTTTATTTAAGGGAAAAAAAAAAAAACCCAACTCCCAAGCAAATCATAAACCCGAACCTACTGATCGCTGTCCTGAAATGAATTTAGTTTTCATTATTGGGAGCACGGCTTTTATGCAAAGACAAGCAGGAGTGTATTGGTTGCCAAAGCAAAGCTGACTGGTTAAAGCTTGGACTCTGGGGAGCAAGGCCTCAGATAAATGAAGGAAAAGATACAGAGTTTTCCTCTTTTTTTTTTTTTTCTTTGACATAGAGCACTCAAAAGAAGTCTCTGGAGGCTTCAATACGTGACTTAACATTTTAACGCTTTTCCTCCACCAGATGGTTTAGATAAAAAAACTATTAGTTTCATTCGTGCAAATGGTTTCATACAAAAAATGTCTATTTTTAACATTTTTGCCTCAAGGCTTGGATTTAACTTTTTTTTTTTTTCAGAAGTGGAGGTTTTCACTAGTGTCTAATACTTTAATCATCATAATTCTTATGGTCAAAGAAGATTCACACCAGAATGTGGCTGATGAGTCCTCTAAAAGAATTTACGCCCAAAAAGTCTATTAAAATTACTTCATAAATTTGATTTATGCATCTTTTCATACAATCTTTATGTGTTTGCAATTTTCCATGAGCTTTGTTATGATTACTTCAATCTCTGCAAAAGTAGTGTATATGTTCTGTCAAATGTAATGATGCAGACCCTTTATCTTCCTTTTTTTGTCCTGATGTCATTCCTTTGGAGAATACATTCAGTGTGTGAAAACTGGAGAAGGTTCATTACCAGGAACCCTAATTGCCATCACAGGAAAATCCACTCGCATTTCTGGAGGTAGGGAATCCCCCCTAGCCATTAAATTAATGTGTCTGTGCTATGCATGTGCTGAGGGGATGTTAGGAGGGCACACATGACTAATTTTAATTCTGTGAGGTCTTTCTTTATCATCCAAAGATCTTGTTTGGAACCAAGCGGAGTAGGACATGGGAAACATCAGAATCTCTTCATTAACAAGGTCATCCCAGTTGATCCAGAACAGACACTATCCCACTATTTTCTCACAATTCTGCAGAGCTCTCTGGGTCCTCAGGGGTGTCTGGCACCCAGCCCATTGGTCATGCAGAGCACAAGGACTTAGCTCTAGCACCCAATGGAGTCACGCTGCCAGGAACCTGATCCCATTGGCCTCCCTCTATAGTTGCAGGAGCAGGATCAGCACCTCAGACAAAACTCCTCTCTCCTTCACCTACTTCTCTACAGGACTTGGAGAGCCTAAAAACCAATGTCTGCACTACACTAGGAAGTAATTCTGCCCATTAGGAGTTGATCAGCTGATTACAGAACTGCATGGACTGAAGCTCCTACAGCTGCACTGCACGAAATTCAGAGTTTTCACCTCGGACTCAATCTTCTGTCTTCCCCTGCACTGCACTTCATCACCAGTAACTCAGCAATTCATGCACCAGAGGTTAGGTAGCTAATCTCAAATTCAGACCCTGACAGGTATTTAGCAAGTTAAATGCATTAACTGTTAATGCAGATATTTAAAATAAAAAATTATACTTTATTTTCCTGGACTGGGTACTTCAGCTACTGTACCATAAAAAAAAACACCACTGGCAAGTAGCTATGAGAAGAAAGAAGGCAACGGAGTCCAAAGCAAGAAAAGGAAGGGGAAAAGAAAGGAAATAACATTGCCACATATCTTCAAGATGCAGGTTTGTGCCGTATTGCATTCTGTTGGACATGCAGAGAACCAGAGCATATGTAAATAGAAACCACTCCAAAGAACAAAACTCTCCATGCAATAAGGAGATTTCCAGTTATGACTATATTGCTTGCAGGATTTACACCACGGGGGTAATACATTGACAGACCGTGACTTCATCTATACATCATTGTATTATTATAGCTGTTAGGATGTTCAGGAGGTTGTAATTAGTGAGCATCAGGGTGTGTAAGCCCCCTGCGTGGTGCTGCCAAGGCTAATCCATGTCAGTGCCTACAGGCAATGGTGGAAAATAAAACATTTCAAAGAACAGCACCAGGAAAATCTAAGCCAGGCCAACACAGCCACGAGGCCCTGTGATATGAAAGAAAAGCAAACATAATCCATGGGTCAGAAATAACTGCAGATACAAGGTTTATTTTTGTAGTGCACCTCTTCTTCCATCGAGAGAAAAATGTGGTCAGGAAAATGGCACATGGGGGTGTTGTGTCACTTGGGTCTTTTTTTCCTTCCAAAATAATCCAAACAGGTATCAGCACATCACTGACAGCCAAGGGCTGTAGCAGGGACACAGGCGTTCACATCTGTGGGCACCGGGGGCTGGAAGAGAGATCTCCACCACAGTGTGGTTGTTACACCAGAAGTGGGTAACCGTCCCATTTGATGCTCACCACTGGACTGTGAGATGCGGATCCGTTTGCCCAGCTCAGAAGTTATTGAACTGCTTTTGCAATTGATGACAGGCTCACCTTTCCATCTGACAGCAGCTAAAAGTGGCACTTTATTTCCTTTTAGGTCAGAGCCCATCCCTTCCT
Organism: Tringa tobata; assembly: GCA_033628505.1. Taxonomy (NCBI): domain Eukaryota; kingdom Metazoa; phylum Chordata; class Aves; order Charadriiformes; family Scolopacidae; genus Tringa; species Tringa tobata. Next base: position 879,557 of record JAHREE010000069.1, read on the forward strand.
CAGCGCCTCTGCTCCATCGAAACCTTGTCCCTGCTCCCTACCCTTCCAGGGACCGGTCCCTGGAGCACAGCAAACAGCATTATGGGAGATACCTCTCACAGGCTGGCAAGAAGTCTAATAACTTTTGGGGGATTTCCACGGCCAGCAATGCTGCATCAACACACCACCATAGCAGCAGGTGGGCAGGCAAAGGTACTGAGATACCTCTTCATTTATCCAACTCCCCATCTCTATCTCCAGTCCCCTCTCTGCAATTTGAGGTCAATGGATGCTGGGTCATCAGCCATTGCCAACTATTTCAATCACACCTAAAAAAACGACGGTTGTATGACATGCAAAAAGTCTCAGTTGGAGTGAGAACCATCTCCATGGCTGGAATTGTATAGAATTGCATTCCAGTTGTGTGGAAGTTTTTCAGCACACTGCTTTGGGTGAGCATAACTCCCCCCATGCTCTAAGAAAAGGAACTATCATCATAGCAGCAAATGACTATGATTTTGTCATAATGAATATTTGTCCTAGATTCTAAAAGAATAATATGCATCCAGTCAGGGAAAATGGACCCAAAGTATGACCTGTGTGCCCTCAAAAGAGCTATGACTTGAATTACAATGAATCATTCATGAATAAGCTGGGTATCAAGAAACAGCTAGTTCATCTTGCTAAACATCAGACTCACGGTGCATATTGCAAACAGGAAAAAAAAATGAATTCATCGTATGAATAATTTGTTGTAATTTATTTGCATTGGTTACTTTCCAAATGGTCCTTTGCATCTTGTTTGGGAGAAGAAATTTATTTTGGTATTTTCATGCCTTTCCCAAAATGAATCAGAAAATTTCCTTTTGAGTGACACAAGCAAGTCAAAAAGCCAAAGAAGGTGTTTCTCCAGCAAGACCTGACCTTCTGTCATTAAAATTATAGGGACTTTTGCCATTGTTTTGAATACAACTGAATTAAAAAGTAGAAAAAAAATTTAGACTGTAGAAATATGTAAGAGAAGCCAAGCACAAATGGTGTTGTATGAATGCTTTAATTCCATGCCATGTTTTTGGTTTTTTTGTTTTGTTTTTTTTTTTCAAAAGAGAAAACAGACAAAATAGGTAAAGGCACAGAAGCAAACACTTAAAATGAATTAAGCTGTGTTTCAAGAGAGGGTTGAAATTCCCCTTTGTCCTCAAAACAGAGTCTTCTTTCCTTGTCCTCAGACAAGCCAGAGATTTAATTTGCTTCACACAAAGGAAGTGTTCCCAAAGGAATTAAGCATCCAATTTGCAATATGACATGTGAATGCTCCACCTGCTTTGGGCCATGCAGAGAACCTGCCTTTCTCCCGAGGACATGGGGATTTCTCTCCTCGGTCTCCATGGGGATTTAAAAAATGATAGCCTCAGATAACTTCTGGATACGGGAAAATTTGGCCTCATAAGTGGTAAAAAGACCCACAGTTAAATAAACTGTATACCCCTTCAGCAAATCTTTGGGATTTGAAGAGTATATCAGCACTGCCAAACAACTTGGTTTTCCAATTCACTCTTGGACCCTGATACCTGTGTTGCTTAAGTGGTAGCTCACTCCTGGGCTTCACTTCTTGAAGTTCCTCTTCACTCCAGGCCTGCGTGTGGTTTTAAGACCATTCCCCTATGGAAACTCTTAAGTTTCATCCTTGAGGATGGACAATATGACACCAGCCCTAGGTGGTTCTCCAGCACTGGTAGTTCTCTGCATGCCCATCACCACAAAAGGGCCCACTCAAACACCTTCCACACCGCCATATACTCCAGGGGGCTACAAAACCTTCATCACGGGTTTTGGGGAAAAAAACCTCAACCATTCACACAAACTGGTCTGTGTGTTGCAGCTGCAGGGTACCATGGGAGTGCTGGGGTCCCTAGGCTGAGGGCTGTGCCGTAGGGATGCAGTCAATCTGCCTAAGAAAGGGGTGGCCCTGGGTGGGGGGGCTGGACCACATTGAACTGCTTGATCGGGGGGCTCCCTGCGGTGTGTGCCTTCAGCCGTAGCACAGTTAAAGGGTCACATCCCTTCCTTGCACCTTTTTTTTTGTGCTTCATACAGGGAATCATCAGGACCAAATGGCCCTGCAGACACATTGGCCAGCACCGTGAGCAAGGCATCAGCCATACAGCAGTGCTGGCCTTTGCACACCATGCAGGAGAGACTACTGAAGTTTTTCTTGCTCATTCAGTTATGCTCAGGTCTCAGGACTATTCTGGAGTTGTAGGTACTTATGAGGGCAAAGGAGTTTTAATGTCAATTTTGAGTTTGTAAGCTATCTCTCTGAGACAGTAAAAATCATTTTGCAAATGCAATAGCACTTTTTTAATGTAGCTTGTGTCAAACATATTGTACAAGCTGAAGCAAACCCTAGATGGAATAAAATAAAACAGCTAATGGGAGAATATAATAGATAAACAGCAAGGCTAAGCATTTGACAGTTTCCCACTGCTGAGTATGATTATCAGTAGCACTATATTCAGCCATGTGAGTTATCATCTCATAAGCTTCATCTTATAATATGAAAAAGGCCACGTTTGAAAACTCTGATCAACACAAATTATGCAGCTCATAAGTAATTTCTAATTTATGAGGTTTTATTTTTTTCATTTTGTGACTCACGACTGTACTGATATCTCCATCCCAAAGCACTGGAGAGTCTGCTGAAGGCCATCCAGGAGCACAGCCATTCTGCAGGCAGCAAAGGAGTGAGGTGGGAAGGGAGGACACTCTGGTGCCCTGCTGCACTGACTCTCCTCATAGGAGCCAGGGCTGGAGATGATAGGGAGGTGAAGAGGTTTGCTATGAAGTCATAATCCTGTCATTACCCATCAATGTTTGAACAAAAGCAGGAGAGTTCATACTCTTTAGGGGTGGAGCATGTTGTCTGGACACCAGACAGGCATGGATGGAGTGATCAGAGGAGATGATCACTTGGGAGTAGTGACCATCACTCACTTTGGGGCTGAAACCAGCAGTTTAATTGTTTCTCACACCTGAGTATCACACCATACAACCCTGAGAGATACTCTCCTGGCAGTGGGTTTCTTTTCAGCCTCTGCACCTAGGACAGGTGGCGCAACCACGGGCCTTTTCTACATTCAAGCCATGGAGAGGAAGCCCAAAGTCAAAGAGTAGTCTTTTCCAATACAGAATGAGCCAGAGAAGCAGCTGCACAGACTGACCTACTGTCACGGAGCAAGACATTACCATAATAGTAGCCAGATGGTCAGGCTTTGCCTTCATTATCAGAATTATTATTCATATCACAGGAGCGCTGAGATTCCCCAGCCAAGATTGGCACTCAACAGACACATGATAAAACGCCTCCTTTGCCCTACAGAGGTTCTCCTCTAAAACATCAGGACAGGTGAAAAGGAAGGAAGAAACAGCTACACAGAGAAGTTAATGGTAGACTGGTGGCTCTATGGCAGAGAGCTCGAGAGCAATGGGGTGCAGGCACCAGGCTGTCCCCGGTGCCACACTGCCCTCCCAGCCACCACGTCCACCCCATGGCTGCAAGGGCTCACAACTGTCCCACCTGCTAGAGACCCACACGGGTCCCAGCGTAAAAGCTCCCCATCTCTGCCCAGACACTCCTGCCGTGCAATAGCAAACACTAATGTGGTAAAAACAAAGGGCAAAGTGAAGTTTCAACATGTTAAAGACAGATTGTTGCTGGAAACCATCCTACCCTGGCTGTCCCCAGACCCAATACGACAACAAACTAATTACACCAGCATCTCCTTGCTATTTACTGGTACAAGCTGGTTGGTTTTATCTTTGCTCACTCCCATCAAAGGAAAAATATCTCAGCAGTTAGTAAGAGTGTAGAGAAAGATGTACCATCAGATAGCATGTGTGCTCTGGTTTTGTTTATTGTAAACCCACAAGGAGTCACATGCCACTTTATTTTTAATTTTGCTGAGATCGGAAAAATCAGTTTAACAGAAAAGACCAAGAACTTACCCACAAAGGTAAAAGCCCCAGGGCAAGAGATAACCATATGGGATATTATCAAGGTAGGTCACATTTTTCTCTAAAGTTGAGTAAACTCCTGGAATTGATAAAATCTTGCAGCCAGACTTCATTTGATATGAGAAAGCATTTGTGGGAGGGAAGCATCTGTTCATTATCACTCATGGGCTTAATTGTATGTTTCTTATCACCCAGTGGTGTTTTCATACTTACCACATGCACTACCGTATGTCCAACTTCAAAAAGAGTTTTGCAGCACTGAGTGACTTGTTTCAAACAGGAAGATAGTTTCAGGCAACCTGGTTTCCTTCTGAGAAAAGGGAAAGGGGCAAAATCTGGGGAGTGGTATCTCCTGTAGGAGTTAGGCTGATACCTTGGAGAATAGCAGACTGTTTTGAAAGACATTACGGCTCCAGTGGGCTAGTTATCACTCTGCCTAGTGCTCACAGGAGCTAGTGTGATTCATTTTTCCCTGGAGAGGAAGACTTGCCCTTCTGCCTCACTTGTTTAAAAATAAAATAAATAAGCAAAATAAAACAAAACAATTTGCTATTTCTCTTGAAAAAGCATATTGCAGCTCAGAAACAAAAATGAATTAAGACTGAGAGGCAAAAAGCAGTAGGAATAGAGAAAAGGAATAAGAAAGGAGAACAAATTTATATGAGGGGTGATGATATTTGAGAGATTTTGTCCATTCTTTCTTCCAGTGCTGCCTTCCCCTCTGTGCCTGTCCCCTCACCTCGTGCTCTGCTCCCAAATTCAGGACTGTGGTTTGAGCTCCGGTTTCCACTCAAAACCCTCAACATCAGAAAATGAAAAAAAGGCTTGCCAAATTCTTTTCAAATTGCTTTTCCTACTTTCCCATGAAAAAAGGAAATAATCATTGCAGGGCTGAAGTAGTCCTCTCGGTGTGAGTTTAATTAATTGAAGCAAGAGAGTCCCCAGGAACCCTGTCATAATTCCCATCAAAAACACGGTAGTAAGTAACCCCATAGCTATAGATGAGGGATTTTTTTCATTACTGTTTCAATCTCAACCCTTCAAAAATCCTTTTTGTATTTCAGCCATGACTCAGCTGATTTAGGTACTTTAATTCCTCCTTTCTTCCTTCGTGCTTTCCATATTGTTCTGTATTTCCTAACAATATGGACATGAAACTCATGCTGTGAAAGATGAGAGGTAATCTCTGATAGCTACTTGAAAGCTCAAGTTTAAAATAATCCTGTAGCACAAAGGGTTCCTTTTTTTCTTGTTCTGTAGATTTATACTTAATGCTGGTCACATGCCAAGGAGTTTACTAAGATGTTTGTTTCCCCACATATGGCCGTCTCAGTGTGCCGGTCTATTGAACTACACGCACTCAAGAGTCACCATCCGCTGCACTTCCATGGCATATTGCATTAAAAAAAATAAGTGGACACATTACAGTGACATGTGAGGATTTCTTCTCCCTAATGCTCTAAGAAGCTTAACTTCCAAAAACTGTTTGTTTATCCAAAACCTCATTAACATGGACACTGAGAATTAGGTAGTTCAATCCCTCTCCTTTTTTCTTGGAAACCCCTAGATTCGACTGGCTGTGGCCAAGGCAGTAAGATGAAGAGTTTTGAACATTCAGCTCCTTTTGGCTTGCCCCGCTCTGGCACCTTTCCTGTTTTCACAGTCCTGCTGTTCCTCTCTGGTCACAGAAGCAGGTTTTTTTTGCTCCCCTTCAGGAAGGCACCATCTCCGGGTCCCCATCTCCCTCTCAGCCCCTGCCCCAGGCAGTGAACTGAGCAGAGCACACACAGGCTGGTCTTGGGAACTTTTTTCTCCCCTTTCCTTTGCAGGATTAGTCCACCCTCAAGCTCGCCTTGTTGATCAACTTTTTTTTGTGCCCCCTCATTTCCCACACCCTGCTCCTACCAACCATAACTTCTTGCTGATGGAGCTCTCAGAGATGACTGTCCTTTAGGGTAGAGCAAACCTTTAACTTGCCTGGTGGCCCTGGCTTCAGTGGTCCTTCTAGGCTCACGATTAAGCTAAGCTCCCCAAACCAGGATTTTATGATCCCGTTCCCCCCCACTTCTTCACATTTCCTTTCTCTGTAAACCAGACCAGCATCACTCACCAGGCTGTGCCACAACTCATTTGATTCCGTGTCATTTCAGACTTTATTAAATGCAAGAAGCTACAGTAATATTATGCTATGTTTCCACAGTTCAAATTTTTTAAACCATAAATCAGGAAATACAAAAATGAAGCTTTCAATAGGAGCTTTTAGTTGGCTGCAATATAGTTGAGTATATTTTCCCATAGCTGTTGACCATGCAAAAAACAATACAGCGTATCAAGATACTCATTTAACCTGAAAAAGAGAACACAGAAGAGTTTCTATATGTCCCCTGCAGCCAAGGCACTGTTTCTGTAGGAAATTTAATTTTAGCTTCCTTTGAATTTTTAATTTTTTCCTATGCAGATTTTGTGGTTTTTCATGTCATTTCCTGTTTTGAGTTGTTTTGTTTTGTTTTTTTTAAAACTAAAAATAAATTTAAAAATATGTGGAGTTATTTGTGAAAGTTATTGATTCTTTGGACATGAACTCCTAAGTTAAGAGACATTTCTGTGATGCCCATTTTCTAGAGGACCCTTTCTTTACCTCATATAAACACTGCCCTTAGCTATTATCAGCAAAATAGAAAATATTTTCTTCCAAGTTTTTTTTTTATATATGTAGTCTTCCACTTTCTTTCATAACCTCAGAATTTAAACTTCAAAAACAATTTTCAGAGTGTTTTTTCTACCTTCTACAATTCCTCAAAGAGTGAGTATTTATGTGGTCCCTTGCTTACAGCTCTCAGTTCTCAAGGAAAGATGGCAAAAGTTTTACTCAGGAAGCTTTTCCTCTGATTGTCATCACAGGGCAACATCCAATGGTCATCAACTGATGATCATCCAAATGATGGATCTCATTTACTTCAAGGACCACGCGGTTCAGTGGGCAGTGCCTCCACTCCATCTGAAAACTTTCCTGGAAGAACAAAGAAACCTTTCACTCCCCATTGCTAGTGCTTCGTCAGGGAATAAATCCCCACATCTACCACACAAATCTATTTCTTTACACTTTCCCGAAACATAATGCAAGTGAGAAAGCAATCCCCCGACAGCTCCTTACAAGCACTAACTGGAAGCACAGAGAAGCAGTTCTCTTACTGATATTTAAAGCCACTTTCAGCATTGGGAAAGCACAGCAGGGGGGGCGGGTAGCAGTTGACACCATCGTTATACAGTGAAGGTACCAATGCCCCCACCAAGGGTATTAATAATTGTATTCGTCTGTATTAAAATAATAGTAAAAACTATCAAATCAAATGATGAAGGTAAACACAGAGCTAATCAGGAAGGAGATTTAGGAGTTACAGTATAATTCCCCCAAAGCCCCTAGCCTAATTAGTGAAGAAGATAAACTGGTTGACAGATTGCACAGCTAGAAAAACATAAAGCAAAGAAGGCTATAATATTTATTATTACTGTATAAGACAGTGATTAGACCCCCAACCTATGTACAGATCTAATCACCATCCCCTGGAAAGGATAATAGCCAGCCCTGCGAGTCTGGTTTGACAAATTAATCCTAGCCTGATCCAAATAAAGAGATTTGTAGTTTTCAATGAAAAATTAACTCCCTGGCTGTGCGGTGGGGACATTGCCGCAGGCACTAATGGCATTGCTACCCAGAGACAGTGCTGCTCCGTGTCTGCTCTTAAGGGTCTGTCAAACAATACACATGGTTCAGGCTTGAAGCAAGGGCAAAGGATTAATCTAGAAATTTGTGTATTTGCGAAGCATTAGTCATAGGACATAAACTGAATTCTGGAAGGTAGACAGTAGTCTACAAAGGGTGGGTTGATGAAGGTGGTCATTTTCTAATCCCTGGCATTCTTGAAGGACATACATACATCTCAGACAAGTTAGGGTGAGGAAGTTGCTCACGTTGAGTATCCCACAGTGTAGAGAAAATCACACAAAAGAGATTTCGTCATGTATTTGTACTATGGTGTGGCAATCTGACAGCAATGTGAGAAAGAAGCAACATGATTAGTAGAAGACACATTCTATAGATACTCATGTTTTGTGCATAAAAAGGAAGAGTGTATGGAGCTCGGGGACCTCAGGAAGCCTCTGAAAACTGCTGGAAAAAAAAGCAAAATTGGAGCAAAGGATGTACCCAGCAAAACAACAGTGGGGGAAGGACAGGCCTGAATTTTTTTTCTATGTAATGGATTAGCTTTTCTGGATTGTGTTCTGTTAGAGCTCTAAGGATTTCAAGACCTTTGGTGTATTGGAGGAAATGGCATGGCCCATTCATTTCAGGGCCATGGCCAGCAAGGGATTCCCTCACAGAATATTAACAAATGTTGTCCATTTATAGGTTTTACTTAATTTACCTGAACAGCAAAACCTACGCTCTGATATAGCAAGCAAGCATGATTTCTGCTTTTAATTTCATGCTTTTAATGAGAGGGAGATATAGAGGGAGGTATATATAGAGGGAGGTATGCAAAGCTCAGCAGCTTGTCAAAGCAGGTTCCTACTTTTTATGTGTCTGGACTCCTGAAATGAAAACCTTCCTGTGGAGTAGGGCAGGTAAGCACTGAGTGCTAACTCAGCAGGGTGAGTTAGGTGTCTCAGAACAGCTTTCACAGCAGTTGTCAACCTGAGGGAGCTCAGGTAGTTACTAGGAGAAGGTAGTTACTGAGGACAGAGGTAGGTTTGAAGTCCTGCCTGTGGTTCTGTGCTGCCAGGAGACACTTCCCAACATCCCTGAGTTTTCTCCAAACTGCTTTCTGAAATGACTTAGGAGACATCAATCCCATTTCTCAGGTGACAGCAGCAGCAGCAGCAGCAGTCTTCTGGCCGGAAAGTGGAAACCCTGAGTTCATTTTCCACCATTTCCAAAGAGGACGCCAACCCACTGTCCCACCCCAGGGCACAACGTCCCAATCACAGGACTAAAAGATTTCCCTCAGTAGCAGCAGTGGAGACAGTGCCCCTGAATTGAAGCTCTAGCTCCGAAAAACCATTTTTGTGAAATGTGCAGGTGCCCTTGGGATTAGACATCACTATCGCAATATTTGACTGCAGTGTTTAAATTGGAAATTAGGCTGGACTGGGAATCTAACCCAATTTTCTGCCTACATCTAATCTTCCTTTTACAAATTGTGCAGAATTCAGTGTAATCTTCCTTTTCAATTTTCACCCTGAACCCTTTTTCCAGTTTTGGCCAAAGAGCAGAACTTTTCAAGAGGTCCTTTCCCACCCTTCTGAGATTAAAGCATTTACTAAGGCAATGTGGTGTGTTTGCCAGCCTTTGTGCCCGTATCCGAGTGATTTAGAGAAGCAATACTATGTTATTGTCCATCTCTCTTTTGGACAGCTGGGCTTTACAACAGTACAGACAAATAGCTGAGGAGAATACAGGCTTTTATAATACTATGAACACAATATTCTGAAAGCAGAAATTACGAAAGAATCTTCTTTTATTCCAACAGCTAAGTGTTTAGCTGAAATTCCTATTTGATGGGACTAGATAACTAGCAGCAAGTCCTTAATGTAACTGCCCAAAATGCTATTATGCTTGTGCTACACAAAGATTATATGTGGTGATAACCAGATACAGACACTGAGAGAGGAAAATAAATTCTCATAAAACACTTTCTGGAACTGGTAAATAGAGAAAAATACAGCAGAAGTATAAAGATAAAAGTGAAGGAGATTTAAAGGTAGGGTTTTTTTCCCAGAAAGGGTCTGTCCACTGAATCTAAATCATCTCCCCAGCAATGATAAAGAAAAAGTTATCAGGAAAAATGTTGTTGGGGCACTAAATCTGGTAAGTGTATCTAAGGCCCATTGGTGCACTCAGAGTGCACTCTGATGAATATGAAATAAGTGTTTTGTTGAGTGTAAGGTTGTTCTGCCTGTCTAAAGAAGGCTGCCTCTGGTGCTACTACCTAAATAGACCTTAGTGTGCCATCCACAGTCCTGCTAAAGAAAGACGCTAAATAAAGTCACGCGGTCTTGTTTAACTAGAATCAAAGAATACATAGAGAGAAGATAACATTGTGATCACTTAACCTGCTTTCCTTCCTGCATTGTCCAAGCCTATCTGATTTACACTCCAATGCAGGTGCAGGCGCAGTCCCAAGTGCTGAGCCATGAGCAGATGGCACAGGAGAGATGACTCCAGTGCTAACTGCTTATCCCACGCAAATATAACAGTTCCTGGCTCTAAGAGGCTCTCTGTGTGCAGGAGAAGTTACCAAAATGGTGGGTTTTCATCTCCTGCCAGACAGTGAAATAAATATGCTGGGCTGGAAGGAAGCACATTGTGGGTAGGACTTGACTCAGAGATCAGCATTTAGATATTGGCCATAGGACTTCACTGTGTTGATTCCTCTCTGTAATGAAAAACACTCTAAAGAACATGTGATCTTAACCGAGATATTTCCAGATGACTTCACCACAGATTTTGGTAAACAATTAAAGTGTTTAACTACCAGGGAGTGTATGTGTCCTCAACTTCTTGATGCTGGATCTTGTTATGCATTTGCATCCAAACTGAAGAACCATCTCTTCTGACCTATTTTCCCCCTGCAGTCAGCTGTAGACCGTGACCAAAGGCATCCTCCTCTCTGCTCCTTCTTGAGCTAAACAGACAGAGCTCTTGCATTCCCCCTCTCTCTCTCCAAGGTATGTTTACTTGTCCTTTTGTATCTGTCATGACTGTTCCCTGAATCATCTCCAAATTGTAAACATTTTCCTCAGGCTGCAGAGAAAACAGTAACACAGGATTGCAGTAAGAGTCAGATTCATGCCAAATGAAGAGGGAATATAATTTTTCAGCTCTTAAGATCACTCTGTTTACAGGCCAAGGATCACATCAGCACTGCAGCTACAAAATAAGCACTTGTACTGAGCTGAGCTGTTTCTTTGCAACTTGGTGACTCCCTTTGCACAAAGAGGGCTACCTTGAGTGACATTACATGTGACCGTCTGGAAAAGAAGACTTGCTTACGTTGAGCAGTTCACCCCTTCCTCTTCATCACTCACCTTTCCCACAGACTCCCTGCCATCTGCAAACCCAATCAGCAACGATAGAGGTATGAAATGGTTCCAGATCCTCTGTCAGTGGAAAGAAATAACTCTGCTTGATTTTCTCCCCACATTTGCAAGGAGTGGTTAGTGAGTTTTCTATCAATTATATGTGCCATGCTACTTTTTATCATTCCAGCTTTTACCCTGAAGGTTGTGCTGAACCCTGTCAAAAACTTCTAAAAGTCAAGCATCATTGTGTTTATCAGCCGATTTAACTGAAAAAACCTATCAGGTTGGTCAGGCAGGATCTGTTTTCCATCTGTGCATGTGAATTGCCATTGACTAGATTAGTACTATATTAGCACTTAAAAGGAACTGTAGCACAGAGCTATATTAGCACTTAGGTTTGCTTATTCTATGTCAGCTGTTTATTATTTGAAAAGAATAGGCCCCTAATTGTCTAGACTATTCCTCTTACCTATTAAAATACAATGGTAACTTCTAGAAATGTCTAATGGAATTTCTTTAGTGCTCAAAGACTGACTAAATTTCAACATTAATGTTCATTGAGTTCCTTTGCCAGCTCTTTTAAAACTCATGGGTATGGGATGACCAGATTGCCAATTTGAAAAATATCTTCTTCCACAGCTGTTCTCTAACATATTCTTCAGTTACAGCCGGAGAGTACATATTTGACATTGACATATTCTACACTATACGCTGCACATGCATACATACAAATAGAAATGTTTCCCTTTCTTTATAGTACTATTGGATCGATATAACTTACCATTTTCACATTAATAAACTTCAGAAAGTTTTGTATTATTCTTTAATGTGTGGTTGTTTCAAAAATTCTCAGTTATGATTACTATTTATTACTAGCAATTTCTCCATTATCCCAACAAATAGATGGATAATTTTAATCCTTTCTTTAAACAAGTTTGTTTGAGTGACTTTGGTTTTCCTGTTTCACTTGAGAAATGTGGCTTGTCGGCTATTTCATACAATGTTCCTAAACATTTGCAATTAATAATCCACATCAATTGTTTACTACAAGTCTTTTTACAAACTTTTGGAAATTACTTACTTCTGTATTTCTGGCTTCCTCAAACTGTACATTTACGCAGTCGTGCAAATAACTCCCAGCCCAGTTCTGACACTGCCTCTGGGAAGAAGTCATCTAGTCATTGCATCATCACACTATTAGTGTAGAAGAGTTGCTCACTGTAAAGAGGGAATTATGGTTATCTCATCACCATTTGTGGTGATCAACCCATGGGATACACAAATTTTAAAGGGCTTACAATTTCTTTGTGCTGCAGCCTTGCTAGATTGCTGAGACCTGCTCCTAGATGTTCCTGGATGCCATACGTTGGCCAAGGAAAGAGTATCTGAAAGAATTCTCCAAAATTCTGTATTTTTACAAGTACTCAAAATAGCAATTTTTGATCACAAAGTTTGTTAATATTTACAGTTACACTATCATTTTCACTTACATTTTGCCATTGTTCCCCGCTTCACACTATCAACTTGAGAGTTGCCAAGCTTTATTAGCAATGACATCAAGAAGGGTAAAAGCAGTAAGGGAGTGACCAACCAGTAGTCTATATGCAACCAAAGTAGGTCCATTGATTTCAATGGAATCACTCTTTCACTTAGCTTGGGATCTGACTCATCATCCTTGCAAATGGAAGTACTCATAAGCATGATAATATTGACATTGCTCATCAATGATATGTTTTATAGTTCTTTCTGGTGTTGTTTATTTGACTTTGCCTAGTCCAGTTTTAATCATTTAACTTGCAGTTTTCATAGTGGAATGATGTCTATAAGGAAATAATTTCTTTTTAGCTTACATAACTGCTCTGCAATCCGCTTAACATCAGAAGAAAGGCTATTTTTTTCTTTGTGCTACTCAAAGCACAAAAATGAAATTATTTCTATTGCTTGTTACTGTTTTCAGTGTTTTTGTGGCTCAACATTTGCAGCTGGACAGATGTTTGTGGTTTTTACTGTGCTTTTCTGCACAGGGGATCGACTTTTTTCTGTCTGATGAAAGGGAGAAAGAAGTAGTCAGCTTTGCCAATACTTCTCACATGTACACAAAGCAAGCACCTTTTATGTGTGTATATGTGTATATATGTGCATACACATCAATATGCATACAAATTTATGTATATGCATGTATATATACCCACATACACACACACATAATCTTTATTCACATGTTACAACTTTACATGAGAACAAACAAAATTACAAGCTGGTTCTTCTTCAAACAGGTGCTTTGGGATCTACAGCTGGCACCACGAATTCCACAACCATGTGCAAACATGGCATCATATTAAAAACAGTGATAAACAATTATAAATGAAATCTGTGATAAAATATTTTGCCCCTTGGATATAAGTTAAGACTTTTACATCCGGATGGCTCATTGGCTATGAACTTAAAAACGTGTTCTCTCTTGCAGAGATAGGACAGCAGAGCAGAGTGAAGAGATTTAAAACCCAGCTGGGCACAGTCTTGGGCAACCTGTTCTAGCTGACCCTGCTTGAGCAGGGGGTTTGGACTAGACAGTCTCCAGAGGTGCCTTCCAAACTCATCTAATCTTGTGATTCTGTAAAGAGTCATCTTTTCATTCCTGAGCAGAAAAAGTCACATCTCTTAGCCAAGTTTTAGGGGATTTCTATCCGTCTCAGGCCGTAGGAAGCCAGCAGAAGGGACAAGGCAGAACAGCACCCTGAGTGTGTGAAGGCCCAGGAAAGAGTCAAGGAATGAGAGAGATCGTCGTGTGTTACATTTCTTTAAAATATAACTGTGACTCCAATGATTAAACATGAGGAGACAGACAGCAAGGGAGAAAATACAGGATTAAAAACTTGGGATCCTCTTGAAATGTAACATAAATTCCTAGCTAGTTCAGGAGTATTGAACCTTATAAATCTTGGTTTATCCTCTGAGACATGCTTTTCTAAACAGCTAAAGATCCTTGACCTCATTTTGCCAAGAACTAGTCTTGATGATAAAATCATTGCTTGCATTCGCTTTGTTCAGGCAACACAGAAAGCAGCAAAATTGCAGAACACCAGTGTAAAATCAAAATAGGCAACAGAGTAGAGCCCATTTTCTCCGTGCCTAAAATCTGCGGAGAACTAACCACACTTTGCTCTATACCCAAAGTACTGCTGAGAGTTTGCATCACACCGCAGATCGCCGATGTGTCTGAGCCACATGCTTACAGCAGTCTGTCTCCCGATCCTCTGCTGGACCAGTGTGCATCCTGGCTTTCAAATGGGACAGCCAAACTGCTGTTATTTAATTTCACTTGTCAGTATTGTCACTCATCCAGCTTCAGGACCTATAGGCTACAGTTTTATTAATTGTCACGTCATTTTCACTGACACTTAGGCCCAGCCTTATGGTGTACAGCCTGAGTTTATGTCAATGGATGCTCCCACTAAATTGAGTGGTGCAGTGCTAGATGCCAGTGCAGGACAAGAAAAGGAAGAGCACGGAGCACTGGAGGGCCTGTGAAACTTTAAATACAGGTTTAGGCCTATGCATGATCAGCAAAGCCTCGCAGCACATGTGTCATTTGACGAGTGGTGGAATAAGAGCACAGGCTGAGGGGAGATCTGATCAATGCTTATAAATACTTAAAAGATGGGTGTCAAGAGGATGAGGATGGTCTTTTTTCAGTGGTGCCCAGTGACAGGACAAGAGGAAATGCGCACAAACTTGAATATAAGAAGTTCCATCGCAACATGAGGAGAAACTTCTTTACTTTGAGGGTGGCAGAGCACTGGAAGAGGCTGCCCAGGAAGGTGGTGGAGTCTCCTTCTCTGGAGACATTCCAAACCCACCTGGACAAGTTCCTGTGCAACCTGCTCTGGGTGGACCTGCTTTGGCAGGGGGGTTGGACTAGATGATCTCCAGAGGTCCCTTCCAACCCCATGTGATTCTGTGATTCTGTAAAAGATGCTGAAGGTCACCTTTTGGCAAGGAGGTGTGGTTCACACTGTGAAAGAGAGAAGACGGGAGCGTGCTGAAGAATGAGGAGTTCAGGAGCCTGTTTGCTGAGACATAGGAGTTCAGGAAAGAGGAGATGACAGCGGAGGTAGTTACTACCAGTGGAGATCAGGGACAACCCTTGTTGGAAAAACAATGATCAGAGGACAGCAAGTAGTATCTCCTGCTCTGCTTGATGTGGGTGCATCACTCCCCATATTGTTAATTAAAGAAAAGATACCCCATAGTGGGCTTCATGGTAATAGTCAAGACTTCTGAATTGAAAAACTTAATGATTTTAATGACCTGTGGCGATGGACTGGAATTAAGTGGTGACAGCAGTGGTGAGTGGTGCCGGGGGAGGAGAGCTGGTGTAAGTCCTGCACTCACCAGCATCAATGGCAACACCCTGCAGTGGTGCAAGAGGAGGGCTGCTCAGAACTGAGACATTAGAATGAAGGGGTGAGTAAAACAGTGCTAATTATCCATCCGTGATTATGAAGTATTCTGTTGTCTCGGAGTCTGTGGGACCTGTCTGACAGTTTCAGACTATGTAGGACTTCTCTGTGGTGCCTTTTGTAGAATGGGCTTATCATACTGTCCTAAAGTCTCTTCATCTCCTTGGTATTCACCTACACACTTGGACTTTGGATTGACTGCAGACCTGACATATTTTTGAATAGAACTGCTCACACGATGATTTAAGGTAGTGGTTATAATAGTGCTTATAAAGCTTGTTATTTTTGATGATTTTCATGAACTCATTCATTAGGTTTTTATATATCCTTTCATGGTTTTAACTTATAAAATGAGCACTGAAATGTAGTGACATTAATATAAAGCTGTGACAAGCACCCAGTCTTTCTCTATTCCAAAATATGAGAAGCGGTTATATGGTGTAATTAACGGCAGTTAAATGAAGAACAAATTCAAGGAAATATTATTTCATGCAAAATGTGGGATTTACAGCCCCAAGAGACCTTTTGAGTGAAATAGTGAGTTGAGTGATTGGATTTGTAAAAGATCTAGATAATTATGTGACCATTAGCATTTATAATTATGCTAAGATAATTAAGTATAATGAAACCTCATGCTTCTTAGTATAAACAAATTACTTACAGAAGTCAGGAAGGAATACTTTTTAGGAAATCAGGATTTCACAACTGGTCAGGTGTATTTTGGTTTTGTTGTGCAGACCTTTTTTTTAAAAACTTTTCCAATCAGACAACGAACACATCTGTAGGCAGAATGATAGATTGAATGGGGTAGCCATCTATTTTACTCTAGAATACCCTATCTCCTTACCGGTTGAAGATAATAAAGTTTCACTGTCTATTTGTGAAACTCTTTATAAGTTTTCAAAATTGACTATTCAAAGTTGCCACAGAGGAAATCCTATTTGGAGATATGTCAGTAACCCTATCTGCTATATCACCTTCTTGTTACTCTATCGCAACCAGGAATTTCATTGATGGACACTGTAGTCTCAGAAGCCAGATGCATTTTTCAAAGGAAATGTCATTGATCTAATAGAGGGCAGGCTTTTGGCAGAAGACAAAAAGTTCCTGTATGAATATTTTTAACCTAGACAAGATTTACAAAAGGTTTGGTGGTTTTTTTAATAAAAATAAGTGTGAATCAGAGATATGTCACTGTTGTTTACAAAGTTGAAAACCTGTCTTAATGTTTTGCACAGACTGGTTCTTATTTATTCAGTCATTTTAAATAAGACAGTTACAACATTTTGCTGGTGAATATCTGTGCTTACAAGCTGCATGCCTGATTTATATAAACCTGCACGTTGCACAGATATTTAGAGTACCACAAAGTGAATGTGATTTGGTCAAAATTTGGCATTTGCTTTCACATCATGTGGCCACAAAGAACAAACCTGATGTAGCCTGGGTATTTCTTGCTGGTTTTGTCCATTAGGTAATAAACAACATTATTTTGCACAGGTTGAGGTATTAAGTCTATAGCCATCTGTTGTTGTGAAAGAGACTGTATTTAAACTACTGAAGAGAAGTTTAAAAATTAGCTGGGAGTCAATAGAGAGGGCAGATATTCCTGGTTCAAACAAAGACTTTCTTTGTCGGCAGGTTACACAATACTTCAGTATGTTGCTTTCCCGAGCTGTAAAACAACTGATAGAAGCATTTATTTCAACCACTTTGGAAATGCAAAGATTTATAAAGCTCCCTGAGACCTGGCTGTCAACTGTTTAAAGGATACTGCATAGACCTGCAGAACTGTGGACATTTGTAGAAATGATTTTAAATAAAAAACCAACTCCAGCAGCACAACCAGTGCACTCCAGTCACTAACAGGCATTCAAGCCATATCGCCAGAATAGAATTGGCCCAAAGTAACGCCTCCTGAAGTGCATATAGTAGAATGTCTGCAGATCCACTCCTATTCATCCACACGTTTGCTAGTGTAGGCATAGCCAAAGAGCTTTTCAGGTCAAAGGACAGTCTGAGTTATTCCAAAAAATTAAGTAAATGCAAGAACCTTTTTGCACAAACAAGGTGCACAAAGTAAACACATAGTTATAATATTTGCTAGCTGAAGTTTCTGCTTAGGATTTTTTCCAGGCAAAGGCTGACACATTGCTCTATATTGCATATACAAACCGTTCTAAGAGCTGAAAGTTATATTCTCATGACAAAACCCCCTGCTATGGACTACAAAAGTAGTCTAATCCCCTAACTGGTGCTAAGGAACCACTAGCTGGACAGACTGCCGACATCACTTGCAGTGACTATAGACAACCACGGCTCAGATTGCACTTATGCCCTTCAGGAATTGTTTATCTGCCTGCTTATCCATACATCACTCTTATATAATTCATATCACTGTAGTGCCTGTAACTTTGCAATACATTTGGCTCTTAATTTCTTTGGGCTCTTAAAGAAAAGGGAATCTGCAGCCATTTTAATAGGTTCGATGGTCAATGGTGTCAGAGCAGCTGATGGGCCAGAATCAATTAGGATGGATTTCCCTTGTTCCTAAGGAAAAAATATGCTATTCTGCAGCCATGAAATAGTACTTTCTAGTTCTCCTAACCTCCCTTGGAAGTTTCAGAAAAGTAACACACTACTGAAGTATCAGCACACAGCATCTTTAAAGACTCATTTCTTGTTAAGCTGTGTCAGCTTCAGCCTGCCAACCGAGTCAGCCCAGCTTGGGTTATATTTCACTCACTTTTCCAAAATCCACTACTGCTGAGTCCTGGATTATCCCTGTCTAAAAATTCAGTCCCCCTGTGTCTGAAGGTGAAATTTGGTTTAGCTGCGGGAAGGTGTTAACACAACCGCATTGTGGAGATTAACGTTACAGCAAATCATCAAAAGAACCAGAAATATCCAACACACTCAAGATATCTATTTTTGATGAAAGCTTCAAGAATAATAGAATAGGGGTTTATAGTAGGTCAGTTATTAATTTTTCTTGGAACACCAACAAGAGCTTGGCAAGAAGCAACATGTCTGCAATATAATTTTTTTTATTTTTTTGTTTAATAAGAAGTTCCATATACCATTTAACTTTCTCTTGCTCAAACTAAGTATTTATTGTTTCACTTGCTTTGAACTGGGGACTGCGATCTCATTAATAAAAGGTTTGAAACAGTGTTTAGTTTCACTGTAGTTCCCGTAAGCACCCCTGTGTTAGCGCTGAGCAAGGAGCATGTGATACCCAGCAGCGGCGTTCATCGTGATTCACAGCTCATGCTCCTCCCATGTGAAGAGCCTTGTAACTCCCGCACACATACAGGTCCTAAGAGGGGACACGACTGCTATCCCGGCATCTTTGAGTCGTTAAGATGCTCCTGGTTGTACTTGCTAACCTGCAAAGAGAGGAGAGCGCTGCAGAAGGAGGTAGCACTCCCTTCCTCCTGGCAAGCCTGTCCAAGAGAATGGCCTCTGTGCCAAAAAATTGTTGTGCCCACCACGCATGTCCAAAATGCACTGGCTCCTGTGGTGTGACAGCATGGCAACACAACAGTATGATTATAGGACCAGCCTCACCCTCATTAGCTTTAACGTAATAAAAACTAAGGTAAAAAGAGCAGCGATAACTTATAAGGGTTTGCAACATGGGTTTGCAGAGCAGGAGATGATTTCAGGCAAAAGTCTACATCATACCTCATGAAGTGTGGTCCTTCTTGTTCTGCTAATGTGTCCTGTGCTCCTTTACCACTACAGCTCTGTCTATTTAGCCTTCTGATGGTATCCCTCTACTCCGCTCTGGTGAGACCTCACCTGGAGTGCTGCATCCAGCTCTGGAGTCCTCAGCACAGGAAGGACATGGACCTGTTGGAAGGGGTCCAGTGGAGGGCCACAAAAATGGTCAGAGGGACGGAGCACCTCTGCTATGAGGTTGAGGTGTGTATGTCTGCTATGACAGGCTAAGAGAGTTGGGGTTGTTCAGCCTGGAGAAGAGAAGGCTCCGGGGGGACCTTATAGCAGCCTTCCAGTACCTGAAAGGGCCTACAGAAGAGATGGGGAAGGATTCTTTACCAGTGAGTGGAGTGATAGGACGAGGGGTAATTGTTTTAAACTGAAAGAGGGGAGATTTACATTAGATTTTAGGAAGAAATTCTTTCCTGTGAGGGTGGTGAGGCACTGGAACAGGTTGCCCAGGGAAGCTGTTCCTGGAGGTGTTCAAGGTCAGGCTGGACGGGGGGCCTTTGATCAACCTGGTCTGGTGGGAGGTGTCCCTGCCCATGGCAGGGGGATTGGAACTCCATGATCTTTAAGGTCCCTTCCAACCCAAACCATTCTATGATTATGAGTCTATGACTCTAGTTCTCATAAAGCATGTGTATTCCTTCACAGTGCTAACAACAACAATAGTGGTATTATATATATACTACTGCCTCCAGTAAGTTGGTGTGTGTGAAGTCCCACTTCACTAACAGTGATTCTGGAAGCAGTTTGGGAGGGAATCTGAAAATCATTTAAAGAACCAGTGGCTCCGTCATCCTTCCAGTCATTTGAAATTATACCACTTAAAATCTGGTTGTTTAAAACAACGCTACCAGAAGTATATACTAGATGTAAATGGATATAATGCTGGTAAAAGTAGTGAGCAACTGACAGAAAAGACATGATTTAATAGGGGATTGCCAGGCATGATGTCAGTTTTTGATCCATTTGGTTAAAACAGAACAAAACATTCATATCTGTTGACGGCAGACTATTTAGCTCACATCGTCCACACTTAGAGAAGTTCATGCTGTATAATTACTACCTTCCCTATTTAATCTCTCAGATCTCCATGAGGGAGATGGGAAAGGAAAAGATCGTACATCAATTCCTAGAGAGCAGCCCAAACAAATGGCTGTGCAAAGCGAAGTGGACTTGCTCATTCCAGGTTTCAGAAACACATTTCATTGGTAGCGAAACTTCATCAGCCTACGAAAACATAGTCATTCGGTTTGAAAATTTTCCCATCTGAGCTCAAAGGTTTCGCGCTAATACTTCTGTTACTGTAAAAAATCAAAGCAGCAAAGAGAAAAAAAACCTTTTTCCTAAAGCCTCTCGCTGAGCTATCATTGCTGCTTCAGACACAGCAACACAACAAACTAAGATGTGTTTGGAACCACTGACTTAAAATCTGCAGTATGTGCACTCGCGTATGGGTCCTAGTCATGCATGTGCATAATCATGTTAAAACTGTGAACCCATGAGCCTAAGCTCAGGCTCAAATCACAGTTCTCTGAAATGACTTGGACAACACAGGGAAGAGTTTTTCTGAGTAGCTTCTAGCTTTTCTACATCATATCCTCACATACTGTGTTGGGGGGTGAAGAAGAGAAATGTGATTAAGGCATTTCAAGCCTAACATGAATATCTTTCCAGTGGAGAGGGTTTCGATAATGTAGCCTTGTGGACTGAATTTGGAATTTGCTTTGCTTCTGTAATTGGCCTTCTAATGTCAGCAAGAAGAATCAAGGCCCGAGAAGCAAAGGAAAAATATATTTCAAGGGAATGCACACATCTGTGGCACGGTAAAACTATTAGGCTACTGAATGCCTGTTTTGAATTACATCAAATCACCTGAAGACCATATGGCAAATGGAAATTTTTTCAGTTAACATTTGTTGCCTTGTACAGTATCAAGAAAGAATTTTTTTGTTATTTTAGCTAAACCTATATATGTAAACGCAAATGTTTTCAACTTTTTTTGTAATCAATAACCGAAGACCAAATGCAACCTGCTACAAATGCATAAATCTGCAGAACGCTGAGCCATGCCCCAGTGGAGAAGGGTGTCTGCATTTTTAAAAATGAGGTGACTAAAAGCCCAGTCACCTGAGCCGTAGGCAGAATCACTGATTCTTCTCAAATTCACTGGGAGGGAACCAGGACTAAGAATCTTAAAATTAGATGCTGAACTGGGGATTCAGGTACCTAACTTTAGGAGCCAATATTTGAAAGCTTTGACCTCTTTGTCCCTAAAAGGAGAAAGCCTTCTAGCAAGTTTACTTTCCCTGTGCACTTTCCCGCATACATCCCCCGCTGTGCGTGGGCTGCAGATGGAGAGAGCAGACAGCAGCCCTAAGAACAGTTTTCTTGCAATGTGGCAGAAGATCTTTGATAAAATGTCAAACGAGATTTTGTCATTTTCTAAGCACATTTCCACATACGCGTGCAGCAATTAGCCAAATTATCGCCCAAACCTGTTGTCTAACACAGCTAGTGAGCCTTTGCCTTTGTCCTCACATTGGCAGAATGTGACTTTGGCGCCGTATTAATGTCAACACTGTTTCATTGGACTTGCCCCGTGGGAAACAGTCCCATGGTCTCAGGTTGTTTCCCAATTCCTAAGAAAATCTGAACCTTTTAGATTAGAATGTCCATCACAATAGAAACTAATTTAAAGTTTGCATCATATCTTAAGGCCATTCTGAATTTATATTTCTCATTGCTGGGATGTTTTGTGTCTCTCTTGGCCCAGGCTTTGTAATGTTTGTTCAGCTATGCTTGAAGCGGGTTTTCTGTAGTGAGTCTTGAGCTTTCTGTCTTAAGAATATTTACTCTCAATAACTGAACATGAATATATAAGTGTTGTAGTGCACAGATCAGCAGTAAATACACATTTAAGGCAATAGGAATTGTGTAGGTGTTGCTGAGTGGCTACCTGGACTTAAATGTTGTCCTACCTAATGTTTTCAAAACCAGCCATCTCTCACTTGCAAGATGCTTTTCCCACTTTCTCTCTTTCTAACTTCCACAACAGAGACAGAGCACCAGCATCTTAGAGCTACCACTTAGTTTGTTGTTATTCATATTCTTACTTCACTCCAGTGAGAAAAGAGGAACCTCTCTAGATGGAAAAGGTTCCAATATCCATTATCTCCAATAAAAGATAGGGCTTTATTATTGTTGTGTTCTGGTTTGTTAGATGTAAAAAAGCGTATTAATGAATTGCACTTGTCTAAAAATTGAGGACATATTTTAAAAGGGACATTATTTAAAAAAAATACTGCAATGAAAAACACATCAGGCTGATTTATACCTTGATTTTATATGTTTACATTAATGTACTTACCTAAAGGATGCATTGGATAAAGGCTTTTCCTGGGCTTGAACCTGCTACATTCTGTGAGGCAGCATGTCAGTTCCCAGAAATAGGTTATTCTGTAGCACTAACACTCATTATTTTAACGTAATACTGGAGTCGTCGTATGGCTGTACTGCTAAGTAACACTTGTTTGGGGACAATTCTCTGGCCCTGAAGCAAAGTGGCCTGACCTGGTCCTGTCTACCTGTCTACCTGTCCTTCAGGTCTCCTTCAGGCCCGGCGTGGTACCTCTGAGGCTCTACCACACAATTACCTTTGTGTGTGTGTGTCTGTGCTCAAAGTGTTCACAGTCATACAAAAGCACATTGCAGCTTACCCAAACGGTGCTTCTGATGCATGAAAATAAAATTATGGTTGCACGCCTTGGGTTTGATATGCTGACATGTTTGAGGGTACAGGATCTGCTGGTAAAGTTTTGGAGAACTGAGAGGGGTAGAGGAAGCCAAGCCTTGTCATTCTTGTTCATACTGCCCTTTTGGGAATGGTCCTTAATGCCTGTAGACCCCAAATCTGCATCTGACCATCATGGCAGAGCGTGCTGGTTGGCAGAGGACAAAATCATGCCAGCGGGCTACTGAGTAGTCAAGCAGCACGGACGACCGGAGTATGAGCTTCCTTCAGACTTATTCCCAGTTATTTAGCTGGGCAGATGTGTGTTAAACACTTCCATGGCTTCCAGTGGTTGGAACATGCAGGATTCAGGTGTGTTGGTTTATCTGGGTACACATACCCCCTGTTTGGTTTTCTCCTTGACACCATTAACTTCGATTTAATTATTCCTCATTTCCTCTGCCGACTGAGGAGTCAAAGCTCCCATTTTGCCATGCTTAACCCGAATAATGGGAAAAACACCCCCTTCTTTTTCATCTCTGAGCTACAAGGCTGCACGTGGCGTCATAGACGTGACCAATCTGTGATCCACAGCTTGGCAGGTCAGTTCATCTTACCTGGGTAACGCTTCCAGGGATATGTTCTTTAAAGAGCCTTCATGGCAGTTTGCCCACTGCTGTGGTCTTTGCTGGGACCCCACAGCCTCCAACGTGGGGCTGCAGAGGAGGATGGGGGCCCCTCAAGTGGGCAGAGAAGCTGCCAAGGCAGAGAGGATGGATATCGCCGAGGTACCTCACAGCCAACACGCCCAACTCTAATTGCTCTTCTTCGGTAAAAAGTAAGCCTTTCTGAAATTTCACACGCTATTCAGGACTGGAATTAAGAGATTAAAAGGAAAATGAACAGTTAGCAAAGAGGGGGGAAAGTCTTCGCTGCTGTTACCACACTTAATTTCTGCGGGAAGACAGCTTAATTCAGGCTGACTTCTTGAGCAGATCTTCGTGCACACAGCTGTTAATTTGGGATGAAGGAATGCACTTTGTGTGAACTCCATAGCCTTCTTTATTTTAATTTTTTTAAAAAACTTCAATTAATTTTTCGTCTGAATTCACAACATGTTCCTGTTTCTTCCAGGGAACAATACGAGCACTTTACGGTGGCCAAAAATAATATGTTTAAATACCAGTGGATTTTAACCAAAGACTGCAGAGACCCATGGATAAAATGTCTGCCTTATATTTCAAAGTAGAGAGTTCAAATTTTGTAGGTACTTGTAGTTTTATTTTTAAATTTTTAACTGGCCAGATTCTCAGGTTGGGCAAATCAGCAGAGCTCCACTGATGTTCAGGGAATTATGCCAAGCTGCATTAGCTTAGTATCTGGCTTCACAACTTTTTTTTCTCTTTGTATTGAATTCAGCTTTCAGTACTCAGGCACTAATAATTTGTTTGAAGTCTGTAGCTAAAGGGGTTTTTTTTGCTTTTATTATAAGTAAAAATACAGTCTGTGAATTTGTGAAAATGAGTAGGCTCTGTGAAGGGAAGTTTGTGGGCATAAAAAGATATTAAATCTGGACTTCTCCGATTCAGACTTTCACTGAAGTTGGTGGAAATGTTGACAGAGTAAAGAATGAGCAAAATCATACGGACAGAGTCTCTTCGGTCTCTGCAAGGCAGACGGGGATTCAACAATTTCGTTCCTTCTTTTACATTCAGACACTAGGCTCTTCAGAATAAGAAGGTGACAGCAAGGTGATTTTTGCCATCAATCTCAACATCTGCATCTTTCAAGATAGGCCTGAGGCCACAACAGACTCCAAGATCCGCCCGTTCCCTAACGGTAGATGGGAACCCATGGATTGCTTTCCCTGTTGACTCCTCTGCCATCCACCTCCTTGAATTTAACAATTAATTAAACACTTGTATTTAATTGTATTTAATGGTTGCACCTAACAAGCAACCAAGTATTATGCAAGGTTCTGTGTACTCTGCAGGAGTCACTGCTGGGGCCAGCTTTGCTGGATGGATGAGCTGCAAACTTGAGCCTTCCAAGGGCTGTGCCCCAAGATTCAATAATTCCACTGAGACCAAGATTTTATCTTTTAGTTTTACTATCAACCTTTGACGAGCACATTGTCCAACTAGGAAGGCCTATAACTAAAATCGTTTGCAATGAAGAGTTAGCTAACTAAAGATCTGCCAGACACATAAATCTTAGTATATCTGAGTGTAGTTAATTCTAAGAGAGAAGCTAGAACTGAATGCAGCAGGTCTGTGGGTCTGCCCTGTTAAGTAACTAATGGCTGATCAGGCCTAAAAGGGGTAAGTAGTGGAGTGAGTGGACATGAGAGGTCTCCCTAGGAGTCTGCAGGAGTGTTTCTGGTTGAGTCACAGTCATCTCTGCATTTTATCCCATTTTATTCAGGTAGAAATGTAATGCAAATCCATTTGAATAAGGATCTTGAGGTTCCATGAAGACACAGAGGGGCATGGCAGCAGTGCCCATGCCATTTTGCCACCAAACTGACCCCTCAGCCAGCAAACCCACTAAGTCTCCCTGTGTCCATCGTGTCCACCTTCCTGAAAGTCCCTCTTATAGCCCTTTCAGCGAATGCTAGATTTTTGATTCAAAGCTTTACAGACAGATTACTTTCACAGTGTTTTTAAAACCCTTTAGAAATCTATAAAAGAAGAAATAGCTCAATTTATGTTGTATGACCAAAAGACAATTTGGAAAATGACTGCAGTTCAGCAACCTAAAAAGAGGGCAGTTTCTGAGCTATATACATGCAACCATAATCAAAACTTCACATGTAATTAAAATGATGATCATTTTTTACCAGGCCTATAAAAAATTAGGCTTTGTGTTACGTGGTTCCAGCACATGTATGGGAAGCATGAAAGACTAAGATATGTAAGAGTGGAAAAATTACATGACAGTGTGCGACACTGAAAGGAGGATTTTTTGAGCTTTTCCTCATTTCTCTTCTTTGTTTCTCTGGCAGTGAGTTTGAATTTAGGCTGGAGATCCTATGCTTTTATTTATCATGTAAAAACTAGATCTGCATGTAAAAACTAGACCTGCATCTATTAATTTTTAGAAGATTTTTCATACATATTTCCATATACTTTTCAAATACCATTTTGACTGGTACTGCACAGAACAGGGTGATTTTTCACCTGGTTTATATTAGCTTAGCTCACATGTATCCAACTTCATGAACAGATTAAGTTTGTTGTAGTTGGATTAAATTTAGTGAGTACATAATCAGATAGCCATGAAAACAAGGAATTTTTAAGCCAAGAAAGCCAAATTTGTCCTCATTTACCTCCTGTGGAAAGCCACTAACTTTCATGAGTATAAGGGAGGGCAGAAATTGGCTTTGCATATTGTGGAAATCACTGCAATGCTTTGGCCAACCCTTTTCCTCAAACTTAATGTAGTTAAGGACATATTAGATCACAACCATTGCCACTGGCTGGCAATTTGCAAATGTGCCGCTTAACCGAAGCCATGGTAAAGTCCACAAAACCCCCAGAAAGCACTATACTTCTCAATAGTTGCAGAATCCTTGAAGACAGGAAAGTATAAGGATATGAGAAAGTGAAGTCCATTATGACCTGGTTTAGTGGGAGGTGTCCCAGCCCATGGCAGGGGTGCTGGAATGCAATGATCTTTAAGGCCCCTTCCAACCCAAACCATTCTATGATTCTATGATTCTGACCCTCTCTCTGCAGCAGTTAGGTAATCACAACATAAAAAAAACCCTGTAGATAAATGCTCCAGTGCTCCATAAGTGGTGGTGAAGTCATGGAGGTTTGATCCCTTCAGGATGAGTACCAATCCAAGTGTCCCATACTACAAGGGGACAAAAATGTAAAAGGTAATAAAAGAAGAACGGAAACACATAAAAAAGTACTCTAACTGTATAAATTATCAAAAGAAAAATCATTGCCTTAAGACACAACGGGCCCATTTCCTTCCCCTTTAGCAACACACGTGACGTCATGGGATTTCCCATACCCAGCTCTATGAAAGTCCCTCCGTGTGAGCGCTGCTCCGTCGGCCACAACTGCTCTTTCAGGAGCGCTGTGAGAAAGGGGGAGAGCAGCTACAACCTACAGCATCATTTCTAGAGCCACCTGGGAATTTTGTGCCCCAACTTGTTGTGTTTACTGAGTCATCAAAACCTATTTATGGGAAAGGCTCGAGCGTAGTCCCCGTTTGAAAAAGAAACAAACAAAAAAAAACCCTCCCCATCTTTTCAACTCGCTGAAATATCCTGCTTTAGGTTTCCAAAATAAGAGGCTGTCTTTGGAGCTTGTCAAAAAAAAAAAAAAAAAGTTCAAAACTTTTGGAGGTTTTGAAATCTAAGTAACTTCCTGTTGAAAAAGAAGTTAACAACATCCAGGGAAGAGGCATTATTGGAATAAAATGCGTTCTTTGATCCAATGAAAGCATTTTTGATTGCTGATCTGTGAAAATTTTCAAAAATTTTATTTTTCCTCCCTTTGTAGGAGAGGAAAATATTTTGAAAGCTCAAAACTTCTGACAATCAAATAAAAATGTTCCCTTACTACTTTAATCACATCCCAAAAAGTCCTGAAAAAAGCTCCATGTAGTTGAGGATTTCTCAGTTCTCAGATTTCTAAGTACAAATAAAGGGAATACAGATGTTCTGCCAGACAGACCATGAGAAGGTACCTTTACTGGGAGACATCGGGGACTGCAATCCCTTCTTCAGCCACTTATTGCACCAGGACCTCCCTATTACATGACTGAGACCATCCAAGTAAAGCTCTCCCTTGTTTCACTTCTGCATTCACACAGTGAACCCAACATTTAGCCCTGAAATACTGGCAATCTGTGGAAACTGAGACACGAAAAAGGCCATGTGCTCTGCCTCACACAGGTGACCACCTAATGGCCACATGTTTTGGTGGAAATGCCACTGTCAAAAGCTTGCAGATATTTCTCTCAGATTTTATACTAGAAGGCCTGGGTTGGTCTTTGGTGTGTTATGTTGGAAAACTGTTTTTTTCTGTTTTGCTCAGAAATGCTATGTATTCCATTATGTTGTGGTATTTGTAGTATGTCATGAACTTTAACAAGACAGACGGAACACAGTCAGCCAGATTTCACAACTGTTTCTTGGGTTTATGTTTGTTTATTTTTTAATCTCTTTTATGTCTGAAATCTGCCCTCAACAAAACAAAGCACTTTTATCAAGCTAAGCCTTTTAAAAAAAAAAAACA
The DNA here is from genome assembly GCA_033628505.1 of Tringa tobata. Taxonomy (NCBI): domain Eukaryota; kingdom Metazoa; phylum Chordata; class Aves; order Charadriiformes; family Scolopacidae; genus Tringa; species Tringa tobata. The sequence goes on from JAHREE010000069.1 coordinate 907,813, forward strand.
AAACACTGGCACAGAAATATTCTTATGCTATTGGTGATTAATACGTATTCAGTGTTAGTTTAGTGCCATCAAGTGACCAAAACTGTGAAACAGCACTTCTATTTTAGTTTTTTTTTCAGTTTTTTATTTTAATCTAAGGAAAGCTGACCTGTTACCTTTTGATATAAGTACAGGGAAATAGCTTCGCAGGCTTTGATGTCTATTTCTAGGGTATTTCTAATAAGAATCCCAATTAGCTTGAGAATTTCTTGCATACATTGATAAATCAAGGCCTCCTCAGTTTTTACAGTTTATAAGGTTTGAAGAACTTCACTGAGCTCTCTGGCTGAAATCTTCGCTATGTAGAATTCAACAGCACGTCTCACCTAGGTGAAAACTCACAACAATTTTTGTTGCATGGTGTTATCCCAAAACTTTTTAATGAAGGACATCATAAACTGGGTGTATAAATCCTTATTTTGTTTTGTAAAATGCAGAAGCAAGCTCTGTTAGAAACAACCGTACTAAATGGATTGAAATGGATACATCAAGGAAAACACTTGGAGCTTAGTATGTCCACTTATTACATGATCAAATATTACATAAACAAGCATAGGCAATGTAAACTTCTAAGAAAACATTTCTACAAATTATTTTTCTGGATTTCATCTCTCTAAATTATATGTAAATTCACTTCAACAGACTCGTTAATGTAGTAGCTAAATACAAATTAAGTTTCTGATTTGTTAGAGTGGAATAAATCTTAGGAGTGTCATTCTCTGAGGTGGAGTGAGTGCGTTTTCTCCTGAGTCTGTCATACTGATTTTCCACCAGCAGAGCTGTGTATCAGCTGCCAGGTAAAGGTAAGCCCTAGAGCTGGCAGAAAAGCAATGCAAACACGAAAAAACACACTTGAGAGTGAAGGGAGAAGTTGGCAGAGCTGAGAATCCGCATACGGGACACCAAATACAAGTATTTTTAAGATCCCAGGTCATGCCTTGGTGAGCAATAAGCAAACTTAAAGAATACTGGTCTGCCAGGGCTTGCTGTGGTGGAGAGCAGAGAGGAGTATCACTACAAATCACATTTGTTACCTGGTAGTCCCAAAAGCAGAAATAATATCATAGGTGACAGGACAAGGGGCAACAGGTACAAGCTGGAACACAGGAAGTTCCATTCAAATATGAGAAGAAACTTCTTTCTGGTGAGGGTGACAGAGCCCTGGAACAGGCCACCCAGGGAGGGTGTAGAGTCCCCTTCTCCGGAGATCTTCAAACCCCGCCTTGATGCAGCCCTGAGTGATGTGCTCTGGGCAACCCTGCTTTGGCAGGGGAGTTGGACTAGATGATCTCTAGAGGTCCCTTCCAACTCTGACCATTCCGCAATTCCATGAAAAGTCTTTTCTTGATAGTTCACCACATCTCTCGCTTTGAAAGTTAATTACTACATTGCGTGTAGGCAGTTAGCACTTGTGGTTATAGCTTCTGATGAAATATAGGGAAGAACAAACCTTTGTGGTCTTGCTATTTCACAAGAGCCTGTGGTTTACAGTTGGATCTATGTTATGAAAAGCTGGCAAGAATTAAAAGCTCTGCACATACGCCCCAGCTTTGAAAGTGGTTTCATGTGTTGGCTGGGAGTGTCCTAAGTGCCCTGGGAGCTGTGTAATCAGTGTTCATATATTTAGACACTATTCACATTTTAAATGCATGTTTAAATGTGATAAATTCATGTCTTTTCATTATACTTCCTTCTGCTTTGTATCTCACTTTCCTATGAAGTTATAAAAATTCATAATTTGAAAACTATTTGCTTCCTAATAAAGTTTCTAAATCTCTCCAGAAAAAGGATGTGAAGAAAAGAGCTGTTACATATTTTGAGATGTGACAGTGACATGTAGCAGCAGAGATCGGTGAGAAAAACCTCTGTAGCAGTTGCAAAGAGATATGCATTTGCTGGCAAAAATTGAAAAATATTTTTAAGAGAAAATTCACTTAAACATCACCCCTAAATTACAAGGTTTCAAATTCTGGAAGGGTGTGGATACTGTTCTAGTGATTGTCTGAGAAGCAGTGGTCAGAGTAGAGGAAAACTTGAATGTCAACCAAATGGTGTCAGTAATTTACAGGTAGAACTTTACACAGAATCACAGAATGATACGGGGTTGGAAGGAACCTCTGGAGATCATCTAGTCCAACACCTCCGCCAAAGCTGGTCCACCTAGGTCTTGATAGTTTCCGTGACTTTCTTATGGTTCAGTTGCCATCAACATCATCACCAACAGCTAATGTAGCTCTATTATTGCAACTGATTTAGTGTCACGGACCACAACATCCTGCCACATACTATACAAGCACAACCAAAAGTCGTTCTCTTTTCCAAATAATTTACTGTTTACTTACATGAAGAGGTAGCAAATCCTTACAGGCAGAGGAAGGAAAATAACCAGTCAAACCCATGCAGCTCATAGGTAAAACTGGCTAGAAGAATGCATCCCACTTGTTGGACACAGGTGTGGTGATCCACGTAGTGATGATAAACCATACTCGTCTTTTTTTTTCTTTGGTTCCCTTCTTCCCAAATGACCACAGCTCATTGCATAAGTTGTCAACCAAAGTGCTGCATCCTTTAATGTCTGACCATTAGAGATGCTGAGCACACAGGCTCCTCTGAAGCAATGGATTTCAGGTACAAAACCACAGAAGAAGAGGAGGTGCCTTTTCCTTTGGACTTTACAAAATTCTTAGTTACTTAAAGTATGCCATTGCAGCATATGAGCTCCTTAACTTTACTACCCCAGAATGACAAACCAAATACTGCTTCAGTGTCTAAACCATCTTTCCAATACCCTTTTGAAAGAAGTGATCAGGTACCTTGAAGTTAAACAGCTTCTTCCATTAATGGTCTTTCCCTTTAGGAATTTTTAAAAAATGTTTAAATATCAGAAGGCATATCATGAGGAGCTGTTCAATTTATTTTCTGCATATTGCTGAGTGATGTAGTCCTAAATAGTTTCTCACACCCTATTCTGTTCCAGTTCTTTGAACAGAAGGCTATTGAAGTTAGGCTATTATAATGAGGCAGCAATATCAAATACTGAATTTTTCTCTTTCATATCATACCAAGTGGGAACTCTATATGTGATAGTGTAAAAATTACCATATGCTTATGAGTACTGAGCAGAAGCTCTAGCTTGAGTTTGGAAATTTTTCAGAGCACACAAGAACCTAGAATTTCACCTCTGATCCTGAATTACAAGCAGTCCCCTTGAAATGCAAAAAAATATTTTCCTCTCTTCTTCTAACCATTCAGCTGAGAGTGAGTATGTTTCCACCACAATTAAAAGAACGACTTACAAAGCAGCTATAAGAGCAGTGTGCTTTATGTCCAGTGAACTTTCCCTCCACACTGCTGCCTGGTGGACAGCCTGTCCAGGCGTGTCTGATCATTATAACTCATGAAATCAGCACGGCCACAGAGATTTTGACATGCTTAAAGCATGCTAGAAGTTACTCCTGCATGTGTGTGATATGGCAATAGGTGAGTTTAATCTTTGGGGCAATTTTGGGTTTGCTGTTAATAAATAATGTATCAGAATCCATGACTTTTCTTTGAAAAGCACTTCCTGGCATATGGCTCATTTTACCCAGCTGTAGCTACCTTAAAATTGAATTTCTAATTTAAGATGGTCATCTGGAGTCTCTTCATCATGAACAGAGACCCTATAGGAAGCAATTCAGTCTCCTTAGGTGTGATGTCTGAGGTAAGAATGGTGAATCACCAACCTTTCTCTGTGATGTACAGTAGAAACATGGAAGACTATCTCAGACTAGAGGCTTAACTTACATATTTGGCTAAATTTATGTGAGAATAGTCCATCTTTAGTGCCTCAAGTACAATTATTTCCTGAAGGAATTCTGTTCTAAACAATCACTCTGAAGAGTTTTTTTTAATCATTTGTCACTTTTCCAGCTGCTCTGAAACAACAGATATTGACTGGTGACAGTCCAGTTCAGAAAAAATCTGGTCTTGCATTCAGAAATATATTCATAGGACACCTGTATTACACATTATACAAAATATGTCAGGTTTCCTAGATGGCAATGAAGAAGGAAGGGCCTTTATACATTTGTTCTGCGTTCTTCAATAGAGGGTAAGCAGTCTAATTGGTTTATTCAGGCTTTGGCTGAGCTGATCTTGTATCTACATAATTTATGTTATCATAGTTTTGCTCTTTATCTTTGCTGAACTGGGTTCTGATTTATGGAAAGAAGGATACAGTAAAACAATAATTTAGAATATATATCAAAGAAATATTGCGTGCTTGCATGTATTTCTGAAAATTAATCTAAATTATGGATTTGCTTTACTGAACTAAAATGGAAGTGTGAATATTATTCTAACACAGCTCTTCTTTGCAGCAAGAATGTTGTTGGATACAGAGTAGAAGTATTTAATAAATAAATGGCCTGGGATTGCTACATATAGAAAAAATATACGTATTTAAAATACTGTTAGCTGAAACTTTTAAAAAGTTTTAAAGGCAACCTACCTAAGCAAATTAAACAGTTTAGTCCTGGATCTCAGTTCTTCTTTTGTTTTCTCTTCCCTCCCCCACATCTAAGCAAACCACCCCCTGCCAGGGAAGGTACTTTCTAACAGAAGACTGAACCTGTTGACCAGAAAAGGGAGACTTGTAATTTTGGCATTTTGAGACGGATTTAAACTTCCCTTTGTCATGGAGTTTTAAACATATATATTCTTAAACATATAGTCATATGCACTTGTTCACAAGGAAAGGAATAAAACACTATATGAATCTGGAACCTAATGTTCTGCCAGCAAATCAACCGTGCCCATACAAAATTAGGGAAAACCCAATGACATTAAAAGTTACTTTCAAAATTTCCATTTAAGTGACATATTATGGTTGTGGATAAAATGGAAATCAAAGTTTAATCTGTCACGCTGCATCTGTATACTACTTTTGCATAATGTAGCTCTCCTCAATAGATGCTCCCTCTCTCCCTGAGACTTTCTGTGTTTTCTCTCACCATCACTATCTATATTTATTTTCACTGCTGTCATATGAAATACAGACTATGTGTAACAAGTTTACTGGAAGGCTTTTCCTTAAAACACTGTATGTACAGAGAAATGATTCAACCGTTTGTCCACTTTTAACATCTGTGGTACCATACTTATACATCTAATGACATGAAGTATGTATGGGTGTTGGAGGGGAGCCAAGTCATCAGCTTCACAGAGTACCTGGGATACCAAAGGTGTGAGGAGGAATTTTACTAGATTAACATACTCAGCTGTTTTCTCCACTATAGATAGCATGAGTTCTACACCTGTTTTAATAAAGTAAATATACTCTTTTCTGTATCTGACTGTTAAATCTTACATGCCTTTACATCCTAATTTAGTATTCCCAAGTAGTGCAGATATTTAAAAGTGTACCGGATGATTTCTAGATTACCATATACCCTGACTATTTTATGAGGCCTCTTCAGGACACTTCCATAATGAAGTGCAGGGATCCATCTGAGCAGCGTGTACTAAACCAGAGGCTGAGAAGCCAGCCCTCAAACTCTATACGGATTAGCCTATGAAAAAGAGCTGTTAGTAATGTTAACAAAGGAATATAGACCTAAAGGAGATGTATTAACTACCTAATCCCTCCATGAGTACTAAAATCAAAACAATTTACAGTCAAGTACTCCATTTAATCATGGGTGTAGGTCAGAGGGATTTCACTAGAAACATTACTTTTACATAAAATTGTCAATTTAAATTGCACAGTAAATATTTGTACAGAATTCTCTCTTCCTTGCCTTCCTTGCCAGTTTTACTTACAGAACAGCTTTAAATGCTGGCACTACAAATCTGTCTATAGGATTGTTTTGCCCCAGGTAAAATGATAAATTATGCATTTGTTTATTGATGAAAATTGGTTTAATTAAAATTGATTTCAAGTCAGTTAAACACTTACAAACTTCTTTGTGTACATGTATAAATTGATTTCTAACTAGTTAAAAAAAACTTAGCAGAATTTAGTACAAATAAACTGATTACAAACTAGTTTAAATTTAGTGTTCACACCAGAGCTTGCAGTGGTATGATCAGGGTAAACTTTATGTGATTATTTTTAAATTAGTGGAATTTCTGCGTGCACCTCCAAGTCATCAATCAGATCAGGGCCATAGGTAAGCCACAGCACATCTAATTATTGTTGCTGCTGATGTTGTTGATTCTATTATTGTTACTGTGGTAGAAGCAAGATGTACCTTATTTCAGGCTGTGAGTACACATACAATGAAAAATTAGTGTATGCCACTGTTGTTTTCCATGAAAAAAAAAACAAACATGTGCTTCTGTTTTCTGACTGGCTTTAATAACAATAAGCTAAAGTATTCTTTACTAGCTTTGCTTTTAGTTAATGTGTCATGGGTTGGCCATTGACATACCTTGCAGAATAAATATATTATTGAATGAATCCTTGAAATACACTCAGGAGTCTTTTATTCTCCCAACAATTCTGTGAGAACTTCACCACTGACTTACAGTTGAGGTTAAGCACATTCTGAACATATCTAAAAATTCTCAATATAACAGAATGGATTGACACGGAACACTTGAGCATTGTATTTCATGAAGCTCTTTAATTACCCGAAAGACAAAGTTTTACCAGATAAATACTCTGAAGAATATCTGCCAGAAACCCACTACTGTAAAAACCTTCCCTAATAAAACTGTTGGCACAGTAAGTCTAGTACTACATCTGAGGCATGAATCCCGTATTCACAATAACATTAATGTATATATTGGGTGATATACGTCCATATGTACTCCCCTATTCCTGAAAGAAAAATCTATGTAGGTCTTTAAGCTTGTGCTGATATGTGGGCATTGCCTGGATTGAACCCTTTATTTATTTATTTAGGGTGGCACTAGTCATGTGAAAATATAATAGAATCATAGAATCATTTAGGTTGGAAAAGACCTTTAAGATCATCGAGTCCAATGGTTAACTGATGGTCCTAGGTCTTGTCATGCTGATCCTTTCAATTATTTGCTCTCCACCAGTTTCTTCAGGAAAAGGAAAATGAGGTTCCTACCTGGAAAATACAAGCAAAGACAAGGTCATCATTAGCAAGATGCTGGCACAAATCTAGAATGGAAGAAAGTAGCCAGATTAGCAGGATCATACCAGCACTATGACAGAAGAAAGACTATTCTTTTTATGGGGAGGACTGAGTTGTGGCCACTTTGTGGCAAATATTGGGGTTAACGGCAGTTTTGTGGATGGTTTGGCAAAGGGTCTGAACTACTTGACCATGGCGTATTGTTCCACAACATTGTTGTGAAGAAAAGATATCCATTCAACAAGGACAGGAAAGAGCATTTGAGGGCGGTGACTTGCAGACATTGGGAGGTGACTTTTTAACAACATTAGACTAGATTAAAAGGGGCTTTGAAAGATGCCAGTTACAAAGAGCTCAAAATAGGGAATCTTAGAGAGGAAGAGAGAAGAAAGAATTAGGCATTAAGAGAGAAAAGAAAGTATTGGAAAAACATCTTGGGATATTTGAAGTCAAATGTTAAGGATCTAGTGAACCTATGGAAAAAATATGGGTTTATATTATGTTTATATATATAAATATCCAAGAGATATGGTGGCACACTTCAGTGATAGTTGCATATAAGAATGTCAAGGAAAATGGGCACAGGAAATCAGGGGAGGATGATTCATTTTGTGTCGAATCCAGGAAGAGACAAAACACACTGCTCTGGGTGAAAGTGAAAAGGAGGAAGTAAAAGTATGTCCCGACTGGGGTCTATTTTTCATAATAGACCATTGCTGTATTCAAAAGGAGGAAGTTGATGCCTTTGCTGACTTATTCTGACCAGCTAATAAAGGTATTCAAAAAGCTTGCCCATGAGATAACAGTGGATTTCAATTACTTGAATACCAGCTAGAAAAACAATACGGCAGGACATAAAAAGTCCATCAAGCTCTTGCAATATTTCACTGAATTTCACTGAATTTTCACTGAATTTTTTGGAGTTGGAAGGGACCATAGAGATCATCTAGTCCAACTCCCCTGCTGAAGCAGGATTGCCCAGAGCTAGAGCATGTTACTCAGGACTGCATCCAGGCGTGTCTTGAAAATCTCCAAAGAAGGGGACTCCACGACCTCCCTGGGCAGCCTGTTCCAGGGCTCTGGCACCCTCACTGGGAAGAAGTTTTTTCTCATGTTTGAGTGGAACCTCCTATGTTCCAACTTATGCCCGTGACCCCTCGTCCTCTCACTGGCAACCAATGAAAAGAGTCTGGCTCCCTCCTCCTTCAAACCACCTTTTAGATACTTATAGGCATTGATAAGGTCTCCCCTCAGCCTTCTCTTCTCCAGACTAAAGAGCCCCAGTTCTCTCAGTCGTTTTAGGGATGATCTTTTGCTTCATGGGACAGAGGAAGTTATAAGAGGCATTAACAACTCAAATTACATGACAAGTAGGGAGGAGCTCATTTTGATGTCAAAGGCAGAAGGTAAACTGGGTGAAAGCGGTCATGATACATTTTACCAAAATAGGCTTCCTTGCTCTAAGAAAAAGAGGAAGAGAAAAGACGCCTGGACTGCCAACTGTGGATTGCATTGTTATGTAGAAATAGTTAAACTAGCTTTAATCAAGCTAGTCTGGGTTCTAAAAGCAGGCTCATCATAACAGCATGCCATTCCATATGAGTTAATTAACCTCCTTTCTATATGGTCTAGGCCTGAGCTCAGTCATTTAAAGCTAACCTAGATTTTCTACAGAGAACAATAGACTCATTTTTAATTAAACACACAATAGCAAGCTATCTGGATGTGAACAAAAGGAAGCAGGGGAAGCTTAAGTAGAGTGTGTTAACATCACATTAAGAGCTCTTCAAGGATTTGAAAAAAAAAAGTCACAATAAGAGGATATAACTGAAGAGTAACATAAAAGAATGTGAATAAAAGAATAAAATCACAAAGCCTACAGTACAAAATGAGTGACAGGTAAAAAGAGGTATAAAAGGCATCAAGAAAATGTCCTGGAAATATATTACAAGGCTCCGGATAGTAGTTAAATTTATCTTAGAATTTAGAGAAGGAATGGGTTAAGAACTATTTAGATTATACGAAGCTGAGTTAATAGGGCCTGAATAATTTTACTTAATAATATAGCAAAAATAATCTCTGAATCGCTAAAGAAGTATTTAGGTCCAAGGTGACGTGAAAAGCACAAAACATGTTTACCTAAGGAAAGCAGGCCCAAAGCTCTCCAGATTAATTTTGATCCTGAAGGATATTCTAGAAGAAATTCCACAACGAAGAGGTTAACATAAATTTGTCAGGACCAGATATTCTCACACTAACCTAATGTCCCTTTTTACAATCAATTTCACTGACTCAGTAGAAAAAGAGAAACAGTAAGTATCATCGATCTTGATTTTAGAATAATTTAGACGTTGTCCCATGACAGTTTTCTTAAAACAAAAAGCAAAGGAAATATAGTTTTCATGAAACCACCAACTAAATGGCATGCTGCTTGCAAAAATCAAACTTGGCAAGCACTTGCAGTGAGTTCCCGTAAGAACCTGGTGTCATTTCAGTCCTATTTAATATTTCCATTAGTGATCTGCAAGATGCAACAGAATATAGATATATTTTTAAAAATTTGGTTTTCACCAACCTGGTAGCTATAAGACAGAATCAGATTTCAAAACTAATTTCACAACTTGCATAAACATCTAAAGTCAGTAGGATGCTAAGGCAAAATATTATTCCCAAAAGTTCAAATGTACAAGCTGGGGAGAACTAGGTGGCAGTATGTCAGAAAAGGTTCTGAGCAAAAGTAAGTTTCTGTCCCAAGAAGAAAAGCAAGTTATTTCTGGGATGTATTTATAAATGTTTCTCTCATGTAACACATGGGACATAATTACTGCACTCTAGTTAGTGCTGATGCCTCAACTAGACTGCTATAAGGGGCCTTATACCTTAAGATAAAGACAGAAGTCCTACTGGAAAGAAGCTAGAATAAAGCTGTATGGATAAATCATTTATGAGTGCAGTCTATGAGGAAAGTGACTAAACTGTGAGAAAAAGACTAAACAAGGTTGTTTAGTCTACAAGATGACACACATATCTGCATGTATAAACAATTGTATAAGTAAATATGTATATATTTACACAGAAATATTTACTAAAATATTAAATTATATGTGAACAATGTAACAGATTGTATCCATTTTCACTAGGAATATGACAACAAAGAATGCAGCAAAGAAAATACAGATTGGATATTGGACAAATATTTATTTCTAAATGCTGCTAGATATTTGTACAAACTACATACAAGTGTTGCAGGTTTCCTTCAAAGAGGTGCTTTTACAAATCAATGAGACAAATAGTTCTTGCGGATGATATCCCCAGTTTTCAAACTGTGATCTGTTGCCTCCTTAGATTCTGTGAAGTACATCCTAAGAGGTCCCTGAAAGGCAATTAGCAAAAGCAAACCTCTCTTCTCTGTGTATACAACACTTCTCAGATTCATGTTTATGGGTCCACAAATTGAAAATGTTTGAGTAACACAGATCAACATACACCTCATTGAGCCTCAGCACAGAGATTAGATTAGATTAGATGACTTCTTGAGGCCTACAAACCTCTATTTCTTTTTATTCCTATGTGAAAAATTACATCCCCTCTGTGAATTTGGTTGTTTTTTTTTTTTAACTTATAAAAATGCAAATAGCTGTATTTTTCTACCTCACAAAAGATCGTGTCAGTCAATGCATTATAAATTGTTGAGATACACTGGCAGTTACATGAACTAAAGTGGGGTTTTTTTCAGACTAAGGGATTTTATTTACCTCCCCCTCCCATAGAGGGTTGTTTTAGGTTTTGATCACCTGGCAGAACTTCACCTCCTGCGCGGGCAGCATCTGCCACATGCGTTACAGGCAGGAGGAATGTCACTGCAATGGCATTATAGTTACAATTTTTATGCAGATGCAAGAAATCAGACTCTTTCGCTATGTAATACGGCCTGCGCTTCCCTCCCTGCACACACGAAGAGGATGTTTGGCACAGGACGGGGGCTCCGGTCGGGCCCCCAGGGGCCGCCTTTCCACACCCAGCCCCCGCTGCCGTGAGCCAGGGACACGGGTGGCACCTCCTTGCCAGCAACAATAAAAATACTGCGGCAGAAGCTTTAAGGGAAGGGAAGGAGGGAGGGATGTGAGTGGGCGGCTGTGTGTGTGTTCCGGGACATCCCCGAGGCAGCCCGGCGGCCCCTTGCCCAGCCCGGGCCCCGCAGGCCCTGAAGGGCCGCAGAGACGCCGCAGCCCGGGCGAGGGCGCAGAGCCCTGGGTACCGACAGGCTCCCTCCTCTTCCCCGGCTGCTTGTGCCACCTTCCCCCCNTGAAAATAGCGCCTGTTGATTTTTATTTATTTGTTTGTTCTCAGTCGCGTTAGTGGCGTGGTGTTACAGCTCTGCTTCGCTATAGATGGAACTTCTGATTTTTATTTTTTTTTTTCCTGAGCACTATAATCGGCGTATTGTCAGCCCTTAAATTACAGACTCTGTGACGGCTCTTTAAAGTGTTAAATTCAATATCCCCGTGCCTACCTTCTGACTGTCATCTCTATTTTGTGTTCCTGGGGCCCACTGAACATACCAGACAGGCCTATCACACCTGCTTGGGTATATGCTGAATTTAACCTCTTTATTTTTAGCTGGTGTCCCGCTTTTATGTGGTTTACCTGCGTCTGGCTTGTCACAAGAGTTTCAAAACCCTTTGCGATCTTAATGCTGTGTGGTGGTTTGGGCCAGGCTGGCCGCTGAGAGGAAGGACAGATGCTCTCCTCCATGTAGGTGATCTCTGTAAGGTGACAGGTCAGCCTGGGTCACTGTTGGGTGAGACAGAGGGACACGGGTGCCTTCATTGTGGGGGGAACAGGGTTCCCCGTTTGCCTCCTGCTGCAGGAACCCGGGAACCAGCAGGAACAGAGGCCGGACAGCAGGCTGGTCCCGTGAGCCCTGGAGGAATTCCTGATGCTGCCGGTTACGCAGCAGTGTTTATTGTTGGTGAGAAAACCACATGATGAAGAGCTGGTCTTCCTTTGCCCATGTAAATTCTGATTCATGAGCTACACGGCCTGGAAAACTACTGCGGCCTTTTGAAGTGTTTTCAAAGTACAGACGTGTTCTGGATGACTTTTTGTCGCCTTGTATACCTTCTCCTTTTGAATTTTGGGGGCTGCTGTGGTTTTAGATGTGTACGAGGGGCTGCAGGGAGAATGGACAAGCTTCCTGTGTAGAGGGAAAAGAGAAGGATTTTTAATTTTGAAGCAAAATATCTTAAGTACAGGAAAATCTAGAAGAATGATTATATTAGTTCTGTTTAGGATTTAATGTAAATAGCCTTCTTTTTTTTTTTTTTTGAGAAGCTGAGAAAAAGGCCAAAATTCATCAGACTTTTCCCAAAGAGCCCAAGTGGGATCTAAGTCTCTTTAAAACGCCCTGCAAACAAACCCAACATACGTCTGTCAACATTACTGATCTGCAGTTATTGAAAGTCTCTAATGAGAAATTATATTTTTTTTTTGCTCATTTTTGGAAGCATGTTAGGATCTTATTATTTGGGTTTGTAACCCGAGCACCTCATGAAAGATGAGTCTTGTTCTCATTTGCACTGGTAGCTTTTCCTGTCTAAATAAGCACAAATTCATTTCTCCATTTCTTCCCCTTGCCTCCATTTCTTCCCCTTGCCTGACAATTGATAAAATAAAAGTAAATTTATGTATACTTTGTACCCTATATCAGGTCTTTCCCCCTTTCTCTCTTCTGGATTAGGAGATCTTAAAAACATTGAGGTGATTTAAAAGGTTTTGGACTCTGAAATATCAAATGAGAAACATCACGTTTTGTCTCCTGTTTTCTTTATAGTCCTGCCTTAAAACAGCAGCAAAAACCCCAGCTCTTTATCACTTAAGGGTAGCCTTTGAGAGCTTTTCTTTTTGCCTTCTTGCTGGGTAATTGTTCAGAAAGACCTATTCCTGCATCAGGGCTGCTCTTGATTTACCTAACCTTGGTGTAGATATTTCCTACTGAGATGACCAGGACGTTTTGAAACTTTGTGGCAACTGCATTTCATGTGTGGTTTGTTTTTTTGTTTGGGGTTGTTGTTGTTGTTATTTGTATATTGCTTTCTACAACAATGCAAGTTGTAAAAGTTCCCGTTAAGAGTACTGGGAACTTAGTAGGTAAAAAGTTAATCTTCTTAAAGCAGCTGCTTTGAGGGGAAGGAAGATCAGATTAGTTTTAAGTGATCTGAAAAAAATTATTTCCTCTAAATCAATTAGTTGGGCTGCTTTAATATCTGGTTATATAAACCTGCTTTTTCTGACTGTGTGCAGTTTTCTAGAAGAAAACAAGAAAATACTGAAATGTTGCAGGTGTGCATGCTGAGAACAAGGAGTGGGTTTTACTTTACATTTGATTAAACAAATCCAGATCCCTCCTCAGCAGGATTCATGATGGCAGGCATTTTTCCTTCAAATTCATCTGTATTGTATCTCTATTTTTATCTGTGTTCATGTGTATTTTCACTTTGCGTGGGTGCCAAGTAAAGAAAGGCAAGATATTATGTCCCTTTTTAATTAGTGTTGTGTGCGTGCTTACCCCATTTATTTAATCCCTAAAATATTCAGCGTTCATGAATAGGAGTAATTTTATTATTTTTTTTTTTTTTTTACAAACAATGTCAGTTGCAAAACTTCAAATTAAATGCTGTTGTGTTTGGCTCAGGTTGTTGCTGTCTTTATAAATAGAGTCCTCGGTTCCGTTGGCGCTGTGCCCCGGCGCGAGCGAGTCTTAACACTTGACACAGCGGCTCTTTATAAAATAGTTCTGCTGATTTGTCTCATGTGCTGCTCGGCCTCCTGTTGGAGGGCTTCATCTCTTCTGCTGGGAACCTCGCTCAGGCGAAGCAACCTGCCGGCAGCGTGGAGGTCCTGCCGGGTGGATCTCTTGTGTGACGGTTCCTTGGGCATTTGGATACTTATTTATTTTTAAATCTGTAGCCTTATCTTACGCTATTGGGACAAAATAGACATAATGAAGGCTTTTATTCAAACATCAGCTAATGAGCCCCAGAGGTGGCCTTATAGATACTTTACCCATGTTAGGAGGAGAATTAATTTTAGGATTGGTTTTACATAGCTGTGGGTGACTGCTGGTTTGGGCTGCCCTGCTTTTTGATCCCAGGCAATGTCCTGTTATCAGGATTATACTTTTGGTATCGCATCAAGTGATTGTGCAAGGTGTGTCAGATCAACCACTTAGAATCATAGATGAGTTTGGGTTGGAAGGGACGTTTAAAGGTTCACACCCCCACTGCAGTGAGCAGAGACGTTTTCAACCAGGTCAGGTTGCTCAGAGCCCCATCCAGCCTGACCTTGAATGTTTCCAGGGATGGGGCATCTACCACCTCTCTGGGAAAGCTGGGCCAGTGTTTCACCGCTCCCATTGTAAAAAAAATTATTCCTTGTATCTAGTGTGAATCTACCCACTTTTAGTTTAAACCATTATCCCTTGTCCTATCACAACAGGGCCTGCTGACAAGTCTGTCCCCATCTGTCTTATAAGCACCCCTTCAAGTAAGGTCTCCCTGGAGCCCTCTCCAGGCTGAACAACCCCAAATCTCTCATGCTGTCCTCATAGGAGAGGTGCTCCAGCCCTCAGATCATTTTTGTGGCCTTCCTTTGGACCTGCTCCAACAGGTCCATGTCCTTCCTGTGCTGAGGACTCTAGAGCTGGACACTGTGCTCCAGGTGGTGTCTCACCAGAGCAAAGCAGAGGGGCAGAATCACCTCCCTTGACCTGCTGGCCATGCTTCTCTTGATGCAGCCCAGGATGTGGTTGGCTTTCTGGGCTGTGAGCACACATTGCTGGCTCATGTCCTTTTCATCCACCAAATCCTTGTGTCCCAGAAGAATTCCAGTGTGTATTTTTCTGGTGAAGCAATGAAAATAGTAAAAATCCAATCACAGATTTAAGAATTCAAAGCTGGATCAATGGGGTACCTTTTCCTCTGGATGGTATAAGTGGGATTTTGCCAAGATGCTGGTCCCTGCACATTCACTTGTGTCTTATTTGAACAAGTCCAGTGCTTTAGTTGGTAGGGGACATTTGTATATAAAATAAATTGTGGTTTTGTTGGGTTTTTGGTTTGGTTTATGGTTTTTTTTCCCCTTATGTTATTGTATCTCAGGTCTTTTCAGACTGAAGTATAGAGGGACATGCACATCAAGCATAGAAACAGTAAAAATCTCAAGTAGAGTAAACCTGATAAAACACACTCTTTATTTGGAGGCGATTTTATAGCACCTTGGCAGGACTTATAAGCCCCAGGCTGTAGTGTGTAAAGTGTGATTTGCTGCTTCGTTGCATACTCTGAACAATGCTGGGAATCTTTGGGTGCCATTTGGGTTCCCAAACCTCACGTATAGGGAATGACATCACGTGAGCTGAAGTTTTGCAAGTGTTTTCCTGCTACTTAGCGTCGTGCCTAGTTTTCCTGTGCGTCTTGGGTGTGTTCTTGACTCATATTCCTCAGCCCTTTTCTGGGGGGGCAATTAAAAGAGAGCTTTTTGAAAAAGGCAAAAATAAACAAGACGACTTCGACTTCTTCACTGCTGCATTCTGTTACCAGCCTTACCTGTGGTAACCATGTCTTTCTGCTGGTGTACATTAAGTTCTCTTTTTCTTGGAAAGGTGCCTGGGGTTTTTTTGTGTGGTGGTTTTTTGGGGGTGGTTGTGTGTTGTTTTTTTCTTCCCTTCCCTAAAGCTGCTTCTCAAACCGATACTGGTTCCCTTCACAAGAAAACAACCTTCCACAGGAATTTTTTCAGATTTTCTTGACATAATTTTATTAAAATTGCATTATATATTTATGTCTTAATACAATGCAAAGACAAGAATTTTAAATAAATCTTCAGGCAAAATTATATTAGCCTGGTTTAATTTACCTTTCCCCTTAAGCGTAGATGCTTACCTTTTAAGCACAAACAGCTCTGTCATGCACTATTAAAAGATTAACTTCTTACTCCACCAGGTTCTGTATGCATCTAACGCTGTGTGGGAATCGAAGATGTTGCAACAGAAGAAGCTTTTAGGCCCTTCATTAAATTTATTGGAGGGTGGTGGTGTGACTACCTTATACTGATTACCCACAGTCTCCCCTCTGCACCCCAACATCCACCCCCATGCAGACGACATGACTGTGGCTGAACAATCTTCCTTCTCTTTCAGACCTGGGAAAGTCCTTGTGTTCTTTAAAGCTGTCTGATTTTATTTTTTTTTCCCAGCTATGTGAGTTGTTTATTATAATAGAGTTCCCTTACCTAGCATGCTGTTCTCCCCCTTCCCACCCTCCTCCAGGCTGCTTCTGCTGTTGATTTCAGGTACGTGGTTTGCATTAAACCTGAGCTGTTAACAGCTTAAGTGTCCTTCCCCCCACCCTAAAACTCAAGGCTTTGCCGTGGTGGCGATGGTGCTACCAGTTCATTTCATCCTGGAAAGTGAAACTGCCTCTTGCTCAGCCTCTCTGAGAGCAGAGCTGCTGCGTAGGCCTGTGGCCCTCCAAGGGATGAGGTCTCCTCCTTGGTCACCTCATTCTTGACCCCAACCCCTTCACATTGTACCATCTCTGGTCCTTCACATTGCCTTCCATGGACTGATTCAGGTCACTGAACCCATCCTGGGAAAACTCTACAGCTCTGAACGGAAGCTTGTGGTCTGATCTGGCTGCTAATGTGATGGCTTCTTCAGTCGGAAGTGGATTGTCTTCACAACTCTAAGTAGTTTTTGATGCATGACAAGTTGGTTGCCTGAGTTGCACCAGTGAAGCTACTGAAGCTTTTTTTTTTTTTTCCTTAAGTTCCAATTTTCAAATGATCACATGTATTAGGAAAACACCATCTTCTCAGAAGTTCTCTGAAAGCTTCTTTGCTATTGGCGAGACTTTGAGGATAAAGACCTATTCATCTTTCGAACTTTCACTCTTTACAGGAGCTTTCATGGGGTTTGAGCTTTCTTAGAAAATCTTGACTAATTTATCTCTCTTTGTAATTTTCAAAATAATATATTGGTTTATTGTTTTTTCTTAAATAATCTAGTATGTCAGCTTCAATATACAAGAGAAAATGGTAAATGATCCCTGAAGACATGACTGTGACTTACTAACATCAGTCTTTTGCAAGCTATTAAAGAGCGTGGCGACCATAAAATTTGTAAATATAAACCTGTGAGATGTGTCTTTATTAGGAAGCCAGCATAAAAATAGCCTGTAATACACTTTAAGGTGTGAGGTTATTGATTGATTTCAAAGGATTTTACGTCAACACATGCTTGAGTTGCTTTCCAAGAGAAGATGTAGCATTATCCTTCTCTAAGTAGATTTTATAAATGCTGGTTAAATCATTTATACTTGGGAAGTTTCGAGTAACAATTAGGTTAAATATTTTGAAACTGGATTAAAATGAACCACTTGCTGAGGCTAAGAAAAATATCTTGAACTTGCTCCTTTGCAGTTTGCCTGAAACAGAGTAGTTTCTCATCTTTTATTATTACTGTATTATGGGAGTACAGAGTTTGATAGCAGCAGGCATGTATATAAGATCCTTTTGCTCTTTTATTAAAAAACAAAACTGTTTGTATTGGAACCAGAACTGTTTTTTCAGATACTAGTTCTTGCTGATAATTTAAAAGGACAAAAAAAAAAAAATCATTCTTTTTTGTTTCTTTTGTTTTTAGATAGGTTTCTTTATTTTTTGGGAGCGAGCCAATTGCATTATTGAAGTTGTCCAGTCTGTCTCACTGGAAGACCTGACTAATTGCTGAGGTTGAGGGTTGGTTTTTTTATGTCTTAGATTCAGGCTTGAAGGCAGGGGAGGGTAGGCTGGGAAAACAAACTTGCTTTGTCTTACTTGACTTGACATTGGCTTTGTGAGCCAGGCTGTTCTTCCAGGGCAGTGCGTTAAGTCATGGGTTTACAGCGTGTGCTGTTAATTACTCAGCACAGAGAACAGCACAACTGCACAGTGGCTAAGACCAAAATACAGTTCTCGACTATTACAGATTTAATCAGTTTCTTATACAGGCCATGATGCATTCTTTTCCTACTCTTATTTGTTGTTTTTTTGGTTGTGTCTTTTTTTTTTTTCTTCCTGTCATGCACAGCAGAATTAAACTACTATTTTAGATCTATACTAAGTGTGCATACAAATTCCTGTTGTAGGACTACATAGAGAGAGTAGAAGATTTTTTTTCAAACAAATGTGGATATTACCTTTATTCCTATATTATTTAAATATTTTGGCTTGTGGATAGTAAGCTCAATGCTTACATATACTAGAAAGAAAACCATTCTGACGGTGAATTGTTCTTTATAGACTAACTTTATTGAAAAGCTTTCAATTGAAATGTGATAGGACTTGCTAGATCTGAGTTTGAAAAATCCCAGAAATTTAAGTTTGTCCCAGGTGATTACAACTGGATGATGTGTTGAAAAATGGGATTTAATGGTAACTGTCTAGAAGTTGCTGTTTTCGTACTCCTCTTCCCCTTGTGGATTGTTTCTTGTGAAGCTTTTTTCCTCAAAATGCAGAGCTAGAACTTCTATTCTAGCTACTTGGTGGTGGGTGATCAAAATATATGTGAAAAGAATGATTTGGCTCCTTTAAAGGCACCAAGGGCCCAGAAACTTGGACATTCAGTTTATACCTGTTGATAGGACATGGTGGCAGAAAGATTGAAGAACAAACTTCTATAAGAAATGGAAGGCAACTGAAGTTATGTCTGCTGGGAAAGGATATGTGAAGGCAAAGCCCCTAAGCCCCTTTAGAAACAAGAGATTGAAGAACTATACAATAGCTACAACTGGGGTAGAGGCTGAAGAGAGTTTTTGAGATTTGTGTTTAATTTTCTTAAGGGGTTTTGTATGGCTTATACTGTTCTAACTCAGATGTTTTCTAACATTTTAACATCAGTTGTTTCTTAATGGCATCATAAAATATCTGTTTTCAAGAGGGAAGAGGTAAAGTTAGTGCCGTTTTGGAAAAGCAGAGCATTAGGACAAAGTGTCTTGGACACACAAGCAGTTTTGAGGATATGGACCCCCTGTTCCTTGTAGTTACAGTAAACCTTTATTGTTATGCTCTATTATATTAAACAGACACAGCGCAAATCTTAGGAGAACAAGATGTATTTTCCAATAAAGCAGGTTTTCCTATTGTGAAATACGCTTTCTTAACGAGCAGGCTATTCAGTACATTCAGTTCATTTGGTGAACTCTTGACACGTTTACTGCTGTTTGAATACTGCTCTGGGGACGCTTGGCATTTATTAGCATTGTCGCGGGCGTTTCTCGTGAAGCGCATCACCAAGGCGGTAGAGAAAGCTCAAAGCGTGGATGTGAATAAATCCCAAGTACTTCTGCAGATGGGGCCAGCGCTGCACCCAAGCAGCTGTTGTACTTCCCACTGAAGTGATACAAAACATTTCTGCTTCTCCTGCCCTCCCAATACTCGCTGTTGCTTCCCACAGCTGAAAAAAGTAGGTGACTGTGTGTTCACCCTGTTTGTAAAATTGGTGAGGTTTAATCACTTGCAGCAGTTCCTTAAGTCATTAGAGAACCCAGTTTCATGTTATATCTATTCTAGCCTATTTGCATTTACCTTGTACCAGCGCTGGCATTACTATGATCCCGCAATTAAATACGTTAGAAGGCTTCAATTTTGTTATTATTTATGTATTTATTTGTTGTTGAGGTTTGTTTATTGGATTAGTCAGGCTTCCTGTGGGGTTGAACGTGTGCTGGTACAGAGGAAGTGCAGAAATGTGGTTGGAGAGGAAGGTCATGCTTCCTCGGAGGGTATCCATTGAGTAACTCAGCTGTGTTGTAAAAACCCTGGCCGTGTTTTCACTTAACACTTTCTACCAATGTAGTTTGGCTTTGCTTCAGAAAGATCTAATCTCCTCCATTCCAAGCAGTTAGTTTCTGCCTCTCCTTTTGTGTCACTGCATATTGTGACCAGCATACACTGATCAGGGTTTACCTAATTTTTACTGGGGGGGAAAGCCTGGCTTTTTTAGGATTGTTCCCACATGAGACATATGAAGAGGATCAAACATCTAACCTTATATCTGTAGGAAGAGCATCAATTGATCTTCTCATGTGTGCACAAACTTTCCATATGGTTTTGTTCTTTATAATTTAAATTAATTCCTTCTTGCAGTGTGGGAAATCAGTGAAGACTTCCCAAACATTTGACATGTTTTATTAAGAATGCTAACTTTTATGGTGTTGTTTTGATTTTTTTTTAATAAATAATTTTTATTTACTTGTAGGTTTTCGCTGCTTCTTCTTAACCTGGAAGAATATTACTTTGAACAGCACACAGCTAATCATATTATAAATAAAGGTTGCAGAGATGAAAGGTACAAAACTTTTACATACATCTGTTTACTGGAATAGTTCTACTCTCATATATCTCTTAACAGATACACAACTACTTTTCTGTTGTTGTTCCTTTTAGAAAATTCAGAGGCTCTCTAAAAATCTGTTCAAAGTCAATTATTTTTGAACCTGATGACAATATCCAACCCATTATCAAGGTAAGCAATGCAGCCATACATTTTCTTGGCAACTTCAGATTCTATTCAAAGAGCTTTTAAGCAGGAGTATGTATTTTTATAACTTGCTGCAGATACCACTGAGAGACTGCGTTAGTATAAAAGCCCCAGAAGACAATGAAGCAAATAACCCTTTCACACGGTATGTGAATTTGAGTTACTGTATATATATGTTTAACTCTTTTTAAACCTGAAGTGCTCACCTCTTCAATACCTCATTTACATTTTAGGGATGTGTCTGGAGGGATTTCTGTTGTATGTAATCAGGTAAGACCAGTATGTAACAGATTCTTGATGTCTAAATGAGTGAGGTTATGTCCTTTAGTGGAGTCTTTCTCAGAGCTGGTGTCTTAAGGTGGGAGGGGTTAACTGGAAACAAAACTAATTAATGTCAAAAACTTAGCATTGATGTGAAGCTGTTGATGCTGGAAATTTCAAACTGTTAATGACTTCATGAAGTCATTAATTTGATAAAGTGAACTTTTTGCACTGTGCATTTTATAACGGAGCTTAGGGCAATTTTAGAATTGAATGAAAAAGGAGAACAGACGGAAATTAAACTGGTTATTAATCATCTTTGTTTTGATCTTGCTATTTTGCTTTCTTCTACTTTCTGCAGCATGTAGAGGTAATGGCAAAGCTATCTTGACCTTGCAGTTCAGCTTTGTGAAAACATTGGATTCTGCTGTATGTCCACCAGATAATTTTCAGTAGCTGTTCTGAAGCATGGGCTCAAGTTTCAATGATGAGTTGTGATTAGCTCGGATATGTTCATATTTAATGTTAACCAAGGGAATGTACTTCAAGCTTTGATAAATTGTAACTGATAGGTGTTCTAAAGCTGTAAAAGTTTCCAAAAAAATGTTCATGTTTTCATTTCAGGAAGGAACAGAGATGAGGTGGGAAATATCCTTTTAAGCATTCTAGCATCTTTGTAAAATATGTCTTTAACAATAGCTAAAATTAAAGCCTTTCTCAGTTAAGTACTGCTGCAGTCAAAAGCAAAATCAAGCATTTAATATTGTCTAAGCTGGAGAAGTTTGTGGACTGTGTTAAAGTAATCATTATACTTAATTTCATCTTGAAACTGCTTCTGTGAAGAGTATTGTGTGGTCAAGGTTTCTACTGTTGGCAGTTTTTTTGTGTATTGAGTGTTTTTTAAAAAGGTATTTCTAATTGTTCCATGCAATTGTTTCACCATACATCATTAGTATATGTTCAGAAGAACAAAAGTTTATACAAGCATCTCATAGTAAAGGAGAATAAATATATAAAATGGCAAATGTGGTTAGCATCCTCCCATTCCCCGCCCCTTCTAAGTGTAGCTTGTTGGTCACCCTGTCTCTGGGGAAACAGTCTGAAATAGTTGGGTGGCATGATAAATGCTGCTATTTTGTATAAAAGGCATAGGGACTTTTGAGTGTGAAGTACTCGCCAGTTGAACTTATAACAAATCACAATTTAATTATGAATATTTTTTCTAAATAGAATTTCTGCCTCGTAGGAAACAGCACGTAGTGGATCAATTGGAACATCTTAAACATCTTCGCCTTTTCACGCTCGAAAGACTTTGTTAATGCATAGCTGGATAACAAGTTCTGTTTTATGTAACAGACAACTTAGAAACTAAGGGCTACAAAATACAGCAAATGGAAATAATAATTGGAGATTATTTCAGTATTTTTTTCTCAAGATAAAATTAGGGAAAAATCCTCCAAAATAGGAAATGAATAGAGTATGCTGAAGTTCTTGCTCTGCTTAGGTATTTATTTTTTTTACTGGTATTGTCTACATTTTCCTCTAATTTGGGGGTCTCGGTGTAGAAAAACTTTTAACTATCCTGCAGAAGAGCCATCTGAGTGTAAAACAGGCATCTCTTACTCTGGTTCCTATGCTCTGGTTCAGATCTGTACGTGGATGTTAGATGAAAGGCACTAATTGCCATTATTTTTTAACGGAGCACTCAGAGAGGCGTGCTAAGACTGTAAGCTTCTAAGGATACTGTTCACTTTCTTCTGGCTGGATGGTGCTGTGAGTGGTCGTGTGGTGACGGTTCGCTCTGCTGTCGGCCAAGGCTGTACATGCCAACCATCTGTTCTTTTAAAAGTTTAATTTTTGCTCTTGGTTGGAGGCTACTGCCACAATGCCTAAGAGCGTGGAACCACAGCCATTGTCCTAGCTGTAGGAAGCAAACCGAGGTATCGGAAGGGGCCCTTTGATCTGCCAAGTTTCTTAAGCCATGGAGGAGAAGACAATTGGTAGCACAGTCCAGTGTGTTTTCTGCAGTTCAGAACCGAGCCTGAGTCTTATACTCAGGCCTGAGATTTAGGAAGTTTGAGCCTCCCTACAAAAGGATCAAACCCATGAGTTACTTGAGTACTCATGTGCTTAACGTAACTCAATGTTACATTGAGTGCTGTATCCAGTTTTGGGCCCCTCATGATAGGCGAGACGCTGAGGTGATGGAGCATGTCCAGAGGAGGGCAATGAAGATGGTGAGGGGGTCTGAAGATCAAGTCATATGAGGAGCAGCTGAGGGAGCTGGGGTAATTCAGCCTGGAGAAAAGGAGGCTGAGGGGAGACCTTATTGCTCTCTACAACTCCCTGAAAGGAGGGTGTAGAGAGGCCGGGGTCGGTCTCTTCTCCCAAGTCACAGGCAATAGGACAAGAGGAAATGGCCTCAAGTTGCACCAGGGAAGGTTTAGATTGGATATTAGGAACAATTTTGGCACTGAAAGGGTTATTAAGCATTGGAATGGGCTGCCCAGGGAAGCGGTTGAGGCACCATCCCTGGAGGTATTTAAAAGACGGGTTGACATAGTGCTTAGTGACATGGTTTAGTGATGGGTTTTTTCAGTGTTAGGTTGATGGTTGGACTGGATGGTCTGAAAGGCCCCTTCCAACCCAGGCAATTCTATGATTCTATGATGCTGCTTCTGGTTTGTCTTCTTTCAGACAGCAGATAGTAAGGCAATATCTACAAACCAATGTGCCAGCGGTCAAGTCTTTCTCTAGGAGTTGAAAGAATCTTCTGAAGAAGGAGAGTGGTTTCATGTGGGTTTTGGGGAGGGAAGATCCTCTCACATCTGAGAATAGCATCAGAGAAACAAAACTGTTCAAAAACATACTGTTGGATGGGAGAGGAAATCTGGTGCTCATGGCAGTTGGAACAGGAAGCAGAATGTTTGGCAGTGGAAGAAGGGGTTCATTTGACAAGGTTTGCACAGTAGTTACCCCTGGGGGGTAATTCCCATCAGGTCAGAATCCTAAGGGCACGGGCTGCCAGGAGAAAAGTGGAGGAGGTTTCTCCCATTGAGTGGGGTTGGACTGATGGCTGTGCTTTTTGGCTTTAATCTTGCAACTCCTGGAAGGTCATATGATTAGAATAAAAACCCACTAATAAACTGCATAAGTAAGCCTCTGAACTAAATTGGACACTTGCCCCCCTTGCTGTTAGCTGTTATAAAAGGTCATTGTTTTTCTGAAGTTTATCTGGGGCAGCTGAAGTAGGATATTGCAACCCAGTGTTTTGCTCACTTAAACAGCATTCTTAGCTTTGTCTTTATCAGTACTTCTACTTCATCTTATTAATTTTAAAGGACTGAAACTGTAACATCTCTTACTGTTTCAGGTTTTTCTCATTAAAGAAAGAAACATTATTGCACCCTATAAAACAGTAAGAGTAAGTATGTATTTTTTTGCTATTCTTAGCAAACTACTCTTTTGTAAGGATTTATATTCTCATTTCTAAAAGAGTAAGATAATTATCACTTTAGAAATATGACAGTAAAGCTTAAAAAACAAAAGGTAATTGTGCATATTGGTAAAACAATATGATACTTCATGGAGGACGTGCTGCAGACTTGACACTTGCTGCTTGCCTTGATGAGCAGCTCTGTGGGCTCAACAATCAGAACTGGTAGCTGGCATTCAGTGGACATTGCATCCTGCCTGAATGGCTTCTCCTCAGTTCTGCTCACACCTGAGATGAGGGATTGCTAATCAATATTTCCCAGCTGAGTGCTTCACAGATCAAAGAAATGGCACATAGGGCTGCTCACTGCAGAAATCGGAGCTTGCTCCTAGTTGCTTTCTGCTGATGTGGTGGGTCTGCTCTGGTTCTGAGCCTGGAGGCTTCAAGGAATAGGAGTAAAGGGTTTTCACCTGGAAAGGTAAAGACAGAAACAAAAAATGAAAATGCAGTCATTAAACACCATATTTGCCCAAGAACTGAAACAGATGGAATTATATTTCTGAACTTATTTATTCAAGTAAGAAATGTCAAGCATGGTGGAGTCCGTAAGTTTGCAATGAACAGCAGAGAGGCAAGAGATGATCTCTTTTCTCTCAACAACTGCTTTGGTGTTGGGTTTGTGATTAGATCTGTCTCTAAACTAATAGATTATTTTTTTTTATTTTCTTTGTTTGTTTGCTTTATGCTGTTAATACTTCATGTGTTGAATCTGTTTTCTAGTTCTTATATTTTCTGTTTTGCCTCCATGTACGAGGTTTATTAAGTGTCATACAAATATCACATTGCCAACACAGTGAAAAAGAAAAGAATAAAAAAAGCTGTTTGGAAGGCTTCTCACTTTATTTTCTCCTAAGCCAAGATTCATTCGTACCTAAAATGTTCCTGACAGTTAACCATTACCACAGCAGTGCAGCTATGTTTCTGCGTATTAAAACAAGAAATCTAGTTTGCTTTCAGTCATTTCAGATTTTTTCCTGTTGCTACTAAGTATCTCCTACTTGAATCGTTGCCAGTTCCAGACTGAGTGCTGGAATTTGGATCTATATTTCGTCTTCCCTGTCTTGCATTGATTGTTTCAGATCAATTACAAAAGGCTGAGCTGTTGGCTTTGCATACGGCTGGAGAGGTACAGGGAGAACCGCTCTCAAAAGCTTTTAGGTTGTTGGCTGTAAGCAATCCTTGTAGACCGTCCACTAGGATTCCTGAGAGCCGTGCTTTCCCTGTTGAAGGAAAGTGGTGCTTTGGGTGAAATGTTACAAGGCTTTTATCTAAATTGCTGCTGAGTTTCTTGTCTCCTTTTACTCCAGCTCTATTTGCTTCCTGAAGCGTGTTCTTCTCTTGGATTGCTGTCAGTTCTGCTCAGATCACATACTTTACACTGAAGATCATCTAGATTTCCATGTCTTGTGTTCTTCAATTTTAAACTAATCCGATTATATCCACTGATCGATGTCTTGATGTAGTCTTACTGATCACTTGGTTTTTTAAGTGTAGCCTGAGAAAATACAAAAAAACCCCACAGAAATGTGTTGATACAGTTTTATTCTATGTTCAGAGGCCATTGAGGGATCCTACCACCTCTGCTAAATCTGAGTTGTGTGTAAGAGTTAGTATCAGTTCATCCATGCACATACTTTTAATATAGTTAAGTGAAAAACAGAAACATGTGCTATGAAGTGACACTTAAAAAAGCTGGGAAAAACTTTGTACAGGGAAAATGATTATGCCACGTATCCTGGGGGATGTGGTAGTGAGGTTTTTATAAATGACTAGTCAAAACAGGTTGTGACTGGATTTGGGATCTTCTCAGCTCAAACTATTCATGTAGAAGAGAATGATAACGTTTATAGCCCGGTCTTTAAAGTTTTGATGGGCTTGTATTTTTTGTCTAAAAGATACATAGTAGCTGTTTAAATGTAAAGTGTCGTTTACTAGTTCTGTATTTACATGTGTTTACCTGATAATAAAATAGACAGAGCGGGTACTAGCTCTACATTTACTGATGTTTACACTATATTAATTTGTTCACTTTAAAGCTATTTTGTTGCATTGTATTCAATAACACACTAAATACTGCAGAAAGAGCTTTCCACGGGGAAGATATATTTGTAAATAAAAAACTTAGCGTCTGCCTTTGGAATGCTTCAGGTGTACTGCAACCTTTGATGGCACAATTTGACCAGGTTTTAGAGTATTTTGATTCTAGTTTTAACTATTTCAAACTCATTTGTAGTAAATTTGTACTTTTGGTTTTAGGGTAGAACAGAACACTTATTCCAACTGGATGTTGCTGGGAAACTAGGAGATGTTGTGCAAACTCTACATCAGGTATGTGGTTGTTTAATATCACTATGCACTTCATCACATCATCTTTTTTGATATTTAATGGAGAGCTTTCTTTAAATATTTATTCTCAAGGTGAAAGTCTTGGAGTATCTATTTTTAAAATGCAACAGTTGAACACAGCATCTATTTCTGACAGGTGTAAGCTACATGTATTAGCTTTTACTATGCAGGGCTGTAGTATATAGACAAAGTAATAACATGACAGTAGCAATGAACTAACAAGTCCTACTTTAAAGATAAATAATAATAGCTCTTTTAGTACTCTGTCACCAAGAATGCTAAAGCCCCTCCTGCTTCCACTGACCTCTGAGCTGTGTGGGAGATCTCTGCACTATTTCACTGAAATCTCATTGTTCTTTAGCTTTACAGGGCCTCTTGTCTAGATAAGATGGGAGATCAAGCTGCCATGGTAAGTATCTGATTATTTCTGATACCACTGTTTCATAATAAAATTCTGATATCACACTTTAGTAATAAAATTCTAATTGCATTTGTTTCATAGACCATATTAACTTTTTTCCCCTCCCACATTAGATTACTGCTATATTGCAATCGCGCTTGGCTAGGACGTCATTTGATAAAAACAGGTATCTTTCTAATCTCTTTCTACTGGAAAATGATTTTTAGCTTGTTTGTTGATTAGTCTACTGCATTAGTACTTAAAAGGTGTTTGTTTGGGGTGGCAGAAGTTCTCTAATTCAGGGAATGACCTTCTTAGTATTCTGAACCATCTGAAATGGAGGAGGGGAATTTCTCTGTTGTGAGGATAGAAGTATCACTTTTTTTATCTTTTCAAACTGCTCCATTTATCAGTGAACTCGTTGGAAATTGGGCATCAGTGTATGCCAAATAAAGCTCTGTATAGAGAAGTGCTCTGAGACTGGTGCAGAAGATAGCAACTTTCCCTTCTGGCCTGCCTGTTAAAGTAGAGGTCGCAACAAAGAACTTTATTCGTGTCTAAAATAGATCTAGTGCAGTCCCCATTCTGATGTCCCAAGGTTATAAGCTAACCTAAAACCTTTCTAAAGAATTTAAGGGTAGCTCTACCTAAATAAGTAAGAACTGGAGGTGAACTTACTCCCTTTCTTCACTTGTAGATTTCAAAGCATTTCTGAAACGCTGCATATGGAATGTAAAGCAGAAATGGTGACACCACTGGTGACTAATCCAGGGCATGTGTGTGTTACTGATGCTAACTTGTACTTCCAGCCTCTTAATGGATATCCTGTAAGTGCCTCATGGATGGTCTTGCGTATGCTCTGAGCACGCTGCCCCTCTAGCGGACAGTTTTCATTTTCTGATTTATTCCTCTTAAATGCACATGGAGCACGTCTCCGAGAAGACTCTTAACTGAATAATCAGACGCTCCTTAGTTTTGATCTCTGCTGCGTTCAGTGTATCTCTACTTCTGAGGCTTTATTCTGTGCTAACTTGCTTAAAGTTGACCTCCTGCTGACAAAGCACAAAATGTCCTTTGCTGTTCCTACCAAATGAGAGCTTTATATACATTTACTATATATATATGAAAGATCTTAGCTAGGTTTTTTATTGAACTGATCATTTCTTTCTCTAGAGGAATACTGAGTGCATGTCGCAGACAGATTACAGCTTTGGAACGTTGTCAGATAAATGGCAGCCATAGTCTCAGGAGGCCGCTAATACACTAAAAGCATGTCCAGAGAAAGAAAGTGTGTTTTAACAGCTGGAGATGACAACGTGCCATTCAGCTTCCGTCCACCGGGTGGCACCATTGGCAAACAGTTTGCCCAGCAGCCCAGTGGCTTCCTTATTTTTAATATCGTTTGTTGTGTTCTGCTCCTCTCTTGCATGATTATCATAACTGGCAACAGACTGGGGTGATAATACACTATTCTTTTTTCATTCTTAAACTGCTTTGCTTAAGCCAACAGCAAAGACAAGCTTCCTCTTTTTAACATAACTGCTTAGCACCACTGTTCCACTGCTAAAATGACATGGATGGATATTGCTTTCATGTTGCTAGTATCTCTATTCAAGAGAAACTTCAGAGTGACTGCAGAGGTTAATGTAGAAGAATATATACCTTCTGGAATGTCTCCATCTTTTCTTCCCCCTCCCTCGCCCCCCACAGAAACCAGTAGTACAAATAACACTGCAAAATGTGCGTCGCATCTATAAGAGACGACATGGTTTAATGCCACTGGTAAGCTCAAATTTTTTATTTTTTTTTAATGTCTTGCTGTATATATTGTTTCTTAAAATGACCAGCTGAAACTGTATGCATCGTTAGGTAAAAGCTGCATGTTTTTAAAAACTTGGGATTAAGTAGTGAACAGTACTCAAAGATCCTTTCTGGTTTTTGAGTGGTTTAGTTCCCTGTGTTGTCAAAAAGATGAAAACAGGAAGAGTGCACTCTGTCAGGGATGAAGAATTTCTTTCATAAGCAGTCAGTGTAGGGGAAGGGAGAAGGGAGTACCTTCGGGGAGCAATTCATTCCATTTATCTCAAACATTTATCTCGGGAGAGGATGAATTGCTCTCTCATGATGTGTTTTCTCTCTGGATTGATTCGTGGAGGGAGGTTGATCACTGGTTCAGGTGGAGACTGATGTGGAGTGATGCACCCCCCTGTACGTGACTGAGGGACGAGGGGAGTGCTGCAGTGGAACCTCAGTTGTACATTTTTGGTGTTTGCACTCAAATTTCAGTCTTGAACAAAATTTTTGTCTCAAACCGCATTTAAACTAAATAGCCATTTAACTCTTCCTCACTCCATTCGCTTAGGACATTTGAAAAAGTATATTATCTGTGCTTAATCAATCCAGACAGAGCCAATCTATGGACAGCTATAAATCTGTATTTGCTCAGCTGGGTGTAAACTGAATGCTTTTATGATTGGAAATAGGAAATATCAGTGTTAGACTTTGTGGGCAAAACTGCTACCCAATTTAGAGTCTTAAGCTTTAGATATTAATAACTGGAATATTCTGTTAAAAAACCATGAATATTACAACTTGTTGGTAATTACTCTCATTTACTTTCCCTTCCCCTTTAACTTCTAAGGGACTTGAAGTGTTTTGCACAGAAAATGATCTATGTTCTGACATCTACTTGAAATTCTACAACTGTCAAGATCGAGATGAGCTCTATTTCCTTATTGCAACATATATAGGTTTGCAGTATTTATTTATTAATGTAGTCCATAGTACCTTGTGAGGGGAAATTTTGCTTGAGTTTTGCTCTGTTGATTTGTGGGAAGAATGAGAAGAATAAACAGATGTATTCACCCTAACAATTTTTGATAGAAGAAAGTAATGTTCAGAATGAATGTTGTGAGGTTGCAGGTATTCTGTTTGTGTTTGAAGAGCTGAGTATAAAAGCTGAGATAGTGTTATTAAGGTGAAACTAATTCTTTTAATTCACATCTTGATATGCACTGCCGTTTAAAAAAACAAACAAACAAAAAAAAAAAACCACAAAAACACTACCCTCCTTCCAAAAAAAAACCCAAACCCAACCCACAAACAAAAAAACCACAAAACACTTTATCTTCAAAGCTAAATTGTGTTTTGCTGAAAGAATATGGACTGACTTGAGGGTGGATGCCTCTGGCCCCCAGTTAAGTCCAAATGAAAATCCTGTTGAGAAAGTTCCTGTAATGAATGGATTTCCTGTGCACACACAAATACCTGAACTTTCCTCAATCTTAGCAAGTGGTTGGTGGAAATTAACATTCTGGAACAGTTAAAATCTCATTTCTATTAAATCTTGCATGCATTAGTTCCTGGAAAGCGATACATATTTTTTGCAGATCATGAACAGAACCTCTGACAGGCTGGTGTGTGTCCTGGGAAAACACAGAGAAAAAGCTAATAATTTGTCTGTAATGCTGCTACAACTGAAACATTGAAGCTCATGTTTACCATAAATGAAAGTGTTTATGTAAATTTTATACTATTTTGTTACTGTACCAGAGCTCTAGTTCTGTTTCAAGGAATTTGCCTAACTATCAGTTGATGTTTTCCCCACTCCATAAAGGAAAATGGAAAGGCCACAAAGGAGTGATCACTTCCCCTAAGAATTTTTGTAGTCTTTTAGATTTAGAAGAAATAGATTCTGACATGATTTTCTCTGTTATTGAAATGGCTGCATGGTGTTATCCTGCTTCAGACTTTGCTTTCTGGATAACTGGAGGCTGTTTGGGTGGTTTCTTGCTATCATGCCATCATTGCAGTCCTAAAGTTCTGCTATTTCAGGCACTTGCCGAGGTGCTGTAGACTAGATCAATGTAAAGAACAAGTAAAAAAAAAAACAAAAACAAAAACAAAAAAAAAAAAAAACAAAAAACAAACAAAACCAAAAACCAATAGAACACCCCTCCATGCAAAACCACTCATCCACCCACTCATTTCTGCTGGTAAACCTGCACCTCACAGGACAGACAAAAGTGATGATGATACCTCTTCAATTTCATTTTAAAATGGAGAGACAGAATGATACCAGTACTCCCAGGTCATTTTATTGTCCAGCAGCATACCTTTATATTATAGCTATTGAGTAGAGTGTAGTGCAGTTTTGAATTTGTTGAACCCCTGCCAAATGCTTCAAACAGAAGCTCTAGGCACATAATTCCTACTTTCTTGAGTTTTGTTTAAGTTTTATCTTTTTCTGGTCTCTCTGTTTCAGTGGTTCTGAAATGGTATCCTACTTATATACAAATGTGATTTCTTTCCACAAATGGGCATCCTTAGTTTTCCAGTAGGAACATATATTTAATTTTTTTTTCTTGACTCTAGCAGAGCTATTTCTAGAAATTTGAAGTCTTAAAGGTTACCTGATTTCCAAAAGAGCTGTTCATGGTCTGCAAATATTTTTCTCTACCTCCATAAGTCTTTGAGTTCTTTCCCATCCATTGTTTCTGTGTTTGGTTTCAACACTCCTTCTGCATGATTTTTTTGCTGAATGTAATTTAGACCTGTTTGAATAGATCTTACAAAATATATAAAGTATGGTAGCCATTGAAATGTAAAGTTACCACTTAATTCTGACTTTGTCTTTTAAACAACTTTGTGCTTATTTATTTTATGGTACCTTGCATGATGTTAATCACTGTATAATTTGGGGGTGGAGCTCCAAACTTCAAAACTCTTAATGTTTTGTTTTATTTTAGAAAATCATATAACAGAGCATACAGCTGAAAGTTATATGTTGCAATGGCAGCGAGGACATCTATCAAACTACCAGTATCTTCTTCATCTCAACAATCTGGCTGATAGGAGCTGCAACGATCTCTCCCAGTATCCTGTATTTCCGTGGATCATAGCAGACTACTCTAGTTCAGTGTTAGGTATGTGTATGCAAAAAGGTATTATGTCCAGCAGGAAATATCTCGGGGGAAGGATTGCACTGTGCAAAGTTCATGATACATCAAAATGCACCTGGTCACTTTGAAAATCTGCAGTCCTGAGCATTCAGACACTTTCTACGATTCCAATAAATGCAAAAGAACCAGTAAAATGGCCTTTTATGGAACAAACTGGATGCGTTGAAACATATAGAATCCAGGTGTTCTTTCACAAGTTGAAAGGAAGAGGCTAGCAAGGCTTGTGCCTAAACCCAGGGTCTTTGTGCAATATGTGTTGGAAGCTTGTCCTTTTGAAGATTCTCGCCCCCCTACCCGCTGCAGGTGGTGGAGCAGGGGAATCTCTTGGTGTTCATCAGCCCTGGCTCAAACATGCCAGTCTGATTGTTTGGTGGGGCTCAACTGCAGTGTGACAGGATAGTTAGAAAGAACATACCAGCTGCTTTTCTACCTCAGGTAGCAGGGTCTTTATTGACTAGGTGACGTTAGTTGCAATAGCTATCATATTTATGATAGCTATGATACTACTAGATGTAACTAGTAGCTCTTAAGCAAGGGGTTTGAGATTAAGTTTACTTGGAAGGAAGGAGATGAGTACCCATTTACAGCAAGATTTCTATTCTTTTGTAGTCAGGGAGCAGAGAAAATTACTGGAGGGGTTCTGCGTTGTTTTTTCTATTTGTTTTGTTGTTTGGGGGGTTAGTTTGTTTTTAAAATACTGATTAGAATCTATTCCTGTCCGGTAGAAACGACTCCTTTAACCTGTGGGTGGGTTTTTGTTTTTTTTTTTTCCAGATCTGACAAAGCCTGAAACATTCCGTGACCTTAGTAAACCAATTGGTGCCCTGAATAAGGAAAGGCTGGATAGATTATTGGTAGGTATATCTTACCTTTATCTGCTGCACATTTTGGGCCTTGTATGTATTGGCAATAACAGCAGCTTTGTCAAGTAAGCTTTGGGAATCATGTAGTTACCTAAAGCAAAGTATAAGCCTTATCAGAAACAAACTTGCCAAAAACATACCACATTTATTCTCAGCTTGATTTTCATCAGTACTGATGTTGTCAGTACTAATTTAAAGTAATTTGGATCTATTTCCTCTCTTACTACCATGTCATACATACATGCTTTTAAATGTTTTCGATTGCTTTTAAAATAAAATCCATGAATCCGTTTAACTATTGTAACTGCATTTGTATGGCAGGCACTGAGATGCTATAAACATATATAGAAATATAAAACTTCAAGACCAACAGATTTAAATGCATAGTGTAAAATATGTATATGAATTAAACAAGATAAAGTAGTAGAAATCTTAAGTACTTCCATTTAAGAAAAATGCTGAATTTGAGGGAGAGACCTTCAAAGGAAGGAAATCTGGATCTCTGGAGATCAGAGCACCAACTTGAATTCTTCACATGCAGATAATAGTGCACATGCTTTTTACTTAGGTAGGCAGACTTTCTTTTCATAAGCAGCCAAACACGTAGTTGTAGGCTTAGAAAGTCCTTAGTTTCTTGCCTTTTAATTCTTTGTATATAGCAATTGTCTCCTGTGGTATGTTAATTATCGCAAAGCCATTTACAGAACATAACTATATTTAATATTTTGGAACCTTGATTAGTTCTTAATGGAAGCATTAGGGAAAACAAAAGTTATTGCTAGACTAACTGCATTATATTGACAAAAAATATTAAATATTTCAAAATTGTAAAGCTTCCTAAGGTTGTGGAGGGTAAGAACATCATCAATATTATGTTTTCAGTAACAGCGAATAAAGTTTTCTATTTGAGGTCTGACTGTTTTCTGAAGCTATTAGCTGCCTTACATTTTTTGCAATAAAAGTAGTTTTATTTAGATTATGATAGGTTTTAGGGATGATGCATAGGAGCTTCAGACAGGAGGGAATCTTCCAGGTTGAATTAAGTCAATATGTTCTTCCATACTCTTACTAAACTTCATGTGAAAGACAAAAAGGAAGTATTTGTTTGCACTCCTTTGAAGTTGAGTGGCTGCAGTTACGTGTGAAAGTGAGAGAGGAAAAAAACTGAAAACCTGATAATTCTGGATGATAAGTTATAACAACATTTTTGCCTTATTGAATTACACATCTGATTAAAGCTGTGTGGTTATTAGCACTTAGAGTTCGTTTTATTGTCAGGATAAAAAAAAAATGAGGGTGATCCTAATCTGTGCCTTTAAAAACAAAAAAGTGTGCATGTGTTCAATACTGAAGAAAAGCAGGAGTGTTGATTTTAAACAGACTTCTCTTTCTTCTTCATCTGTTGCAGACACGTTATCAGGAAATGCCAGAGCCGAAATTCATGTATGGGAGCCATTATTCATCTCCGGGTTATGTTTTGTTTTATCTCGTCAGAGTTGGTAAGACAGCTTTTTGCACGTTCTTCGAGCTGGCAGTTACCTCTGAAGAGGACAAGGTTTGGAGCAAACTGGTGGTGATTAATTTTTATTTTTTTTTTCTTTCTCCTTAGCTCCGGAATACATGCTCTGTCTGCAGAATGGAAAGTTTGATCACGCTGACAGAATGTTCAACAGGTTTGTGTACATTTCATTTACAACTAGGTTGGTTTTGTTTTCAAATATGCCTCAAGGGATTGCAAAGCCTTAAAAAAAAATAAAAAATCTTTTTAATAAATGTGTGATTAATATGTGTTTTATAGTCTTGCAGAAACCTGGAAAAACTGTTTGGATGGTGCAACGGATTTCAAAGAGGTAAATGGCTGGAAAATGTTTCAAGTCCCTCAGTCTCTGGGCTCAGCTTTCTGTTCTCTGACGTCTCCTGTTGATTTGAGAGTTTTGGGGTGGTGGGGTGTGTGTGATTGGTTTTTTGCTGTGTTTTATTTGTGGTTTGCAGCTCTGTGGTTTGTTTTTTTTTTTAAGGCTGTTGACTGCATTTTATGAATCCTTCAGTGTTTTTTAACTTTTTCCTTCTCTGTAAATCCATGATTGCTCATCTGTATCTGCTTTCTGGCTTTAATCTAACAGAATTGTCATTGTGACTATGTTATTAAAATAAGTGGGAATTATCAGAGTGGATTAAGACTGAAAAGATGCAATTTCATTGTATCATTTTCTGGAATCCCATGAGGATTTGGCTGTGTTACAGTACAGCCAAAGGGCTTGAACTATGGAAGACTTATTTTATTTTTTTGAGCCTTATAGAAACCGTAGCTTCTGTAATATGTTGAGAATGATTAACTGTCAAATAGTGGGTGCTGTTAAATACTGATTCTATGATAAAGGACTGATATATTATAAATATAGTGATACTTTTTAAAAAAAAAAGTCTAGTTAATGGTAATGGAATTAAGGTGGGTTAGTTAAATAATTGACTAAACCTCTGAAACTTTTGTCATCGTTCTAGTTTTATTCTAGATTTTTGTCTTGACTGATGTCTTAAAATTGAGACCTGATGTCTTAAAATTGAAAAAGTAGCTATGCAATTAGTGTTCTGAAAATATTCTTCAATATTATGGATTCTTATGTCACACATCACATGTTAAAATATTTATGCCACTCTAATTGCCTTGTAAGTAGTCAAGAAGCCTAAAAGTAGTTGGAAGCATAATGGGAGGAAGCTTCCAGTGCTTCTTTACTGACACAGAAGAAAGCCTGGAAAAATTGCTACCCAACTTTAGGGCTTGACTTATGAACTTTGAAAATTTTCAGTTTTTACTGACCATATTCTACTTACATGATTAAAGCTAAGCTCATCCCCAAACTTGCTTTTTTTCTTTTTTTTTTTTTCCTTCCAGTTGATTCCAGAATTTTATGAAAATGATTCTAGTTTTCTAGTAAACAGTTTGAAGTTGGACTTGGGCAAAAGGCAGGGTGGGAAGATGGTTGAAGATGTAGAGCTTCCCCCTTGGGCATCAGGTAATAATAGTCAAACTTCTTGTTTAATGAATTAATTCAAGATTGTTTAGATTCCTAAGGTGGTGGTTCTTCTCTCAAAAAACACCCATTCTGTTTTGTTCTGAAGGAATTTTTGCTCTAAAACATTGACATAATTAATAGTCTAATTTTTACAGAAAATTTGAGGTTTGGTGTGGGGTGTTGGGGTTGGGGTTTTTTTTGGTTGGTTGCTTTTTTGAGGAACAGAGATGGGTACCGATACTGAATGGGATATGTTCTGCTTTAATTAACCTTTCTCTTGCCAGGTCCTGATGACTTTCTTCAGAAGAGCCAAGAGGCTTTAGAAAGTCAGTATGTATCGGAACATCTTCATGAATGGATTGACATCATATTTGGCTATAAGCAGAAAGGAAGTGAAGCAGTTGAAGCTCACAATGGTAAATATGCACTTTATAGAAATAGTAAAAAATAATAATAAAAAAAAGATTATTTAATTAGGCAGAAATGATAAATAGCAGCCTATCTGTAATGCCTGTTTAGACAACTGTGCTTTTTTTTTTTCCTTTCTTCATTGCCGGGGGGTATTTAATGAAGCTTAAATAAGTCATCCTTCCTTCGTGGAAAGGACTGATTTCTTCTCCAACTTTTTCTGAGTCTCTTACAAATCCTAAAGTTTTTTCAAGTAAGAAACCCAGGATTAAAACACAAGATCTCAAACTCTGTAGCCTGCTGAAATGGCTTAGTTGCTTAAATATAACCATGTTGAGTAAAAAGTACAACTTTTTTTTATAGTAGGTATGCAAGACAACAAGCCTTGTATGTCTACACTGTACAAGTAATTTTATTTATTTATTTTTTGCAGTGTTTCACCCATTAACTTATGAAGGAGGAGTGGATTTAAACAGGTAATTGACGTGAATCAGAATGTTTTTGTTAAAGTAGGTAGGTAAATTTCTCAGTATGCCTCCAGGTTCTCTGCTTGCTGTAAAAGAGCTCTGTATGTGAATGGTGTAGCTCTTCCATTTCATTCTCCCAAATATGCATAGAACCAGCATCAGGTTGTCATTTTTAGCCTGCGTGGAAAGATTGAACATTTCTTCAGTCTGGCTTTTGTGAAAATGCTTTGTGGTGGTTTTTTTTTTCTTTAATTGATGAACATACTGTCATCACACATAAACAAAATTACGAAGCTGCCAAATGACTGTTGCTTCTGTGGTAAATCAGTTCTGTAAGATTTTGTGATGGGCTATGGCACTGTAGTAACTGCGCATGCAGGCACGTGCTTTCAGAGGAGAGGAAGGGGAGGGGGGAAAAAAGAACTTGCCTACTTGGCTTAATTAAATATATTGTTTTTGTAAAGCATTATGGACCCCAATGAAAAAGTAGCTCTGCTGACACAAATCTTGGAGTTTGGACAGACGCCAAAGCAGTTGTTTACAATTCCTCATCCCCGAAGGATAGTACCGAAGCTGAAAAGCTTGTCTCGAACGTCGAGTCACAGTGTTTCCATAGCTGAGTCTCCAGGTAAATGTACAACAGATAAACTGACGATGGAACGGATTTGTAATTTTGAGAAGTTCTGTATCTTTCTCCCACGGGATCTCATTATACAAGTCTCTTGGCCACTTTCCCTGTAAGCCAACTCAGAATAAATCCATGAGCTAACTGGTAAAGAAAAACTGGCAAGACCAGTTTCAAATTTGAAAATACAGGCGTTGTCCTGCATTTTTGTCTTCTGTCCCAGTGGTCTCCTCTGGGACTGTTCAGCCTCTGCTTTTGAAGCTGTGGGAGGGCTATCATCCTTGGCCTTTCATGGCACTTCAAAATCAAGCTGATATGACAGCAGCTTCAATGACCATCTCTGCAGCCATTCTAAATGATGTCAAGATCTGTTCAGTTTTTCAACAGGGATGCCTTTGCGGTGATCAATTGGCTTGGTCTAAATAAATCCTAAGAGCTTAAATTAAGCACCTGATCATTTTTTTTTCTTTTTCCATGACTTGAATAAAAATCTGTAAAGAAATTACTTTGTTTTCCCTATATACTGTAGGGACAATGTTAATTGAATAAATTTCAAGAAAAGGATATGTAATGCTATCACAGGCTTCTGGAACTTAGACCATTTTTCTCAAACTGAGATGCTATGGTCCTTGTCATATATATATAGAGGTCTACTGTAAATCAGACTGAATCTTCAGCCTGGGTATCACATGGAAAGATTTTTCTCAGTTGTCTTCAATTCTCTGCAGAAAAGTCGTTTTGTTTTATGTGTGATTTTTTTTTTTTTTTTTTCCATTTTGGAAATGTGTTCTGTAAAGTCTCTAGTTTGAAAATCCTGCTTTTGGGAGAAAAATTGTATTTTTGACTACGTAAGCCTATGCATTCCAAGAAGAGATTGGGAAAAACATTAGTGATCTTGTTACTCTGTGCATTAGCCAAAAATTCTTATTCCTGGACTTCTTCATGATTTCTGTACTTTCATATTTATGCTTGCAACTTCAGTTACCTAGTTATTTGAACTCTATCTTTTTCTTTTCTATTTGTGATAAAACTTTATTGTGGCATTTTATTCCAGTTTCTCCGAATGAAGAATCATTTGAAGATCTGACAGAAGAAAGTATAACACTTGCTTGGAACAATATTGCCAAACTAAAATTAGATGAGCGATATAAAATTCACAAAGAGTAGGTACTATTCTTTTCTTCTCACAGTCAAAATTGTTCCATTTAATTGAGGGGTGGGTCAATCTGAATGATGAGTTGAGGTTTAAGGTAAAAACTTTTCTTTGAGACACCTCATTGATTTGATTACGCAAGATGAGTTTGAGTGTATGATGGGTTATCAATCCAGAAAAGGTATTTGTCATGTTGATTTTTTTTTTATTATTCTTTTTTTTTTGTTTGTTTCTTATACAGACCTAGAGCCAAATTAATTATCATTTTAGTACTAGAAGCAGATATTGATTACTTCTCTAAAACTGTGATAGCAGTGGCCAGATAAAGACTTCCATTTATTTATTCATTTATAACTCCAGGAGGACCTAAATTATTCATCCCATTTGATTTGAAAGTTAAATCACTGAAGTTCAACTACTGTACACCTCAAGTTGCTGCTGTATGAGCAGTTTGCTAAGTCTCCAGCCATAGGTTTTCACTTAATCCAGGTACCAAGCTACTATTCTGATGGATTCCTGGGGAGCCATGAGTCAGCAGGGGCATTGCAGGTGAACTTTGAAAATACCTGGCAATGAACAGCAGCAACTATATTTTAAAGAACAGATTTCCCTTTGGCCCCATCCCTTGTCCTAGTGGCTGGACTAGCAGAAGGATTTCTTACTACCTGGAGTACAGCTACTTTCTTGGGGACTCTAACCCAATCTAGAAAAGAAACATTCCCCTGTCCAGAAAACAAGGTAGTATTTGTAGTGAGAAAGGGCCTCTGTTAGCAGATTGTTAGAGTTAGGAAAATCCCAATCCTGAAAACAGACCTGAATTTCAGCTTCTGATTCTTTCTTTTCTTTTTTCTTTTTTTTTTCCTGAAGACTGCTGAGAAAAGAAAAATAGAAGCAGGTCTGATAACAGAATTTTGCTGTGCAGGATGCTCTGTGCTTCCTAACAACTCACTCCCTGACATAAGTGATATGTCTAAGCTTTTAGACTACAGTGAGTTTGCCACTATCAAATTTGAGGAGAAGAGACGTGCAAGTTCTGATTCCTGACCCTCAAAGTATTCAGTACTTGCTTGTAGGCAGGTTCCTGGCTCTCTTTGTAGCTAATCCCAAATGGGAAAGACTGAATGGGAGACTATATCCTCTCACATGGGCATGTCCTTTCTGATGAAGACAAAGCTCTTGCAGAACAATATGGGGAACCTGTACTGGTGTTTCATGTAGTATTTCAAGGTATATTTTTGTCTCTAGGCATATAACACACCACAATATCTGGCTGATAAATAACTGGTAAAGAATAACTGGCTAATCACCTATAACCTTATTTGTATTAAACAGGGCAATTACTGGAATAGCAGTCACTTGCAATGGGTCTTCTATTTTCACTACATCCCAGGGTAAGTATTTCTGCAGAGATATTTACTAGAACCTGCTGTGTATATGCAGGGTAATGTTTTGTGAACAAAATAATATGAAACTCTGAAATCATTAGTTATGGTTGTATGCCATTAATATCATCACTGAGAACAAAATGAAGACAACATTAAATGGGATATTTCTGCAATCACTGAGTTCTGTATTTTTTACAGCCATGAAAGGAACAGCCTGTCTTCTGCCAAATGCAAGATTCTTTTTTTCACTTCATGCTCAATTCCTTCTTACTGTTTGAGGGAATTTCAGTATGCATGTGTGAAAGCTACTTCTGCTTGGCTTTTGTATTGTCACCTTTGAAAGTCAGCTGTCATGGAAATTAACTTAAATATATATTTCTTGTATTTAAATGTCTTAAGTACATGAATTTGTTAAGTTTTAGATCACTTTGACTCCAGGATTTCAATATTATCTATATCTAGGCTTGGGAAGGTGGTAGTTCCTCGCTTTAGATACCGAAGTTCTCATAGAGTTTGATGGGCCTGGGGGAGTCCATCTGTGACTGGCGCAAAACAGGCCAGTACCAGGCTCAAGTCACAAGCTTTATAAAGAGTTTCTCAAAAACCATGAGAAGCCTATACCTGCTTTTCATAGTAAGATATTTGAATATTCAAATAGGAGCAAAATTACTGGCTTCTGTAATATAAAACAGTCCTTTTATCTATTTTTTGTCCATTATTCCCAGATTCAACTTTGAAGATGTTTTCCAAAGAATCAAAGACAATCCAGAGAAGTGTGTCTTTTTCAAACATGGTAAGTTGCTGTCAAAATAAAAAGGAGATCATTGGGAATCCTCTTAGAGCTGCTGGGAGAAATGGCTCTTACCATACTTCAATGCCTCTTTTCTTCCCCTGCCTACTCAGTTGTGTTGTGTGTGAATGATTCAGCGGGGTGAAGTGAGGCTCTGTCAGGCCTCCAGGGAGACAGAGCACTTTCTGTGAACATGGGCGTTAAGTGGTTGCACTTCACTCTCTGCTAGCTCTCTTCTGAGTTGCCCTGCTATCCAGGGAAGGGCTTGCCATAGATGACGGTCTGGCATGAGCAGAGGAGTCTTCCTGAAAAACCTTCAACTGCCACTGGGACCAGAATCACAAAATTCCCCCCACGTGCTCACCTCCAGCGTTGCCTTGCTGCTCCCAAGTGCTTGAAGGCTGTGAGTCAGCCAGCAGAGGAAAACCAAGGACAGGGAGTGGAATCTATGCTGGGTGAATTTGAGCCATCCTTCTTCAAGGAGCGGTGATCTCAGCAACCTCTGAACAACATTTTTCCCCTGCTTCTGAAACAGAACTTGGAAAGAGATTCTATATTTGATTATATTTTTTTTTTTCATGCTTGAGCACTGTGGCCAGATCTGGGTCATAGAGATTCATTCCCAATTACCATGTTCATGGTCCTTTATTGAGGCAAGACACGAGGATATACCAGCCTACTCTTTACCCTTATCTCTAGGGAGAACAAAAAAGGCAAGTATGTTGCCCAGACAGAATCATAGAATCTTAGAATGGTTCGGGTTGGAAGGGACCTTAAAGATCATCAAGTTCCAACCCCCTGCCATGGGCAGGGACACCTCCCACCAGACCAGGTTGCTCAAAGCCCCATCCAGCCTGGTCCTGAACACCTCCAGAGATGGGGCATCACAGCTTCTCTGGGCCATAGCATGCTCTAACAGGTCCCCAGGTAAGTCACAGGATCAAGACCCTGTGGCCTGCCATGGCACACGCCAGCAGGTAAATCTAGATACAACGATTCCTGATGCTTTAGCCAAGGCAACCTTAGGAATGTCACTTCTTGGCACTGTAAGAAGGGAGCTCTTTGCTGACTCCCAGACCAAAAGTCAATTCTCTCTGTAGTTTTATTGCTGATCTGTTGCAGCAGTGCTAGAAGCAGTAGTCTTTTTAGAGTCCAGCTTTTAGAAGAGATCTAAAACATGACCAGTAGAAGTACTGGGCCGATTGATTTTATTATTTTATTGTTTTTAGCTTGCTGCTTCCAGTGATGGTAATGTAACTGAGCAGCTGTCTTTTAAGAATGTTTCTTGTCGAGAATAGTAGGAATTAGATAGTTAAGTTTGCTGTTGGAAAGAGCTGAGCTGATAAGTAGCTGTCACAGGGAACAAACATCAAAGGAAACCTTGATTTTTAGTTTCTGTTACCTGTTTGCATCTAGAATTGACAGCAGCTTACATGATAAAGAGCTGACCCAGTTTCTCCGGAGTGAGGAATTGCATACCCTGTCCTTGAAATACCAGCGTTTTGAAAAAGGAGATGTCAGTTCTGTGTGTGTTCCTGAGCTTCAGGTGCTACCTTTCTGTTTACTAGGGATTAAGCATTCTGGTGTTTAGTGTCCAACCTGTAAGATTTTTCTTGATTAGTGTTCGTAGAACACCTCTATGTTGTGTGTATAGAAGATTAAAATGTTTCTTTTTCTCCAAAAGCATGTTTATGTCCCCTCTATTTGATTTGGGGTAAGAAATTGAACACTAGCTCTGTGTTTTGTTTTTTTCTTACAGGCTTTGTCATCTTGTCTAATCTTACCAGGAGATACCACTGTCATAAGTTCTTCATGGGACAATCATATGTGTGTATTTACTTCCTGTTGACTTTATTGAATTACACTGAGTACCTTGATTGTTACATCTGTGGGTTTAGATAATGTGTGGGTTTAGATAATGACAAAAAAATTAATTTTTAAAATGCAGTGTTTATATTTCTGTCTTTTCTTTTTTGGTAGATTTCTGTTAGAAACTGTAGAAGCAAATTTACTTTCCTCTATTTAGAAAAAAAAGTATAAGTTTTTTCCGAAGGTATAATGCTTTTATAACCTTTTCCTGTTAGATATT
Organism: Tringa tobata; assembly: GCA_033628505.1. Lineage (NCBI taxonomy): Eukaryota > Metazoa > Chordata > Aves > Charadriiformes > Scolopacidae > Tringa > Tringa tobata. The sequence goes on from JAHREE010000069.1 coordinate 950,780, forward strand.
TTTATTCAATTGCATTTGGAAGACAGCAAGACATCTTAATGGGGCATGATGATGCAGTCAGTAAGATCTGTTGGCGTGATGGGCGCTTATATTCTGCATCTTGGGATTCCACTGTGAAGGTTTGTGTCTGGGTTTGTTATACTTCCATAATTATTTATAGCTAGCACTTTTTAATATTCAGCCAGCCAAATGCCTTGCAGTGGACGTACCTGTTGTTCACAGAATCACATGGGGTTGGAAGGGACCTCTGGAGATCATCTCGTCCAACCCCACTGCTAGAGCAGGTCCACCTAGAGCAGGTTGCACAGGAACTTGTCCAGGCGGGTTTGGAATGTCTCCAGAGATGGAGACTCCACCACCTCTCTGGACAGCCTGTTCCAGTGCTCTGCCACGCCCAAAGTGAAGTTCCACCTTGTGTTTAGATGGAACTTCCTATGTTCAAGTTTGTGCCCATTGCCCCTTGTCCTGTCACTGGGTGCCGCTGAAAAAAGACCGTCCCCACCCTCTTGACACCCACCCTTTAAGTATTTCTAGGTGCTTTGTTCTGGAATAATAACTTAGCCAGTATCACAGCAAGTTTGTTTCTAGAATATCTTCATTTAGCTTTATCTCAGCTGTATCTCAAAGCTAAAGTGTTACTTTAAAGAAATTTCATTTATTCTGACTTACTCTAAATGTGAGGGGTTTGGAGGCAAACTGTATTTGTTGGAGGAAATGGAATGTTTTATGACCTTGACTGGTGATTCTGTTTNCACATGGGGTTGGAAGGGACCTCTGGAGATCATCTCGTCCAACCCCCTGCTAGAGCTGGTCCACCCAGAGCAGGTTGCACAGGAACTTGTCCAGGCGGGTTTGGAATGTCTCCAGAGATGGAGACTCCACCACCTCTCTGGACAGCCTGTTCCAGTGCTCTGCCACCCTCAAAGTGAAGTTCCTCCTTGTGTTTAGATGGAACTTCCTATGTTCAAGTTTGTGCCCGTTGCCCCTTGTCCTGTCACTGGGTGCCACTGTAAAAAGACCATCCCCATCCTCTTGACACCCACCCTTTAAGTATTTATAGGTGCTTTGTTCTGAAATAATAACTTAGCCAGTATCACAGCAAATTTGTTTCTAGCATATCTTCATTTAGCTTTATCTCAGCTGTATCTCAAAGCTAAAGTGTTACTTTAAAGAAATTTCATTTATTCTGACTTACTCTAAATGTGAGGGGTTTGGAGGCAAACTGTATTTGTTGGAGGAAATGGAATGTTTTATGACCTTGACTGGTGATTCTGTTTGCCGAGTGGCACAGGTTTCTAAAATGTTTAATAGTTTTGTAGTTGATGTTCTTCAGCAAAGTGGACCAGGAACTTGCTAGTCTAAAGAGCATGCCTACAGTTAGGTGGAAAGATAATTTGGAAGTTAGAGGCAGGAAAGAACTTCCCAGAACTTCCCAGAAAGAACTTCTGCATGTTTTTTTTTGGTAAGGATACATTTGGTGCAGCGATAAACCCGAACTTGGGCTTCTGTAAGCTGTCTGGGATCAGTGTCATTGTGTTTAATCTGTGGCTCTGCTCGTGGTGAACGAGTTCAGGTGGCATTTGCTGTTGCTGTATTCTGCCACGTGGGCAAGGCCTGCAGCTAACACCAGCAGCCCTCCTTGTAACGTGAGAACTCGGTGCTGAAGAAACTCCTCCGAGGTTCTGCTGATGCTTCCTTGAGCGAAGGGAAATGTCTGTGTTGCAGGTGTGGCGCTGTCTTCCCGGGGAGGCCTCCAGCAATAAAAAGCACCACTCTGAACTGCTCGCAGAGCTGGAACACGACGTCAGTGTAAGTATCTGGGTTAGGATATGGTATCTTCGTGTCCTGAGATCAATTGCTCATGAAAATCCAAGTCAGGATCTAGTGGTAAAGCACAAGGATTGGGTTAGGGGGCTGGGGGGGCGTTGCTGTTTTGGGAAGTGTCTGTGTATGGGGAAGTTTGTTTCATTTTAGGGTTTTTTTTTTTTTGTCTGAGATGTGTCCTGCACCAGCGTCACCTGCTTCCCCGGCTGAAAGGTCCAAGAGTATGAACAGAGATTTCTTAATTTGTCTTGCTCATCTTGTGTGCACACAGCACGGGGGGAAGACTGGGTTGTTGGTGTTTTTTTTTTTTGTTAGCTTCTTTAGTTTTGCACCAAAGACTGTTTTTCAGGTATTTTCATTGTTACAGCTGCTTCTTAATCTATCTTTGCCAAAGGCAGGCAAATGAAAAAGCATTTGTCCAAGTTGTTTACCATGCAATAAAATATATTACTGAATTTCACTGTAAATATATAAACACATTGTGTGCACTAAATCATAAATGTGTAACTGCACACTCTTATTTATAGCCTCTAGTGTCACTCTAGCAGGTTATTTAGATTTAATGTATTTTAAACCTTCTTATTAGTTAGGGTTTTGTACAGGTCACAGCATAGACATTTACTGAAACAGTTCTGGTAACGTTGAAGAACTGGACCCAAGCGAATTAGAAACAACTGATGATTAGGAAGTCCTTTAGAAGTCAAGAAGAATTTTACCCTTAAGGATAAAGTCTTGCATTTAGGTGGAGAGTATGGGTACTAAAAGTAGTCTGAAACTTCGATTTGCATTTCTGATTCTGCAAAGAAAAAGCATTTTAAAATATTATCAATGGGACCTCTCTCTTTTAGGCAGGATTTTTAATAATTGTACTTAATTAAGGATGTTAAATGTAAAAGTTTTTTTGTAAATAAAATACCATCTTTGGGCTAATAGGCTTGCTTTGTATATGCTTAAAACCTGTCTTGAGAGAGCTCACACAAAAAAATAGGAAAATCATGGGATGTTTAACTTCCTAGGTAAATACCATCGACCTTAACGCTGCAAATACTATGTTGGCGTCTGGAACCAAAGAGGGTACCATCAGTGTCTGGGATGTCACTACAGCAACAGTGTTGCACCAGTTGCCATGTCATTCTGGGACTGTGTTCGATGCTGCTTTTAGTCCTGGTATGTTGGATTTCTGTTGGATTGCAAGTTTCAAAGGGAATCTCATTCCTGATTTCATGTCATATACCCTTGTTATTGGAATTACTAACTTTAAAGGGGGATTGTGAGATGTTTTCGATTGACATGTGTCAATCCAAACCAATTATAAAGGCTTTATTAATTGTACACAAGGCCATACTAGGCTGGAGACCAGTGGTCTAGACTTTAATTGCTTGCTTGGAGATTTAATTTACAGCACATTATCTATAAATAAGTAGGTCAGGCAATCTAACATGCTGTATCAGACTGCTGTGGTAACTGGAACTGAACGTCTAAATGTGCTTGCTTTTGTTTGCTTTTTTCTGTTGTACAGACAGCAGACATCTACTCAGCACCGGAGAGGACTGTTGTTTTAAAGTAATAGATGTACAAACCGGAATGCTTATATCTTCTGTAACTGCTGGTGAGCCACAGAGGTAAATCTGAGAACATATGGATTATGAAACCATGTCACCACCTTAGTTAACTGGGGAAATGCTTGATGGTTGGTGGTACCAGACTAGAAAGGGCAGGAATACCAGCAACTTTGTTTTATTCAAGAACTTTTTAAAGTGCAAAGGCTGATGTTCCAGCGTGTTGTGTGTATTATGGTCAAGCTTTCCAAACTGGGACAAAACCAAATGAGTATCTAAGTAATAAACTTGCATTTTTCCAGCAACAACTTTAACTTCTGTAAAATATGATGAGAGCTGTAGCTAAGCAGCAACTCCTGAAACTTCTAACAAGTAGACAGTTCTCTCACTTCCATCATCTCTGTCAGTAATCTTGATTTATTTTTTTTTTTCAATGCTTCCTTTTTGCTTTCATAATCCAAAAGATTGGCTACTGTAATTAAAGAGCGATCACTTTTTTTTTCACAAACCACATCTGTACAGTTCTCAGTGGTTTATCAGGTAAAGAGATGGAAAACTCACTCAGTTACTGGGGTTAAAATGTAGCAGCCATACATGGAGTACACTTGTTGGTTTTGTGTGTATACATAACTATGTATATGCATGTGTATATTATTTTTTTTCTTCAGTTATTTCCCTGAAAGTGCTCTTTGCACTTCAAGTGATTGTTTCAGGGACACGAAATAACAGAAATGAAGGGGTGGTTCATGAGAGCACTTGGGTACCACACACGTGTGCACCTGACTGGGTCCTCTTCCCTTCTGTGAACACATTCCATCCTTCTGCCAGAGAAGGTCTGGCTGGCATAGGGCAGTCAGAGAAGCAACTTTGGTGGTGACCCTTTAAAATAATTTGGCAATAACCTTTTCAGAAAGATAATGTTAAAATGGAGGTATGAAACTAAAGGAAACTCCACCCTTTAAGTTCTTTTTATGGCTTAGCTTGGAAATGTCCTTGCAGATGCTTCAAATGGGATGGAAATACCATCTTATCGGGAAGTCAATCTGGTGAATTAATGATTTGGGACCTTCTTGGAGGAAAAGTTATGGAAAGAATCAAAGGACATACAGGTATGTCTGAACTGTTCTCAAATTGAATGGAAGATTCCCATTTTCCAGCTCAGTTTGTTAGTATTGAAGAGTTCGAGAGTCTTCTGCTCAGCTGGGTGGCTGTTCTCTATGTTAGTGTTATTTGGAACACCACAACCAAAAGTAGGTCCACATGAGCCTCCTGGGAAATTCAATAACAAGGGAAGAATATTGCTGTTTACAAGACTGACCAAAGGTAAATGACTTGGGATTTTTCTAATTCACACATCATCACAAAAGTCAACATTTTCTCCCTCGTAGCCCAAATAAAGCGTAGTGTACACTGCAGCGTATACTTTGTGAAAGTCTGTTCAGGCTGTGAGTCTAACAACAAATTAAGTAAAGTTCACTAGAAAATTGTTTTGGATGGGGATTTATGGGCTTCTTAAATGTCTCCGTATAGTCTTCAGTACATTAGCGACCAGAATGTTTCAAGGAGAAAAACTTTTGGTTCAGTTTGGTTTTTAAGGCTGCCTTCAGGAAGAGTTGTTTCAAACTTCCCCACCATCTGTGCTCTGGAACTTGAGCTGTGGAGAAATCACCTTGTAGCCAAGGGGAGCTGTGGAAGGGGGTTTCAAGACATATGCTAGAAGATGTGAATATACTTTTAATATAGGAAGCCTAAATGGCAGAGTGAAACATCTGACTTTCTACAGAAGTCTTCTTCCCTTATCTCCATGAATCTTTTGGCCAGTTCTACCTGTGCCATCTGCATTGTCCCTCTGGTACCTGATGCACGCTGAGCCAGTGTAGCAAGAGGTGGTTACTCTGAGAGGGAACAGCCACCCAGGAGCCTGCTAGAATCCTTGTCACTGGAGTCCAAATTAGTAATCAGATGATCCTAAACTCATTTCAGAAGATCTGCTCCATCACCCTGAGTACCACTTCTGTTTGCATTTTTCTTTCCCCAGGTGCTGTAACGTCCATGTGGATGAACGAACAGTGCAACAGTGTTATTACAGGAGGGGAAGACAAACAAATCATGTTCTGGAAACTACAGTACTAAGTGCCTTTCCCTCCAGACATTTAAATGAACTCTTATTTTAAACCAAACCTTTTAAAGGAACTTAACTGTGTGCAATGATGGCTGCTGAAGTTCAACCAGACAGGAAGCTTTGTTCAACTACAACTTTCTATGTTATGGTGACTTCACTGAGAGCTCTTAACTTCCATAGTGTATGCATTTGTTTTTCATGCATTATCATACTAAAAATGCTTGTCTAAAGTGATATCAGAGATGAAATTAAAGACCTATTTTTCTGTAATTAAAGAACTCTTAACTTGCAGTCCTTGTTTGATTTACGTGGAATGCATCATAGCGTGCTGCGTGAACAGGTTTCAAAGAAGGATTTGCGTTCTTAAGACATCTTTAAGGATACCTGCAGTCTCCTGCCACTCTGTATGTACCTCTTGTGTAATCAGCCTTTCTTCCTGGTGAAGATGCTCACTTTGAGCACTAAGGCAGCTGTTGCTCTGAGCAGTGGTGGCTCTAGTCTGTGTCCATACGTTTAACCATAGCTTACTCTTCAATGCCAGCTGGTTTCTGCATGAAGACAGGAAGGTTTTGTGATTAGTTATTTCCCTTCTGGTTGCTATATGCTACAGCTGGAAGAATAAAACATACTAAGTACTTGTACTGAAGTACTACCTCTATATTAGTTACAGTGGATCTCACCTGTAGTTACAGATACCTGTTTGATAACGAAAAAAGTTTATATTCTTCTTCCTCTGTGGGTTTAGGTGGCTCAACTCCATCGGCCAAGCTGTAATATGGTAAAAGGTTTGCTTAAATAAGGAGTTTTAAAGCTTGAGTAGATGGAGAACTGGCTCCTCCCGAGTCATCTGCTCTTTAGGGAAAGCTGGTTAGCTGCAGAGACCGGCATTTCACTCATACATTGTTTTGGGCTCCAGGGCTTTCACAGCTAAGGAAACTCACTTGCTGAGGAGCTTAGAGCTGACTGCTACAGCCCACAGGTCCTGTGCCCGTGAGGCTGAGCCAGTCCCCGATGGCTGCCAGCAAGCGCTTGCCAGAGCGGCTCCAGAGACATATCATTTTGTAACCAAACAATCCCATTAAACTGGCTCCCGGGCTGAATGGGATCACCACCACGGCCTGAAGGAGTGGCACGGTTTTCCCTCGGTTACCATAATTGAAAAGATTCATTTGAGAAACAGGAAGCCACGAGACAGACTCTGGTTGACAGACACAACCGAGCTTATACTGCTGACCTGAACAGGGCGCTGCGGTTCAGTAATCTTAGATCACGCAGCTGAAACCCAGAACAGAGCAGTGAAAAAAGGAAAACACTCACCAAAATAGGTATTTAACTTCAGATCACTTAAAATTCTCAATTGAAGGTGCCTGTGTCTGGGTGGGCTGACCCCAGCCAGCAGCTGAGCCCCTACTGAATTTCTCACTCCCCTGCCCCGCAGCAGGATGGGCAAGACAATCAGAAGAACAAAAAACAGGAAAATTCATGGGTTGGGATAAGAGACAGTTAATTAAGTGAAGAGGGAAAAAAAAAAAAAAAAAAGGCAACACAAAGGGAGTAACTCACCACATCCCAACAGCAGCTGCCTGATGCCCAGCCAGTCTCCAAGCAGCAGCTACTTTGGAAAGACTCCCCGCAAGTTTATCGCTGAGCGTGATGTCAAAGGGCATGGAATCTTCCTTTGGTCAGTTTGGGCCAGTAGCCCCAGCTGTGTCCCCTCACAGGAAAGAATTTCTTCCTAATATCTAATCTAAATCTCCCCTCTTTCAGTTTAAAACTATTACCCCTTGTCCTGTCACTCCACTCCCTGACAAAGAGTCCCGCCCCAGCTCTCCTGTAGCTCCCTTCAGATATTGGAAGGCTGCTATAAGGTCTCCCCGGAGCCTTCTCTTCTCCAGGCTGAACAACCCCAGCTCTCTCAGCCTGTCCTCATAGGAGAGGTGCTCCATCCCTCTGACTGTTTTGGTGGTCCTCCTCTGGGCCCATTGCAACAGGTCCATGTCCTTCCTGTGTTGAGAACTCCAGAGCTGGACCCAGTACTCCAGGTGGGGTGTCATGAGAGCAGAGTAGAGGGGTAGAATCACCTCCCATGACCTGCTGGCCACTTCTCTTGATGCAGCCCAGGACATGGTTGGCTCTCTGGGCTGCCAGCGCGCACTGCCGGCTCATGTTGAGCTTCTCATCCATCAACACTCCAAAGTCCTCCTCAGGGCTGCTCTCCAGCCATTCTCTGCCCAACCTGTATTTGTGCCTGGGATTGCTGTGACCCAGGTGCACGACCCTGCACTTGGCTTGGTTGAACTTCATGAGGGTTTTGCCTTGACCAACTGGGCTGCTATTCCACATGTTAAAAGCTGAAGGTATGAAAAGTTAAACATTTCTCATCCAAAGTACCCCAGATCTACCCTTTTAAAACATTTCAACCCCGTAGGCAGTGGGCTTATTTAGAAAGATACTTTAAACTCTATTTCCTACCTTGTCTTTGTCGTTGCTCGAAACTGACTTCAACAAGCCAAGCCTGTCTTAGCCCATCTTAAGAAGTACATACACATGCAGAGCTAAGGTTTCAGTCATTTATTTGGTTATTTCTGAATTCTTAAGAACATGGTTAAGGCGAGAGAAAAGCATATTAGTTACAATTTGTATAACAAGTAATAAAAAGATTTGAGTATCTGTACACTACTTGAATACGCTTACTGAACGATGCCTTCGGCTACACTCAGCTCAGCTGGCATTCTTGTGTAAACAGTATTTACTAGAACAACAAAAAAAAATAACTAGTACTAGCCATACTTCTAATACGCTATTCCAAGTCTACTCTTGCAAACAGAAAGCAGTAAAAATACTCATTTGTCTTAAACGTACAAAGCACAGCATTGTCCTAGGTAACAACACGTAACTTTGCAAGTGATACCTGCTTTAGTTGCAATGGCTTATAGTAGTAGTAAACTAAATAAAGACCTACGAAAAGAACTCGTAACACAATTGGAATTTCACATTTGTCAAGCATATAAGGCTACAAGTTTTACAGTTTGTGAATAAACAAGATATGTTGAACTGTAACATTCCCAGCCATTATAGATGCAAATGCTTGATGCAGCATATCTTCTCTTGGCCTCCAGAAAGGCTCGTGTGCAGGAGAAAGAAATCACTGAGTATAATAGCCCAAGTTTAGTGGAATCATCGTTATGTGTATCTACAAACACGTACATGATGCAAGTTTAGACTTCAGGAACAGAGTGATCCATCAGGCTTTTCATAATGCTAGTTGCCATCCTAAAGAAAAGGAAAAGGCATTCACTTTTGTGAGACAACTCTAGAAGACCACCAAAGCTTCTGATCACCCTAGCTTTGTCATTGCTACCCCTTTAATACCATTCAAAAGCTGGCCTTTTACTCCACTATTTTTGCCAACAGATGTGCCAAACTGCACACAGAGAAGCCCACAATACTAATAAAAACGCTGAATAACTGAGCTCCTTATCAACATCTTTCAGAAGGTGAGCATGTGTGCAGGGAGGGTGGGGGGAAAGGTGGCTCTTGGGCAGAAAACTGGTTTGTAGGAAGAGAATCCTAGAATGGTTAGAGTTGGAAGGGACCTTAAAGATCATCGAGTTCCACCTCCCACTAGAGCAGGTTGCTCAAGCAAGAGCATATCACGTATGCAGAGGGGGAAGACTCAATTATACCTGAAGCATTATTAATTTCTAGCAACTTCAAAAACATTTTTGCAGGAGAGATTTAGCTGTAGAAAGGCACGGCTGCCAAAGGATTAGAAAGAAGCCAGCTATATCCTGCCAAGAATCACGTTTACGTCACCAGAATTAGTTGCATTTTAGTTACAAGGTACCAAATGCTTGTGTTATCCACATACTTGAGAGTTCTCAGAAACTCAAGTTCAGTTAAATTATGTTTAGAAAAGGGCTTTTCTAAGAGAAAAGGCAAAAGGATCATCACCAACATGAATAATTGAAAAACAGAACCAAAACCCCACTGGCTTGACTAAAACATCAGATTAAGCACATTTTCAGCCTTCCCCCACCCCCTCGCCAGCTTTCATGTCAAGTTTGTAATTAGGTCTTATCATGAGTACGTTGTGTTTAACCTATAAAAAATACTCACTGTCCACTCAATTGTAATTAACACCATGGCTGCTTTGTTTATTACCTACCTCTTTATTATATACTCATAAATACTGGAAGGCATGATGGTAATGGTCACTACATTTCCAGCTGTTGCCAAGATGTCTGCAATCTGGGGGTCCTGTTATTAAACAAGAAGTCACATGAGCACCATTACTCAAGCTGACTAATAAAGCAGCAGTTCCAGAGCTTTTTCTAGACACATTTCACACAGCTGAAGAGACCTACACACACAGCCCCTCTCTTGGGGTATTTAACCTTCAGGGCAAACCACTGACCCTGCAATACCACTTCATAGGTGTTTGGTTATAGGTATCCTGCTGACAGTATCAAACTGACTAAAGAATGAACACAAATGTTACACACAAAATTCCTACTAGAACTGGAGACAGGCTGGCAGGAGGAAGATTATTCTTTGTTTTTCCAAAGTTAAACTACAGATAAAAGCTGAGGGTCAGCCCAGCCAGGCAGAGGCAGGGAGGAAGAGAACAAGCTGCCCTGCCTACAGATAGAAACTGCAAAGCTGCCTCAAAGCATACATGTCTCTCCAGTCCAGTTAAGTTACTTCTCATGACTTATATTGTTTAATGTTCATAAAATAAAGTATTACAATCCTTTCCCTTTCCAAAACACAATTACTGTGTGTACACAAAAAGCTCACAGCTATCCATGCCCACCACATATTACTTATTTTACCTTCAATCCAATTACATTCTGGCCATTAATTTCACAGATGTTGTGCTCTGTAAGAAGTCCATTTCTCGCAGCAGAACTGTCTTTCACTATTGAGGTTATTTTTCCATTCTTGAATATGAAACCAACATGCCCTGTGCTGTCCTTGTGCATAGTAATAATTCGTTCAAAAGGCCTACAAGATATTTAAAATGCAAAACCATATTTTCAGTCTATTAAACCACAGAAGAACCACACATTATTCCAGCATCTTTGATGTACAAAAAGTAATTGTACTCTAAGCAGTGACTCGTACATCAACTACAATGGAACACAATTGGGTTTAACTTCATTTTGTTAATATTGTTATATTAATACATACTTGTTTCTAAACCTTAAATGTTTTCCTGTTCTACCAGGCGAACTGTCTGGATTAACAATAATACAAAAAATATCATACAACAACCACCCACCCACCACAACAACCAACCCCAAACGTGTATTAACTTTTCTCTACAAACTTTACAAGGCAGATAAAATAGCAGAGGCAGCTTTAATAACTGTAGGTAGACCAGAGGATTCTGGAGTAAAAGCCTTTCCCAACAACATTTCTACTGGTGTACAGACAATAAACCTTTAAATTGTGTCTTAAAAACCTAGTAAATCCAGGAAGGGCATGGGGAGTTGGGCACAGAAGTAGCAGACAGGGCAGGGAATCTATTACCAAAGCATTTTGATTCAATACAGAATAGAAGTAGCTTCCCTGATAGAAGTACCATTCCCTCCACTGGGTCAAGCTTGGTTCTTAAACAAGAATGAACACTGAAAAAACTTTGGAGACGTGTAGGTAGTCATATTATGTATCATCTGTCTTCCCATAGCCTGCATACCTTATCTTGAACCTGACCTATTACTACTACATACAAATAGCTACAAGCTCATTATTTAATACAATTAAAAATCTGTACTGGTTCATCAAGCATACTTTCAGCAAAACTGGCATTAGTTCATATGTAAACAGAGCTCACAGGAAAACTATCACACTAAATAAAAATCATAGAATGGTTAGAGTTGGAAGGGACCTTGAAGATCATCGAGTTCCAACCCCCCTGCCATGGGCAGGGACACCTCCCACCAGACCAGGTTGCTCAAAGCCCCATCCAGCCTGGCCTTGAACACCTCCAGGGATGGAGCATCCACAAGTGTATTCCCTATTACAGTGAATATTTTGGTATTTTGCTTTTGTTTTTTCAATTAACATAATCAAAACTCAAGTTGTTCCCAAAAAAAGCACAGAACTCTTGAATTCAGAGTTTAAATTTGACTAATGCTATCACTCATTAGTTTACCTTGAAAAATGTCACACCTCATCATGCCCAAGCAAGCATGAGCTGGAAGTTTACAAATTAACAACTATTTTGACTGTTCCCCACATAAGGAAACATTTCTGAGGATCTTGTACATGGACAAACAGATTTCATTATGCCTATAGTCCTGCTCAAGCAAGGGGAGACCCAAACTCCACAGAATGACTCCAAAATGGATAATGACAATCCCTATCTGCAATTGGCTTTACCTGTCCCGGATGATCATTGAAATCCTTTCTCCAGAAGCCTGTTTCAGAACCTTGTGTGCTTTATCAGAACTCCATCCTGCACAGTTTTCACCATTGATCTGCAGAACTTGGTCCCCAAAACGCAGACCAGCAAGGGATGCTGGAGAATTTGCCTGAACTAACTGGACAAATATACCCTGCAAAAGAGAAAAAAAGGGAAGAAAAATAAAATTAAGGAAAAAAAAAAAAAAGGAAGTTCTTCCTTAAAGATGAAGGCCAGTGACAGAACACACAGCCCTCTAAAGTGTCCCATTCTCTATGTAATACTAACCAAACAGACAGAAGGACTTGCTTATTATCTCTCCTTAAGAGGTATTTTTGAAATGTCAGTCTTTTTCTAGATGTCTTTAAGAGACTGAGAGATAATTAATGCTAGAATAAAGTTTGGAAATGGGCAAATCTGCTCTGTCCTTTGACATTAAAACCAGACAGAAGCATAACATTAAAGCCTTATGCAAAAGAGTAAGTCCTATGCTGTGCTAACAAATCTGAACTACTGGATCAAGACAGACTAGTGGTAAATTTGCATATCTCCTTGTGCATTTGACTAATAATTCCTTTGCCAGACATCAGAGTCTATATATAGCTGTAGAAATAGATCAGCGATGCCAGGAACTCTATGGCAGATCTTTCCTTCTTTCACAACGCCATTAGTTTTCAACTTTTTACCAATTATGACTTGCTAGTATCTCAGGTAAAAGAAAAACCAAGGTTTTAAACTATTTCTACTGAAAGTACCACTAAAAATCAAATAAAGCATATCAAAACAAACTGTAGATATAATACCTTGGGGCAGGGGGAGGGGGCAGTGTTTAAAAAAACCCAAAATAACACAAACATAAAACCAAACCAAAACATGCTACTGTAAGAAAACCTCAGCATTTCCTGAGTTAGCAGAAATACATAAAGCACTTTAACCCTATATGAAACCTCGAGTACACTTTTTTTTTTAAATGATCAGATTAAATGACCTTGCCAAGAAAAAAAAAATAAATAGGATTTTCCATATTGATAATCAAGAGATACTGAAACAGAAGCTCTAGAGCAGGTTTAAGGATATCCTTGCAGCTATGAGCATGTTAAGGGAAACTCAAAAAAGCCTACTCTGAAATTACATATAGGTGAGAAGACACCCTCACTATTTGCACTTTTCTCACAAGCAACACACTGCAAGGATCTATAAAAGAGCTACTTCTATGGCACGGGCAGCGCTCTGCACACTGCTGAACTTTAAGTACTGCCAAGTGTTTCCACAAAGATAGAGAGAAAAGTCTTGAACAAGTATCACAACAGCTCTGCAAGGACAATTTCATGCTCTAAAGCGGAAAAAAGTTTAGAAGTATTTTTCAGGTGTTATAAAACACATGAAAGTAAATTGCCGCTGTGAATTTAGATCCTAGTCTGGACATCTGGAAATCTAGTTACTGATCTAATGAGGGATTTTAAAATTTTGATAACGGATAAGCAAGACAGAAGACAGTTTTGTGACCATACACTAACTTCACTACTAATTTAATCCAGCAGTAAGATCTCTATAGGCAAACTTCTGTACTTACATTGTCAACAGACTTCAGGCGAAGTCCAATTTTGCCATCTTGATCTTTACATAAAATTGTTTCACGGATGCCTTGCTTGATTTCTGCTCTGCGAATTCCAATATCATTTCCAGTCACCGGAGCTACCATGTAATTAGTAGAAGGTCGTGTTACCAGTTGCTGATTAAAACAAAATAGCCAGACAACTTAGTTTCAACTTTTTTAAAATAGCTATACGTCAGTTTATATCAAGTGATATTAAAAAAACAAAAACCACCCTGCACAAAACCCACAACACACAAATTGAATTCCAACATCAGCTCTTCCCCACCCCCCAACACTGGAAATATACTGCTCAGTTTAAGAGCAAAGAAAAATAGGCAGTGACTTAAAACAATTCCTTTATCAGGCAAGTACGGTACTTAAGATAAATAGTAGTCTACTCTCTAGAATGCCAGATAAACACTTTTTCTAAGGCACGCTTGACTGGTACCTACACCCTGTGCCTGAGCAGCTGCTGCCACTGGCAGGTTCCTCTGCACCTCTTCCTCACTGAGGCTCAGGCCCATGTACTGAGAAAGTTCCGGATACAATCTGGGGTATAAGCCTAGAGAAAGAAAACAAACCAAAAAAACCCTGTCAATACAATTGTTGTTTTAACAGAACGAACAGATGTTGCTTTCACATGTACAATTATTTCAACAAAACTTGTGCTATTGTAATGTATCCAATTTGAAAATTAGAATGGAAGACTCACTTGAACCAGGACTGTTATTCTTGCCCACCTTAGAAAAGGAACCAGAGAAGCAGCACGTTTGAGACAAAGAGAATTTTTTGTTTCAGTTAACTTCATTCATCCTTTACGGCACAAATGGCATTAGACACACGGTGACACATTCCAAAACCAACATTGTGCTCTGAGCCATGAAAACACGACCTTGCTCCAAAACTTCTGGGCAATTAGTGGGCAACTAGTCTCTCTCCCACCCCCAAACCAGGTAAGACAGCTCTTGCAAGAGACATCCATGCAAAGGACAGTCCAGATCTCAGGCATGGTAAGGTTTCTGCAGAAGACAGCCTCTTGGCTGTAAGGTCCACAGTGCAGTTCGCTTTAATATTCTTCATAAAAAAGTAGCTGTCATTTTCTCAAAGCTTCAAAATGAAGTTGTTGTAGACATACTTCTCAAGAAGATAAAACCACCATGGTCCTTCAAATATCTAGCAGGAGATTCCTCCACACCTGAAAGGAGTGGGGTGTAGGGAGCAGGAAGAAAAGAAGTTAAACTGACAGACTCATTGGACCTTGAGTCAAATCACTCTGGAAATAAGCTTCATACTGCTCTTGACATTCCACAGATAATTAACCAGCAGGATTTAACAAGTGGCAGTTACATGGACTCTTAAAAAGTCCACTTGCTGTTCTCACTAAATCAGTGGCAACAGAAAAGGCTGCTAGGAAAGTGAGGTGGTACAAGGGACAGCCTTGGAAGCAGGCAGGCTCCCCGGTTCTCAAAGCTTAGGTTTCTAGTGTTCATTTATGGTTATGTGCATAAAACCAACTATTAAAAGAATCCCCATTTGACCAGAAATGGAAAGCAACTTTTCTGGGAAGGAACACAAAGGTCATGGCAACATGAATTCCAGTATAACCGAGAGACTTTTTTTGCTCCTTAATACTTTCAGTGGTATGTTTGCATGCTGCTTCACGAGAGCTGTCCTGGCTGATCTTTTTTCCAGATTGATCTATCAGCTTGTAGTTTCATCATTAATAAGCTTTTAATGAACATTTCTTCTACGGTTGTCTTTCGTTTGCATTTTCAAGTCCCTAGGATTAAACACAATTGGTGTTGCACCAGACTTATTTTTCTCTTTTGTTCTTCATCAGAAACCACAACACAGGATGCATCTTTGCTGGCTGTATTACATTTTCATTTAAAACAGGCACCTCCAAATAGCAGAAAACATTCAGAAGTTCTTGATGTTGTATATTCTCCTGCCTCTGCCAGAAGAGAGGTATTCCCAGCAGGTTTGGCACATCCTATAGATGGTAAAGGCCTCCCTTCCTTTGGGATATATTGAGTGATTAATCACTCTGCAGCCATACACAGCTCCTGAGCAATTTACACACAAGCTGATGTCAAATTATGTCATTTGGCCAGCAGGCACAGAAACTGCAGGGGAATTCAAACTCTGGACAGCAGAAAGAATGCTGCCAAGAAGAGACTGCTGAAGCAGACTCAAATCTCGTCAGGCAAGGTTAGGTCAGGTCAGGATCTATTCTAGAAAGGATCTACAAGAGGAAGTCCTCTAGTGAGCTACACAAACTTGCAACTTAAAGTCATCCAAGACACACCAGCACCAAGAGGAGAAGTGGAGACAAAGTTACATGCCCCAAGCTTTAGCATCTTATCCAGCTGCATTTTTGACAGCTGTTCCAGCACTGCTGCTGGTCACACTGGTTAGAGGCTTTAGGTCTTTTAGACCAAGCCTAACCAGAGCTCTGACCTCAAACATACCTGTGCACCTTTGTGGATGTACACACACATAGGAGAAAGAGGAGGAGAGATAGGTACAAGTCATTCAGCTTTAGGTCTGATGATTTCCCACCGGACATTTGATCTCAAAATCTGCAGGAAGCTTAATGTTGATAGCATGACAATATTAAGTTCCACTTTCCTAGGCACTTCTCTGTTCAGAGATTCATGTTTTCCTGTTCCTAAGCAAGCTCATACAGACAAGAAAGACGCTCAGACTCGTGCTGCCCTCTAAAGCTTGCAAATATGCACGTGATAAATTAGGACAACTACGTGTTTGAGGCAAGAGTTAAAGAGTTCAAACTGTACCAACAGCAAATCTCATTACCCTATGGTCACTTGGAAAAGGTTGTGAAAAATTAAGAGAAGGGTTAGTGTTTGCCACAACTTCCTTTTATAAGCAAACACTGGGTTTTTTGACTCCTATAATACTTTACCAAAGTAAGCGTTGGCATTTCCACAAAGGCATGGTCTCACCCTTTGTAAACAGGGCTACGTATTTACAGGTATTTTTAACCTTACTGTTAACTTAAGGATTTCATAGCTGCTTTCCACAACCTTAGGATACTACACAGTAGATGAGCTTACCTCCATCATGAGCAAGAGGAGCAGAAGCTTCAGACAAGATTGCTGGATTAGCTGGATTTGAAGAAAAGGCAGTCTGAGCCTGAAAGCAAAGAAACTCACGTAAGTCATCTTGCAGAAGTAAAGAAACATACCTGTGAAATCTTGATCATGCAGTCAGGAGACTAAGCATTTCCCTTTTTCTTGTACATGCTAGTTGCTATTAATCTTGAAGTTCTGAAGTCAGTCTTTTCCTTTAAAATAGACACCTTCAATACACTGTGCCGTACTAGTATCAAACTATTTTGGTAGATCAACTTGTATCTTCCTAAGAGACCAGGCTACAATAATAATGCAGAAAGGCTTTACTGTCAAGCTGTTCTGTTTGTGTTATCAAGCAAGATGAAGAGCCCTAAAAGACATAATAAACTTGGCTGACAAAGCTTTATAACTAAGTTTTAAGGTATGACCTTTGACAGAGTGTTTTGTAATGACTTTTTTCAGCTCAATAGCAGTCATTTTTATCTCTTCACCATTTACAAACGTTATTCATGAGTTTTACCATAGTCCTTTATAGGTTGCAAGTTCCACACAATCCAATGCTACTTGTTCAACACCTTCTGAAAGAAATGGATCTTCTAAGATGATTTTTCTACAGGAGCTGACACTATAGTGAACACACTAAGCTGAATTTCTATATTGCTTACTGACTCACAAATAGAAGCCCAATTAAAGTAAGCCACTTTCCTTCTTTCTCAATACCTCAGCTACTCCTTTTTTGGCCTTGGTCACTAATCGTGACCAGTGAAAAACACTGCCTTACAGAGGTCTGTTAAGTGTGATAGAAATAGCTATCCCAACAGCTTTCCTGAGGTTGAACATCAAAAGTGGGCAGAGGAAGGGAAATTACTAAATGCGTAGTGAAACATTAAACTGTACACATAAATCATCTAACACAATGTGATGGTCAAATTACTTAATGTTTTTAAGGAAATCATGCTTAAAAATAGAAGACTTCGTAGACTTGTACTCTCCAGGAAGTTGTTTTCAGAAAAAAAGTTTCAGAGCAAGACTGACTCATTTTTTCAGTATCAGTTGTATTCAGAATAGACTCCAACTCAAATGCTAGACAAAAAAAACAGGTTAGAGTATTTAATGTAACAAGTCTATTTGTTTCAACCACCAGTCACTTTAATCTCACTTTACTCACTTCTCCTGGGAAAGATTTTGTTTTTCAGTACCTTCCCTTTTTCTCCTAAGAGTGCTCTCAGCTGTATTTAAAAAGACAGCATTTTTATAATGCAGTTTTTGGAAGAGTCAAATATTTTAACCTTTGCTACCAAAAGTATCAGTGAAAATGGAATTGCTTACTTTTCAAATAGTGGTATTTGGCAACAACAGTATTTACTTCCCCTCTCACATCTATACTCGTTAGACAGCCCATTAGCCCTCTCTAGTTCCTACTACAGTTGGCAAGAGTGAGATGCTGTCACATCACTGCTGAAGGGCCACCTTCCCTATTGAGGATGGCAACAAGAACACCCAAGCCTCTCCACTGGGGCTTTGTAAGCAAACACTCCTAATTCTACCTCCCTTCTCTCCCACCCCCATGTGAATTTTCTCACAGGGCTGTCTTGCTTGACATCCCACTCATCAAGTGGTAGAACTTTGTGAAAACCTAATTTGAACTTTGAGTGGATGCTCATCTTTAAGTACAACAGCAAGCATCTGTCCTGCATGAACTGATTTCTGGAAAACTGACCTTTGAGATTACAACATCACCAAGGATTAAACAAGTTTAGCAGAATAATTTGTTATGCTCCCTACAGAAACCTCTATAGGGTTTTCTCTCATTAACACAACAGACTACAGGCGTAGTCACATGAACAAGGCACTTTCTGCCCAAGTTCATAAGCCCTGCTCAGCGTATGGGCAGGACAATCCACAAGAAAAGTCCCCATTCCATAAAGTGACAGAACTTATATCTGTGGTTCAAGGTCTACAGGACTCAGCATAGAGATACCCTACTTTTCCTCACTGCTTCAGTCAGTAGTCACAAAAACTAAGTAGTAGAAAGACCACATTTAATATTTTTTAATTGCAAATATATAAACACTAGCAGTTGGTCACTAAAAGGCTGAGGGAATGCATTCTTAGCTCCAGGCTACGTTGTTGGGGTTTTTTTTCAGCATTACCTGACTACAGATAAAGGACTTTGGTAAGATAAGAAGAATGAGGCGGGGTGGAGTGTGCAGGCACAAAGAGAAATCCCAACACAGCACCCACAGCTTGAAGATCTCCAGCCCACACAAACACAGCTGAGGCTGAGACACTCCACTGCAGGACAGCACAGCAGAATTAATGAGTTCTTCTGTGCTCTTAGCTCAATTGCTTCCCAGTGAGGATAAGACAGAAGGAGCAGTGTAACTCACTGCCGTTTAAACTGGGAGGAAATACAGATTAAGTTTAGGAAAGAAAAATGGAAGCTAGGTAAAATGCTGAAGAAAGCAAGGAAATTCCTCATAAAATACATTTGTGTCCAACTTCTCATGGAGTTTTATCCATTAAAGTGTTTTTCTTTATTTAATTTCACAGATTTTTTTTTTATCCTCATCCTACCTAGTAATAAAGATATGAATATTCTTGCACACAAAGAATTTCACACAAGTGTGATAACGTTGGAAGTATTGAGAGAACTGGTGAACACCATAAAAAAGCAAGAGGACAGGTCTGTGATTCTAGACAATGTTAAGAGAGTCACTGCTCTTTTCTGTACCCAACTGACCAAGAAAACTTTCTGCCACAGGTCTGGACACCAGGAATGAGATACAGCAGGTTTATTAGTTCAGTCAATACCTATTCACCACGTCAGAGCTGAAGTATGAGAAGAGACTGACTATGTTTGTCTACGTAAGACACAGTATCTCTACTTAAAGACCAACCATGTCAACATATTAAAGACAAATGTCTACAAATGAATATGTAAAACAAAATAAATATACCCAACAGCGATAAAGTAAACATTAATCATATTATATCAAGCTATAAAGTAAACAGTTTGTGTTTCCCCTTTTAGAATATGATGATAAAACACAGACTCACACCTGTAATAAAAGCATCCCCTCCCCTAGATTAAAAATAATCGTATCTATTTTGTCATCAAAATTCATCTTCTTAAAAAGCCCCTCATACCTGAATAACTTTGTCCACCTTCAGATCTTCCAGGGAAGGATAGAGAGACATTTTGATGCAATCTCACTGGGTAGAAGAAAGACCAAAATGGGGGGGGGGAAGGAAGTAAACAACAGGGTTAGCCACCACAGGTATTTATTTAGCTTTACAACTTAAAAAAAAGCTAAAAAGAAAAAGAAAGCAGACAAAGAGTTAAATAAGTGATCTGTTACCTGAAAGTCAGTTGATCTGTGACCTGCAAGTCTTAGCACTGCAGATAAATTCCATTAAGGCTACCCATTTAATCTACTATCAATAACAGCCTTTGTGTAATAGGCTTTATTTAATATACTTAGCATTGTCAAAGTGTAGGCATCAACGATGAGGAAGCCTATATAGAGAAAACCGTTTCACATGAAGTATTCCAAAAACAGACTTTAGGAGGCCAGGATACAATGATGATGGGGTTAAGATGATGGTGGGTTAAGAGGAAAAAACTAATCACCCTCCTCCTACTCCCCCTCCCAACTGGGACAGCATTTTATATACAACTGTAGGAGGTTTCACTCTGTTAACCAAAGTATATAAACACTTCCATCAGTTCTGGTGCTCCAGTAAGCACACACTAAAGAGAACTGGCTTCCCGTGTCCAGTTGCAACACATTAATTGCAGCAAGAGACCATAAAGCAGCCAGATTCAGTCAGCTGTGAGTTTCAAAACACACCAGGGTTTCAGGCTGGCTCTCATGTGACATTGGGAAAGCCCTGTGACAACTTATCAGGAAGTAATAAAAAAAAAAAAAGGAAAAGAAAACAAGCCAAAACAACCCCCCCCATTTCACATGATCCTCCAAGGCACCACGCTGACGTCCAGCTCTGCTAGACCTGGCCACCTGAACCTTCAGGATTCAGGGATTTCAGGAAATCCCATTTTTGGGGAGCTCCTTCGCTCACATTCGCACTGAGATCAGCTGAACTTTCCCAAACTGTAAGGAAACATTTCACACTAACACACGGGAATGTTTTAATGAGGGGGGAGAGGGACATAAACAGAAGACAACCAAACATGACACGGTTTTGCAAGTTATACAAGGCACAGTTAATGAGGCAGCTCTATTAAAAGCTCTCAGTTTCAGGATTCATTTTCTCATCCAGAGAGCAGAGGTCCTTATTTGTGTAGCAACCCAGCAAAAATTCCAGTTTAAAAGTGACCACTGCATAAACCCTGGAGCTATTCGTTCTCTAAATGCAGATTTTAAGCTGATTTTAAAAAAAAAAAAATGCATACACTGATGCCTAATGTGATACTGCAGTAACACAATAGACATCTCTTCATATTACACTAAGCTCATCAACAGCTTTTGTACTTGTTTAGCAGAGTGCCCAGCAGCTCCAGTATCATGTCAAACTACAATTAAAACTTCAAAAAAAGCGTGCCATAAATGCGACAGAGATTTAACCGTGAACACGTGGCCAGTTATGTTGTAATAACTAATTGCCACTAACATTTTTGACTAATTGCTGCAACGAAACCAAACACAGTCGAAGCCTGGAAGCTTTATAAATAAAGCATACACACTTAAAATCAGTTTAAAGTTTTGTTTTAACCCAGCATTGACCCAAAACAGCCAAGTGCTTTCGCCCATCCAAAAAAAAATAAAAAATAAAAAAGGGCAATAGCAAACTAGCAAACCCAAGCCCCATGCTGGCAAAGCCCTGGCTCAGGTAAGCGGTGCCTGGATGCTGCATTCTGCTGCCAACAGCAGTCCAGTCACACACAGCATCAGAGTCACCCTGTACCTCACCGCTACAGCTGCCCGAGCACACCAAGGTGCCTCTGCTCCCAGCGCTGGCACACGTTCAAAGCCAGCACACAGGCAGGGAAAAAAAAAAACCATAAATGAGGGCAGGCCAAGGACGGTGCGTTCCCAGAGGAATCACCCCATTGCAGGGGGATGAGGAGCACAGGAGAGGCGTTTTGCAGATGGTGATCTGACATCTGCACGGCACAGGGTCCGCCAGGTCCCTCGTCCCAGTGACTGGCTTCCACACCACAAACCCCAGCGTGTTTATACCCTGGCCAGCTTTAATTCTCCTCCACAGACCAGTCTCACTCCACACGCAATTACTGGTGACGTTTGCCAAACCGGCAGCCTCAGCCTTCCTCTGGTTTACAAAGAAGAGCGCGGCGCTTTTTGTAGGAAAGTATTAGTAAAGCTAGAAGTAGCACAGGAAGGACATGGACTTGTTGGAATGGGTCCAGGGGAGGGCCACAAAAACAGCCAGAGGGCTGGAAAACCTCTGCTATGAGGACAGTCTGAGAGAGTTGGGGTTGTTCAGCCTGGAGACAGGAAGGCTCTGGGGAGACCTTGCAGCAGCTTCCAGTACCTAAAGGGGGCTACGGGAGAGATGAGGAGGGACTCTTTATCAGTGAGTGGAGCCACAGGATGAGGGGCAATGGTTTTAAACTGAAAGAGAGGAGATTTAGATTAGATAGCAGGAAGAAATGCTTTACTGTGAGGGTGGTGAGACACTGGAACAGGTTGCCCAGAGAAGTTGTGGCTGCCCCATCCCTGGAGGTGTTCAAGGCCCAGGCTGGATGGGGCTTTGAGCAACCTGGTCTGGTGGGAGGTGTGCCTGCCCATGTCAGGGGGGCTGGAACTAGGTGACCTTTAAGGTTGCTTCCAACCTGAATCATTCTTCGATTCTATATTAGTTCTCAGATCACATAAGATGACACTCCAGTAGATTATCCTGCCTCTTTGCAACCCACCCGGCCACTTCCCCTCCCCAGCCAAGGGCTCACAAACCCAAGCATCTGTCACCACTACCAAGGAGCTGCTGGGCTGGCTCCCTCACCGTGATCTCACCAGTTACTATTTTTGGTTTTCCAACTAAATATCCAAAATAACTGTCACCACTGTAACTGCATTCAATGAGCTTCTAACTTTGCATATGCTATTTTCCATTTGTGCATAGGCAATTGTAACACAAATACCCCTTGTTAGGTAATGTGAGATACTGTATTTAGTTTAAAATACGATTTTTTTAATAACAATTGACACTATCAAGGAGCACTAATAATTGCAGGAAGAACTTGTCCACGACTTCTGTATAAACAAGAGTTTCAGCAGGCACCGTAACGGCTTTAGGAGCTGGGGAGTGGCTACTGTGAAGCATGAGTCACTATAACCTCCTTTTCCCTCTAAAAACTCTACACCAACACCAGAGTAACTTTCCTTGATCGTTTCCATATCCCTGTGTCTTGTGAGGAATGCAAGTGCTTAGGAAAGCAAAAGTGAAAACCAAAAGGAAGAGCACAGGGCAGGAGGGACAGCCATAACTCAGCTAGTAGCCCACAAAACCTGGTGGTGAAGACCTCTCCCCATTTCTCAGTACCCTTGGCTGGGAAGTCAGACCACCAGTGCCCCAATGCCTGTCAGCAGAGCCTGTCTGCCAAAGGGAAGTGCCGGGCCAGTGGCCACAGACCCGTGGAAAGGTGGCACTCGTGACATCCCGTGGCTGCCAGCAGGAAGTCTCGCTG
>JAHREE010000069.1:974428-1126731 GCA_033628505.1 Tringa tobata
CCTTCCAACTCTAACCATTCTATGATTCTATGAACTTCTCTAGCATAAATTTTCAGTCCCTAAAGTCCTTCTTCGCTAGGATTCCTTGCCACCGCCTTTCCCTGTTGTCAAACCCTCTTCATCATCTAGATAATTAAATGTACTAGGTACCCCAAAGCCTCCCTTCAGCTAAGAAACCAGAGTGTTCAGCAGAGGAGTTTGTCAGTTCACCAGTGCCGAGGAAGGAGGTCTGCACCCACCTCTAGCCTTTCTCCTGTCCTGAGCCTGTCCCAGCAATTGTCGGGCTCTTCCATGGGACAGGTTAACTCACTGCCCCAGCACAAATCAAATCCACCGAAAAACTTGAGTGTTTTCCTGCTGGGTTAGTGAGCCAAACCAGCAATGAAAGCACCAGCTCCAGCCAGAGCAGGGGAAGGGAGGGTGTGACTGGAAACAGGAGAAAGGAGGAGGAGGAAGAAGAAACAGGAATGAGGGAAGGGTGATTCCCTTCCGTCTGGCACTAACATGTTGTTTCATCATTTGAGCTGCCTCTGCAATTATAACCCTAGGTAAGCTGAACAGAGATTTGTGTTGCAATGTGTATTTTCCGGTCCTCGTAAGTTTCTCGATTCTCTCCAGCATCTTTGGTGAGGACCACAGGGGTGCATAGGATTGGGGTAGCTGCCGCTCTCTGGCTGCTCAGAAGCTCCTCTTTCCATATCCAACCATCAGCTGGGCCTGGCAGCTTCCTGCCTGCCAGCACCTGAACCGTCGGCTACTGAGTCACACGGCTACAGATCATTACATGTGTATGAAGTGCTGGAAAATGGCTATATCTGATCTGTGCAACCAGGGCAGTTTGGCATGTCTCAGGGTCCTCATCCTTCAGACACACAGACCAAAGGCAATTCCAGCTACTGTTCTGGTCTTGTTTCCTTCCCGGGGAAACACCAGAGCTTGGAAGGGGATGGCAGATGCCTCAGTCACTCTCTGACATGAACTGAGGACCTGGGACAAAGAAGATGCTTCCATGCCCCAGAGTTTGGAGGGGGGCAGCAGAAGAGCCTGTTTCGTTCTAAGAACTCCACTGAGACTGGGGAGCTCTAAGGAATCAGAGGAGAATCGCCCAAACAAATGGCTCTTCATTAGTTCCTGAGGTATTTGCAAAGAGATTATCTATTGTTTGAGCGAGGTGGAATGAATGGCCGAGTTATCAGTTTTTTACCTGTTGAAATTAGAACACCCATGGGCAATAGTGTGGTAATTTTCCATTGTCGATTTACTGTTTGTGGGTGTTTTTACTAGTCTCGTGCCAACTTTCAAAGAATAATAGAAGCCGCCTACTGATCGGTATCAGTCTCAGCTGTTGTAAAAATCATAATAAAATAATACATGCTTCTTACCCAAAAAATTCACATTTCTCCTTTGAAGCTGGAAAGAAGTGGTGCTTTTGTTCGTTAGGAAACTCTCCACCCATTCAACAATGAGACATTACTAACGGTCGCTCAAAACACATACAAACTATGCAAGATAGCACCCTGTCAGTACTGGAAGTAGGATAATTGCATCAAAGCAGTTCTGTGCCTGGGGTAGTTAAGAGGGAGTTAACGGGTCCTGCTCTAAGCCAGGTGCAAGGAGAGTCCTGACGTGTTGTTTGCATTTCTAGAACAAACCCGCCCCAAACCAGCTTAAATAACTGTGTGCATTGCGCTGACCTGTGCCTGTAGCCTCTAGACTTTGTAAACAATCTTTGGAGTTTGCATATAGAAACAAGAATTTCAACGTCAAGCCCTGTTGTACAGAAGAAATTACATTACAGGAGCTGCGCTCCAGGAAGGTACTTAACATTAGAAACTGCTGGAATTAGAATTGCCTGGGTCACTCTGCCCTGATTCCCTGTTCGTATATGTTTGATCCTGTCCCTTAAGGGCAATATACCATATTACTCTCATTGTCCCCTCCTCAGCCCACGGGGTGCATGGTGCTCGGTGTGTGTATAATTTTCCCCTGTTCACTTGGCAGTTTCATGCCTGATTTCCTGTCTGCTATTCAAACCCCGCTCTAAAGATGGAAATGCTCGTGTTGTCACCGTCTTTTCCAAGTAACACCCTAGTGTCTGAGCGCTGTGCAAACAATTACTAATTTTCTATCATTATTCCCAGGATACAGACAGGGAATTCAGGCACTGAAGCTGGATGTGCTCCTAATGCATTATTTTGAGCTCTCAGTTCTACAAACCTGTTTCTCGTGTTTGTGAGAACACAGAAGATTTTTTGTTAAATCACCGCCTTCCTGACTTCACTCACGGCTGCGTGCGCCCGACACTTCTGCAAATTAGACTCTAGGGCCCCTGTGGGGCAACTGGAAAATGAGGAAAACATAGGAACCACTTGTGGAGAGCCTGGCAAGAGGACTTGTTTGTCACTGCAGGAGAGCTCCGTGGCAGAGGTGGGAACAGCATCCAACTCCGCAGCCTCACCCAACTCAGTCCCTCCAGGGCCTGAGCAGCAAGATGTTCTTCTCCCCTCCTCATTCATTAGACACCTTCCAGCCTCCACAGCAGATGAAGCAGAGGTCCCACAGACAACAGGCTCCTTCATGCATGACCCTGAGTCAGTCCTAGGAGAGAGGAGGCAGGAAAGAGAGCCGAGGGAGGGGTGGATTTGGGCTCTACGTGGGCAGGCGGGAGGGGTGGCTGTGCTCTTCCTGCGCCTAATTCCACAAGCGGGACTTCACTGGAAAGGACTTAAATAGCCTGAACAGCCCTTTCCTATCTCTGACATACACGTTTCAATGTTTAAAAATCTGTATTCTTGGTTTTCATGTTGTAAAGATTAGAAACAGAAGGTAGGCATGGTAGAAATAAGGCGTATATTTCACAGTAGCGGTAATTTTTACTGTTTAACTGCTTCCCCAGGGAATCAGTGTTTTTTCCTTTCTCGCAGTGTCTCTAAATCAACACTTTATACATTCACATTAGATACTGTCTGGTTCAGGACGACGTTATGGTCTCTGATTTAGGTGACATTCTGTGGTCTGAATGAAGCATGAAGTCGGACTAGAGGACTATAGACAGATCTCTCTGCCCTCAAAAGATGTAAATAAAACAGCCTGGCAGAGCATACCTCTGTGTTCTGCCTTTACTGGGTTGCAGTGGTACACTGCAGTCAGCTGAAACTGAAAATGCAGCAGGAATTTAGATGGGCTTGAGTGCCACTGCCCAAGAAGCTCCACTGAGATCATTAGGGAAACAGCACGCTCGAGGAGGACACCACGGCCACCTCTCCTTCGCACATCATGAACGGAAGGCACGAGTGAGGATGAGAAAACGTGAGCTCTGATGCCTCCATGGGAGCCTGGCTCTTTGTCTTAAAATGCCACTGAGGATAAATTTGAGCAGACACCGGCCTGTGGGCTGGGGTGGTGGGATGGAGGTGGGTGCCTCTCTTGCACTGCTCTGGCTTCTGGGGCTGTAACCTCTGGCAGAAGAGGCAAAGGAGAGCTGGGGCTGGTCTCCCTGGTCCACAGTGATATCGACCACTTCAACAAGGCTCACTGGTGGCATCTGTTGGAAAATTTTTATGGTACCCCTTGCAGTGAATTAAACACACCTTTGCGCTCGAATATAAAAGAAAAGTTTAATGAGCTATGCATTGGACAGAGTCCCACCGTGGTACGCGGTTATACATGGAGTCTGCAAAGATGTGTCACAAGCAGATTCCTTGTGTTCACTTGCATCAGCATCGATCCCGAGGAGAGCGGTTGCATGGGGCACCTCAGCCCAGCCCTGGGTTCATCCCCCAGCCCAGCTCTGCTGCCCAAAGTTGCCCCCTGAGCTTGGGTCCCTGAGCACTCCCATCCCAGGATGGCTACAAGACAATGCCGAGGCTGTTCCTTATCTCATCACCAAGGGAAACTTCACTCCCTTGGAAGGACTCTGTTCCATCTCTGACATTCCTGCTTCCAGCCAGTTTAACCCCTTCTGGCAGCTGAGCCTCTGTGCCCTCCGTGCCAGATCATTCCTCGGTCACAAATTACCACGGTGGAGCAGTTAGAATTAGAATTTCCCTTCCACGCCTGTCACCTCTGCAAGTCTCTTAGACCAACCTGAACATTTTGGGGGGGGACCATCGTGGGAACTTGAATTCCCATGAGCGATCAGAAGGCGGCTCATCTGAAGGCACGTGCTGGCATTGGCACGAAGCCCTCGCTTTTCTGGGGAGCTGCCTCTGCATTGACTCAGCAAGTCAGATGCTTTCCCTAGCTCGGGAGTGGGGGTTTTTTTGGAAGTCTGCCACCGCTTTTCTGACTCCGCCAAACCTGTTTAATTTCTGAGATCAGAGGCTTGAGTCATGTGGCTACAGGAGCACTGATATTTGTCAATTTGTTAAGAAAAGCAATCATTTGTTCCCGTTTGTAAACTTTCCAGCTTGTCTTTTACCTTGTGTTTTGTCTTTATCTTCCTCAGCTCCCGTTCTCTGCAACACCGACCTGTCATCCCTCATCCATCAGTTCTTCTACGTTACCATGTTCTTCTTCTGTATTTCTTTTTTTTTCATTTTTGTCTTTCTACCTGAGGTTTAACTCTTTTCATCTGCAAAGCAAAGCTGTAAGAGGTAGCTCTCTGGTCTCTGCTGATTTAAGTTAAAAAATAATGTAAAAACATATAAGAATAAATTAGTAAAATGCAATATTACAGAATTCTGATAGTGGAAAATCAGAATTACTTGTTAAACATCATCACAGATAGATATTTTTTTCAAATTAGTCATCTGCATTCAGTTGCAATTCCATTTTCTCAGGCCAGAAGGCTGATTCACATGTAAAGCTGGTGGGCTGTGCTTTGGACAGCTTGTTTATGTAGTCCCATATTCATCTCTTTTTAATCTAATCTGGGCAGTTAAGCAGCCTCACACTTTGAAGTTGCTTTCATATTATGCCTGTTACAACACCATGCCTCCTTTTGCCTCTCTTCTGCACAATGAAGACATTGTTCGCTGCCATAGTACCCTTTAGCCAAAATTAAAAAAAAAAAAAAGAAAGAAAAAAGCTCTGGCTGCATGGAACTATGATCATGAAGAGGAATATATCACAAAAAAGGATTGAAGCTATGACTGGCAGATTTCTTTTGCAATATAGAAAGGCACTCACTCTTCAATTCTTCATTTGTATCCTCCAATAAATACTGGAATATAAAAAGCAGCACATAGAGATGGGGAAAATATAATATTCAAGTAATTCTAGTAGTAGCAGTTTGTGTGTATTTTCCCTTGGAAGAGTAAAATGTGGCTCAGTGCCATAGCTGTCTGCCCCACACTTCATCTAGTTCTTTGCGTTTTGCACAGTCCAATGAAGCTTGGTTCTACATTAAAAGACACATTTATGTACCGCTGTTCTAGGCATAATTTCCCATACCCAGGCAACAGGCAAGCAACAGTCCACAACAATGTTCTCAGGGAACAATCCCTGTGCTCATATACAGATCCAGAGGAAAAGTGATAGCAACTGCCCGAGTAAAGCTGTGATGATAACTTCTCTCTGCCCACAAGGCAGCCCCCAGGGTTTCTAGGCTGAGGATCCTTTCACAGAATCACAGAATGATATGGGGTTGGAAGGGACCTCCGGAGATCATCTAGTCCAACCCCCCTGCCAAAGCAGGTCCACCCAGAGCAGGTTGCACAGGAACTTGTCCAGGCGGGTTTGGAATGTCTCCAGGGAAGGAGACTCCACCACCTCCCTGGGCAGCCTCTTCCAGTGCTCTACCACCCTCAAAGTGAAGAAGTTCCTCCTCATGTTGCGATGGAACTTCTTATGTTCAAGTTTGTGACCATTCCCTCTTGTCCTGTCACTGGTCACCACTGAAAAAAGACTGTCCCCATCCTCTTGACACCCACCCTTTAAGTATTTCTAAGCATTGATCAGGTCCCCCCTCAGTCTTCTCCAATCTAAAGACCCAGATCCCTCAGCCTTTCCTCGTAAGAGAG
Organism: Tringa tobata; assembly: GCA_033628505.1. Taxonomy (NCBI): domain Eukaryota; kingdom Metazoa; phylum Chordata; class Aves; order Charadriiformes; family Scolopacidae; genus Tringa; species Tringa tobata. The sequence continues at coordinate 980,392 of JAHREE010000069.1, forward strand.
ATGTTCTAGGCCCCTAATCATCTGTATAGCCCTTTCCAGCTGGCATCGTTAATCCAGCTTCTCTGTTTTCCCCAAATTTCTGGAGACTTCTCCAACCCTAAAGTGGGCATAATAGCCACTGAAATCACCATTAAGGGGAACTCACTGATGGTTTCCAACTACTGGTTCCTTGCTGAACTCTGTCTCCCCTTGGATCTGCGGTGGCCATAGCCTGAAGGAAGAGTCTCCACTGTGACTGTAGGTCCCAAGCTGGCTCCCAGCCAAACTAGCATCCTGCCTGTAAGGTGGTGGACCTTTTGATTTCCTTCCATACTACAGTGGTGGAGGATGCCACTGCACAGGGTGATGGCTGCTGGAGCAAAAGGAGCACGTAGCCAACACTCAGCAACCTGATGCAAGCTTTGCTGAACTGGCACCAACCTAAGCTGCAGGACCAGAAGGATAGCAGCGCCTGCACACAGAAGATGGAAAAGCAACAGAGTGGTTTTGAAGATGCCAACCTTCTCACAGAATAAGTCCTAGTGTCACTGGTTATTTTTAATGTTTTCTCACATGCCCACCCAGTCCTTTACAAACTGGCCAGCCAGTCTCTACCTTCTCCTTTTATGTCACCAAAGCCTTGCAGCTATCTTCCAGTCTGTTAAAGCTAAAACCAGTTTGATTTCATCTAGATGGCTGCCTTGGAAGGCAGAACAGCAAAACAACCCTTCTCTCTTACTGTCCCTTAATCTCCATTTAAGGTGTCTGCTACACCAACAGCCAAGGTATCTGGAAAAGGGTTTGGTGCTTTCTTGTTGGTGGCTGAGCCTCTTTGCTGATTTAGAGTTTGACTAAGCTTGACTTGCTTGGACAGCTTTTTATCTTTTTCCTGACAATCATGAGATTTAGATGTCCAGCAAGACACGTGCAATAGTATCTTGCTTGGATATGTAAGTATAAAGAGGAAAGGTCTTGTATATGTTTCTAGAAATAAACTTGGGCATACATATTTTAGCGTCTTAGTTTGGATCAGAAGTGCAAAGTAAATCCTCTAAATGTTCTCTCTTGGGTGTGTATTTAGTGAGGCGGGCTTGGACTTCACAAAGTGCATTTTTTTATTTTAGATGACTAAAAACATTTGCAAAACAGGAGGACATCTGTTCTGTCCTGCTTGTGTCTATTCAGTCCATTGAGCCAGAAAGCTAGTATGAAGACAAGAAAAAAGAAAAAAAAATATGGCTATAGTGGACATCAGGCCTTCAGCACCAGTGTTCCGTCTACATATACACTGCTATTGTCTCTCACCACTTGCTACTGCTGACCTAAACTTGGATGTATAGGGACCTTCCAACATCTCAGTCTCCATGGCTTCCAAATGGAGATGTAAAGTGAGTTGTGAGTATGCTGAAGTAGGGGACATGAATTAAGAGCTATACTTAACGGATGACTAACTCAGGCAGATGAATCCGTGCAACAAGTTGCAAAAAAGAAACTAGTAAGCCACAATGGTATGTGGGAGACAGGGTGGTGCACTTATTTTTTAAAAAAAAAAAAGGAAAAAAAAGAAAGGAAAGAAAAAGCAGCATCATAAAAAAGCAAAGGAAAGCAAATGAGCTAGAAGGTGCTGATACATTCCCTGCTCCACCTGCTGGGGCAGCCCAGAATTGTACTGTAGCAATCTTCTGGCTTGTTACCTAACTACTGTTCTCGAAATAAGTATTTGGTAGAAGTGAGCTGCATCGTTTTTGAAATCCTATCTGAGCTGTGATTTCCCCCTGTTCAGTGTTTTGAGTACCTGCAATTCAGCTTTAAGGTGTGAGAGGATAATATAGGAGCTGCTGTTTTGTTAGCAAATGATACAATTCAACTCCAGAATTAAAAAAAATCTTTTAAATTATTTAATTTATTTATTTAATTTAATTTTGTTTTATTATTTAAAATTTAAATATTGCTTTAAGAAGATGCATTTTGCTGCACTACTGAGTAGTAATAACTCCTCATGGTTTATTCTGCATCCATTTCTTTTCCCTGCTTGGGTTTCCATCTCAGTTCTCTCTTGTCTCTGCTTTCCTAATTGCTCTCTTTCTTTACAGTTTCTTCTCTGCAATACCTAGGGAAAAAAAAAAAATATTTAAATATTCATATTCTCAATTATTACCAGCAACCATAGGTTTAGTAATTCCCGTTTCTACAGTTTAAGGAAACCTGTCATGACAGAATGCAGCATATTATTAAATATACTCATTCAAATGGAAGGATGATATTTGTTAATGAGATTTAGTTTATAATGCTTGATATTAAAGGGAAGATAGTGGCACAGTAAGTTCCAGGCTTTGATGGAAAGGTTACTAGATTTTGAATTGACATTCCAAAAGAACAAAGAAAATCCCAGAGAGAAAATGAACTTCTATGGTGTAAGCAAGCAAAGTTCATTACTTGATATATGAGCACATTCAGAGGACACTCTGAGATAAATATGTAAATATTAACTTGGTCATTAGAGGAAACATCTGTCCATACTATTTAAATGCTTGGGGGCAATTGTCCTGAAACAGGATGCAAATAAACCCAGTTCCCAAGCCTGTCTAACTTTATAACCCACCAATGTTGTTTTTCCTAATGCAAATACAAGTCATTGTGTATGCAGAGTGCTTCATAATGAAAAAGAGTGACAGGGTCAAAGATATCACAGTGATACCAGATTGTAAGAGAGCTGTTCCTCTGTGTCATGGTTTCACTTGGGATAGCAGTTCATTTTCTTCCTAGTGGCTGCTGTATTTTGGATTTAGTATGAGAGTAATGTTGATAACACGTACTGTTTTAGTTGTTGCTAAGTAATGTTTGTATCAAGTCAAGGACTTTTTCAGCTTCCCATAGAAGCTTAGAGGGAATGTAGACAGGACAAGCTGCCAAAGGGATATTCCATACCATAGACATCATGTTCAGTATATAAATGAGGATTGCCTGGCAGGCAGGAATCAGCGATCATTGCTCAGGATGGGCTGGGTGGTGAGTTGGTGAGTTGGTGAGAGCAACTAGTGTTGCATTACTTTATTTTGTATGTTCATTTACCATTACTATTATTATTTTTCTCTTCCGTCACTGTTCTATTAAACGGTCTTTATCTTAACCCACAAGTTTTTGACTCCATTTTTTCCTTCTCTGTACACTACTGGTAGTGTGGGGGGGTTGGTGTAAGTGGACGGCTGTGTGGTCCTAGTTGCCAGCTGGGCTTAAACCACAGCACTTTACCATACTACTTTCAAATAATCTACAAAAGAATAAATACTACTAATAGAAAAGAAATCTGAGCACATTGTTTTCCTGGAGCCAGATGAGTCACAAATTTTGGAGAAGGCAGAGTACAATGTAGACAAAGTCTGCCCTTTGAACAACCATGACAATTGCTAAAAGAGAGCTGTAGAGTGAGACTGTAGTAGCATGAAGTTATTATAGATTGTGTAGATCATTAAATAATTAAACTGATTGGCATTATTCTGTGCAGCATCTTTAATATCGTTTTACTTATATTCTTTTAAATACTCTATTCTTATTTAGGTATACAAGACTTCCACCTTACCCAGCACATCAGGACAGACAGCAATCCACCGTCTCCAAACACCCACGCTCTGAACAAACCTAAGTCACTTTTCCCCAGAAACTAGCAGCATGATAGCTTTCATAAAATTAATAGTTGTATGTAAATACAAAGGAAAAGACATAGGCACATAGAATAAATCCCATTTGTGTTTTATAGAAACAAGACACAACACACAAGTGCTGTTCACAGAGGTTTACCAGTAGGTGGTGACATATAATTATTTATTAGCAGTTTTCTGGCCACAAAAGGTTCTGAGCTATGAGCAGCTCCGCTGCATGACTTTTCGTTTAGGCTTTCCTTTCGTATCGCTCCACCTTTCTGAGGTATTTTCTGCATGTTTCACAGCTGCAGAAATGTTCCGTAGCTGCAATTGTGTCTCCTGGCCGTGGCACCTCAGACTGCTCCTGCTCTGTGAACTGCAGGGCTGCCTTTGCATTGCTGGGCTGCTTTTTCTGGGGTATCGGTGTTTTTCAGCTGTTGATAAAAGATATTAACCCAGTTCTCACACCACATGCAAGACAAAAAAAAAGCCAACCATTTCTTTACGGATTGTACCTCTTATTTACTTCCAGTCAATAAACAGGGTTTATATTTAGCTGTGCATTTACTGCCAAATGGAACCAGCAGCCTCTTGTAACTCCATCACATCCTTCTGTGCTCCAGTGATCCCGAGTTATGAAGCCATACATAACCCTGCAAAAAATGATTCATCTCAGCGTGGCCTATCTTTTATTGTCTATTTAAATACCACATGCAGATCATGACTACTGGAAGCCATACAGCCACAACGTATGAGATGAAGCTGGGGTCTGGGTGGCTAGTGAGTTGTTTCCGAGCAGCTGTAGGAAGCAAGCCAGAAAACTTCTCTTAGGCTTCAGGAATCACCACAGGTCCTCTCCAGAAATAACCTGGGACTGTTTGCTTTATGGGAACAGTGTTGGTTCCACAGAGGCCATGATGAAACCCTCTTCACCGGCTGGAGCAGAGGTGATAGATAAGAGTGGTCCTGGCAGGCTCTGCCCCATGGCCAGTGGCCACATCTAGGTGAAAGATGCCTTGCTGGCCTTCTGGGGAAAGTGGTGCAATGTCATCGGTCTCGACCCAAGTCCTGGCCCTGAAGATACAAGCAGAGCCATATCTCTGCTGACCTTGCAGCCTCTGTGGGCAGCCAGGCTGGGGTGGAAGCGGGTGCTGAACACATCACGCTGGGTACAGTGTCACCACACTGCTCTGTCTGCATCCATGTTCTCTTGAGTTGCTCCTTTTGGGCTGGTTCTACCTTGACATGCACCAGGGGTTCACCAAAACGTCGAAGGACAGTTGTTAAAAAGTTTTGCGTTTTCTAACTGTGCTCCAATGCGTTGCTGAGTTTATCTGCTGTTCTCAAGGGATGAACACCCGTATTCAAACCTGCAATGAAAAAGGCTCATACGTTCAAAGATATGTTGTGCTTTATTCCTGCTGGTGTCATTGGTCTGAGGTGAGTCTTGAGCCCAAGTCATGTCAGTTCTTTGCACTCCTTACCATTTATGCCAGGACTCTGCTTCTCAAAGCCAAGGCAAAAGAAGTCAGTATGTTTTTTCTGACTGCATCCGTGACTCCTATGGGTAGCCCTTTGGGGCTGGGGCAAGAGAGCCAGCCTCATACACAACACATAATGTGCTGCAGAAAATGTAATATCTGTCAGGCAGTGGGACAACACGGTGCCTTCAAGCCCTGTCGAACAGATTGGTGGCAACTGCTGGAGCTTTGGCAGTGGGAAATGTGACCCAGTGTCCAGCCAGATGTCCTGTCTCTGTCTGTCTGAAACTGAAGAATGATGAAATACCGTACCCAGAATGTCAGGGTGCCCAGCTGGGAGTATCTGTGGCAGGCAGTGCTCCTGCTTGCATTTATCACAAGGACATCTGTCACAGGCTGCGGTCTACTGTAATGCCAACTGGCTTTGGGGCTATAGATTGGCCTATCAAAGAAACTAGGTGGGGGAGATGATCTAGCACTAGGAAGCACCTCAAACTATGTGAGACTGACTCTGTTCTCTCATAATAGTTATTCATCGAGGGTGCTGCCACATAAAGGTCTCTTATATAGAAGAGAAGGGATGCATTTGATTTTCCTGACAGAAAGAGCAATTCTTTAAGGTATGCTGCCAAGCAGCTCCTCTTCTCCTCCATCTGGTTAAACTTTTAGTACTGTTGTATATATACAAATCAAAAAGAGAAAGAAGATGGGCAGCTTCAGAGAAGTTACTCCTGTTGTGGCAGTGGGATGCTGTTGATAAATGATGTTATCATCACACTGTAGCACGACTACCACAGAATCACAGAATCACATGGGGTTGGAAGGGACCTCTGGAGATCATCTAGTCCAACCCCCCCTGCCAAAGCAGGTCCTCCTAGAGCAGGTTGCACAGGAACATGTCCAGGCGGGTTTGGAATGTCTCCAGAGAAGGAGACTCCACCACCTCTCTGGGCAGCCTCTTCCAGTGCTCTGCCACCCTCAAAGTAAAGAAGTTCCTCCTCATGTTTAGGTGGCGGAACTTCTTTGGAACCCAAACCAAGCCTGTAAGGAAAAGGCAAGATTGACTGGCAGCTCTACCTGGTGCAACACATAACGTGAGGAGAAGCCACAGTTGTCTGTTGCTGGTTAAACTTTGTTCCTGTGGGTTAGATAACAAACTGGCAGAAGCTTCCAACTTTCTTATTCAGTGTGGTTTGGACATAAAAAGGCTGAGACCTATACATGCAATAACAATTAGGCACAAACATAATGAAATGAAACCACTTGTTTAGGATGAAGATAAGGAGGTAGTCAAATATGACACCCAGAACTGAAATTTCCCATAATGGAAACAAGCAGGAAATGGGAAAGCATGGATTTTATAAAGCAATTCTGTATAACAGGCTAAATTCAACTGATGAAAAGCAGTTCTTCTAGGAAAATATAAGAAACACCTGTGCTTAAATGGATAGGGAGTGGAGGACTGGATTTTGAGCTGACACGTAAAAGGAGCTGGCTGTTAGATTTCCTGTGCAACCTGCTCTGGGTGGACCTGCTTTGGCAGGGGGTTGGACTAGCTGATCTCCAGAGGTTCCTTCCAACCCCACATCATTCTGTGATTCCTAATGTGTTGTGTAGGCACATTCCTAGCCCTGAAGAGGCGTTACTTCAAGTAAAAGTGCTGCAGAGTGGCCAGGAGAACAACAGGAGAGACAATCAAGAGGGAAAATTATCTATATGGGAGAAGGAAGAAAAGGAGTAAAGAAGACTGTGGCAGAGAGGACTGGATTAAATGGGGGATCAACTGCAAAGGGCCAAATGGAAGGCTGGAACACAAAGTCTACTGGCTGTGGGCTGGACATAATCCAGACATAAAGTAAAAGCAGGAGATATTGCAGCTGCCCAAAGGTCAGCACTCCTGCACATTCTTCTATTTGGTAGGGAGCATGTCAAGCTTCTCTCTGCTGTTTTCCCTCAAGGCTAAGCTATGTAGGAGAGTAAAAGAGCACTTTTGATGCTCAGAAGAGGGAAAAGGGTAATCTGGGTTGAATTTAGTGATCATTAAATAGAAATCCTGTCTTGTGTTAAAGACTTCAAAAAAAGCTAAGGAAAAAGTCATGAGGGCTATGCTGCTCCCTGTTTGGAATGAACAAATACCATGACTAAATTCCATAGTGAGGGCTGTTGGATGGCCACTGAAAAAAGGGAATGGCTATGTTATTTGTCATGTGATGCTAGTTTAATTACCTAAGATTAAACCTTTTCCCCTTTAATTAGTGAGAGTTCAAACTTTGGCTTGCCCTTAGCATCTGGCATTAAAACACTGAGAAGGCAGCTCGGGAGGCATATAGTGATGTCTCATTAGCCATTCAAGGTCTTGGATGTTTCCAAGAGAGAAACTGATGGGTTTCAGTCAAATTTTCAGGCTCACTTTTTTACCAGTTTTCGTTGGTGTCCCTACAGCTGTATGATAAAACAGTAAAGATTTGGACTTTTCACCAAAGTCTGCCACTTCAAGCACTGCACTGAAGGCATCGAGCTGCAAATTTGGTAGGTGAGAGTATAGTCCTGGCTTCAAAGCAGCGAAGACAGCGAGGCATGGGGTAGCTCTGTGCAAATGCCATTACATTTGAGGCAATTTTTAAGTTTCTATACAGAAGAAAAAACTTTCTACAGCATTGAGGTTTGCCCTCACTTAATCACAGAATTAAGGAAGGGCTTAGCAATGCATGGACAGGATGTGACAGAACTCATTGTGGATGATAAGAGAAAATGGGCACGTAGGGATATATATAAGTAGAAAAGACTGAATTAGAGAGAAAAAAAAAAGTGGGGGGGGAGGGGGCTTGGTCCTCTAAGTGCTGAAAATGAAATACATTTTTTCCTGAAACAGGACCAGAGACCATATTCCAAGGCTGCAAAGTTGGCTGAGTCGGTGCTGTACAGCTTGGAGCAAAGGCAGAAAGCAGAAGATTTAAATGGAAAAGTAAAATGTGACCCAAGGACATTGAAGAAAAAAGCAGTATGGTTGTCTAACCCTGCTCTCTTCTCTCACACGCCGCACTAGAGAAAGCCCATTTTTCCCTTTCTGCCAGAGAAACACTGTCGGGAAGAGTAACTCCATCACTGCAGCCACCCCTCTCCCCACAGACGAATCCCTCCCTCCATTCCCTCTGGCAGCAGCACAGCAGAACCAGGGCACGAGAAGGAGAAGGGAGAGGGTGGGCAGACTGGCCACTGAAGAACAACACGAACTGCAACCACCAGTTACCCCAGTCTGCATCTTCTGGACACCCATCAGTAGACATCTCATCTATTGCTAAAGTTGAACTATAAACTGCAATTGGTAAATCTGCACGATAGATCAAAACACACCTAACAGACCTTCAAATTATCAGCTATTACAGCTGTTTGATTACTTTGGAACCGCTGCTGGTAGGTGACATCAGCTCAAGGCCACGTCTGCAACTGTCTGCATCAATCCAGCGAAGCTCTCTGCAGCAAGATGTCAGGACAGGGACAGGACAGGCTCTCTCCAGAAATGGTTAATCAATAGCTTGCTGGGTGGGCTGAAGGCCATTAGATACAGTGGTGTACCTACTGTATATAAATTGTGACCCGTCTTCTCTATCATTCTCAGTCACCTCCCCTGCCATACTGGTAGTTGCCACTTTCTCCATTTGGAGGTTTTGGGGCATCACCAGAAATGTTGGTAGCACCATGGATCTGGGGCGCAGTGATAATACTCTGTTGTGGGTTTTGGTTTCTTCTAGGGAGGAGGAGGAGGTAAGGAATCTATTTGTAAATGCATCTCAGCGTACTTAGCCTTTATTTCTGTCAAATATACTGTGTACATAACTAAAAGAAGTGTGATCTTAAGACCGTCGGATGGATGCAGGACGGATGCACGGGCAACACTGTAGTTTGGTCTTTTGAGAGATTTATTTTACAATAGAATTTTTGTGTACGGGCTTTTTAATAATAGTGAGGTAACGCTTAGACATAGCTGTAGATAAATATCTATGCATAAATGAGGTAATTAAAATATGAATATGCATGTCCTGATTCCCTAAAGTACTGGGCTATAGTTTTACCTGCATTGTAATCACAGCTAATACCTACTTATATCTAATTATAGTTTAATACCTACTTACAAACATTTTCATATTATCAGTCTGTCATATCTAGTAACACCATTTCATAAAGATAATATTTAGGTACCTTACTATGTCAAATACATATTCCTTAGAAGCATTTATCCTACTGGCACATTTACATAAGCAGCAAGTAATTTGCTAAACTATTGTAATTTTGTATTTTTCAGCAGTCATTTTCTTGTTTTATTTTAAAAGGTTTAATAAGAAAAGATGAAAATAGTTAACTTTAGATAATAACCATCAGGAATTTACTAGAAAAGTTAAAGTATTATCTGAAAGTTATTTTAGCAGCTATAGTGTCCTCATGCAGGAAAGGAGTTGTCTGATGAGAATAAAAAAATAGCATTTAAGCATATGCTTCAGTTTAAGCATATGCTTAACTTACAAGCATGTGCTTAATGACATTTGCCTGAAAGACTAACTCTTATGCTTACTGAAGATCATGGCAAAATTCCCACTGTTTTCAGCAGGATCTGGTCCAAATGAGATATGCCAAAAATAACAACCTTTCTACACTAAAAGGCTATTCCCCTTGGTATTCAAATTGAATTGTGGATCCCGTTGCCCAAAAACTGAATTAGTGGGATGGATTATTCATGTGTGGGGCAATTACATAGCATGCATTTAGGTAGTGGCAACAATTCTGCGTTTAAACAGGTGAAAAATGTACTCCTGATCTAGGGAAAAGAAAGATGACGGAATCAAACTGTGTTTTATGATGTTTATTATAATACAGGCTGCTAAAGTTATTCTTGCTTGTATATCATAGACCTTACAATAGGCTCACTGCTTAATGGGGATAAAATTGTCAACATACTACTTGTTTGGGGGTTTATTACATTTTTTCACTTTAAAAAAGCCTAGCATCAGTGTTTCACTTACCTGGTAGTCCTGGAGGAGAGATCTTTATACATACTTCTGAATCCAGCTTTCGTTTGTATTTTGTAGGCGACAAGGTGAGCCACCACTTGAAAACGGGTTCCTCCCATACCTGGGCTGTGCTCTGCAGTTCGGTGCCAACCCCCTTGAATTCCTCAGAGAAAAGCAGAAGAAGCACGGCCACATTTTCACTTGCCTGGTAGCGGGGAAATACATCCATTTTCTCACTGACCCTTTTTCATACCATGCATTGATACGCCACGGAAAGCACTTGGACTGGAAAAAGTTCCATTTTGCTACTTCTGCCAAGGTAATGCTTTAAAAAAAGGTCTTAATATCTAACATGCAAAGTGCCTGCTAGCAGGACAGAAATACCCTGCTAATCCCTATAGCACTTGAAATATTATTTGATTCACATTTCTGTACTCCTATTGATTTAAAACATTGGGGTCTTTTTTTTTTTTTTTTCCCTTTCCTTAATGGAAAGGAAATTTGCAGTGATTTGGATTGTCCAAAATGACATTATTTAGTCATGTAGTATCCCAAATTGCTAACGTAGAAGTACAATTAGCACCATCTGCAAAGTGATAATATAGCTTGCTGAAGCTGAAACCTTCTTCAGATGATGCTTGCCCATATGGAAGATTTGGTCCTAATACCTTAAAAAATTATGCAACACAGTAGAATCTCAGCCAAACTCTTACTGAAGCAAAAAAAAATCTCCTGTTGATGTCAATGGGAGCTGAATGAAGCTCTAGGTGACCAAATCCATTTATTTGTAAGCATCTATTCAAACCTATTTTCATTTACCTACTTAACTGCTATAGTTCACTGAGAAAGTATCAGTTCTAGTATTAATAGCCATTGTTATGCTTCTGTCTAGTGAGCTTTGAAGCTATACTTTGGCTTTAATTTCTGTTAGACTTTATCATCGAGGTTATGGCAGGCCTTATTTATCATGCATGCAATTTATTTTGTGACAGGCTTTTGGGCATGGTAGCATTGACCCAGCAGAGGGAAACACCACTGAAAATTTTCATCAGACTTTCATTAGAACCCTTCAAGGTAATGCCCTAGATGCCCTCATTGAAGCAATGATGGAAAACCTACAATACGTCATGCTGCAGTCAAGAACACCTAAACTTCAGTCAAATGCTTGGGTGACAGAAGGACTTTATACGTTCTGTTGCCAGGTGATGTTCGAGTCTGGCTTTTTAACACTTTTTGGTAAAGAATTTAATTCAAATCACGACAAAAACCTATTATCAAAGCAGGAAACTGAGAGAGCTCATATCCTAAATGCCCTCGAAAACTTCCAGGAATTTGATAAGATCTTTCCAGCCCTCGTGGCGGGGCTGCCTATCCACCTCTTCAAGAGTGCCCACAGCGCACGTGAGAAGCTGGGGGAGGCGCTCCTTCACAAGAACCTCCAGAAGAGGGACAACCTCTCTCAGCTTGTCACCCTCCGCATGTTCCTGAATGACACTCTCTCAACCTTCGATGACATGGAAAAAGCGAAGACCCACGTGGCGGTGCTCTGGGCCTCGCAAGCCAACACCATTCCTGCCACATTTTGGAGCTTGTTCTATCTTCTTAAGTAAGTCCCAATGCTTCTTGTTTCCGAACAAGAAAAATGCTTGTTATCTTTCAAAAACCAGTTCATTAACAGAGGCAAATTCCACTGCTTGTTACTTCATCAGTGTCAAAAAGCTTACTGATGACAACAGAAGTGGCATGTTGTTCTGGACTTCTGCAGAAAAAAAATCCCTTTGCTCATCTGAGACTAAGTAGTTGTACCACAGAGCAATGCTGTACTGGTTTTGTTAAAAAAAAAAACAAACAAAAACAACACTCCAGAGCAATGCTACACTTTGTGAAGAAAGCTTTGGAGTAAATCTATATGATATGACAGTAAAAATGTTAGTTGCCATCAGAACATTAATTGTATTGAAGCCTCCTGATGTAATCAGACATTTTTAGACTATCTCTCTAGAGCAGGCAAAATGAGCTTTAACTTCGTTGTTGTTTTTAGAGATGCTTAATAGAAAATAGTTTACATGTTGACAGATCCCAGTGAGGTCGCAGTGTAAATTGCAGCTGCTGAGCTTGTTACTCATGAGAAGAGCGCACAGTTTAGATAATACTGTTAAATGTCCATTTTAGAGTGGGCCACTGTGGAGTATACTCTCCCTCAGCATGACTTACTCTTCAGTATGTATCTAAATTGCTGACGTTTTTATTTAGCCAGTGGCTTGCATCCTCATATCTACCTGTCAATGCTAATACCTGAGGGGTTTTCGTACTTTTCATTCCAATAATGCATTGGCTTTAGGTCTTCTGGTCTTAGAGTCTTTTAACCTCCTGACTGATCGTGCCTTCATCAAGACAGTATTGCATCCCGTATTATTTATAGGTATTCTGCCATAGCTCATAAATTTCATTTCTGTAAGAAAGTCCAGAGAGTGAAGGATACTATGTGGACTTTTAGTATTAGGAAGATTCTTTTTAGCTAGACAGAATATTGCCACATAATAAGACATCATCTAGGATAAGTGATGTTATAAAACTGATCTATGAACCTGTTCCTAGACTTTCTACCCACAGTGGGGCTATTTCCTAATCTACAACTGATTGTTTCATTTCTTATTCTTGGTGTTGCTTTTTAGTGACATTCCCATTTATTACCCGAGTTATGCACATTAGTTCTGTATCACCTGTCCTTGGAGACAGAATCAAATACTTGGTTTTTTGTTTTTTTTTCCTTTTCCTGAAGCTATCGTATCTTTGCCAAGACATGAAAAAGTCCAATTGCAGCATTTTGCTGCAACATTTTCATTTTAGAAGATTGTACTTGTCACCTAACGAACTACATTTTAGTCAGGAAGAAAGTTAATAGAAAAACTCCCTTTTAAACTGTTCTTAAGTGTAAAATGATGCTATTCTTCTTCTCTTTTGATCTTAGGAATCCAGAAGCAATGAGAGCTGCTACTAAAGAAGTACAAAGTGTTTTGGAAAGTGCCGGAGAGAAGATCAGCTTAGATGGCAAACATATTTCCTTGAACCGAAAACAGCTGGATAATATGCCAGTACTAGGTATGATTATTTCATGCAGGAGAACCAGAAATCACCCCACAATTTTCACAGTCTTCTATTTGTTACCATATAAATGCTTGCTGTGGAATTACTATGGAATTAGTCAATAAACAGTGGAACAAAACCCCGTATGTTCCTCAGCAGTCTTCCCAATGTCCCAGGTGGTACCGAGAGTGTCAAAATTCCCATGAATAGCACTTTTTCATGAGTAATGGCAAGTCTCAATAGTGCTACACAGCTACATAACGTAGTATGGGAGACCCAAGGATAATTCAGAACAATATTTTGTTTAGTAATGACTTTACATCAAATAAAAGGGTGTTGCCAAACTTTATACCCCAGTTCTTATGATGTGAAACAATATCTTCTAATACCATTTACTTTTATTTCCTCTTAGTATTTTTCAAATTATAGGCACATTTTTCAAAATTATCCAAGTTACAGAGTTTTGAAAATGTCACCCTTTAACTACTGGTGCTTTTTTTTTTTAAAAAAAAAGTCAGCTTATATTGAGACCAAAAAAAACAAACCCAAGTTACTTTTTATGAGTACTGGTTTCTCTGCACCACATCTTAAAGTTTCAGAAAATCCTGATCGCTGCACTGCTTCTTTTTTCCATTACGTTTCCAGTTATGACTGGTTTGTTCTTTATCTCAGAGTGAAAATGTGTCTTACTTTCAAATATTCTGTTACATCAACTATAAGTATTCTAGGGGAAAGCGGATTATGTTCTCAGTGTTATCTGCAGAAGGGATAATAACGCTAAAAAGAGATGAGAAAGAAACTTGCTTAGGCACTTAGAAAGTTATTGTTAAAATATTTCTTCTAATAAATTCAGGGTTTGATAATGGGTTTGAAATACTTCAAAAGGCATGACCTGCCCCAAGGACACACACATACTATTTCCATAGTAATCGTTCCTTTTCCTCTTCCAACAGACAGCATCATCAAGGAGGCAATGAGGCTATCGAGCGCATCCATGACTTTCCGAGTTGCCAAGGAGGATTTCACTCTGCACTTGGAGAACGATTTTTACAACATTCGCAGCGATGATATTGTAGCTCTTTATCCTCAACTGTTGCATTTTGATCCGGAAATCTATGCTGATCCCTTGGTAAGTATTCATCAAAGTACATTAGACTGGGCTCTATCAGAAGCTAATGTGCCTTTAAATAGAGCATTTATCATGGGCACCCCCGTGGCTGGTTTTCTGTTGTGCTCCAGACAGTCTTTCTTACACCTGGAGACATAATGATAGGCAAGAAAAAGAATAAAATCAGCACAAGCACTGTCTGCAAAACATATTTGAGTGTAACCAGAAAGTGTGCTGCCAGCCCAAGAGAGTATTCTATTTACTGCCTTCTTTGGTGAGGAAAGATCACCATTATGGGAGGGTTCAAGGGAGGACAAGGACAAGGATAACATTTTCCCTAACGAACAGAATAAGAAATCTTCCAGATCTCCTGCATGAACGAGGATTCAGATTATATTACTTATTTTAAGAAGTCACAAAAGAGAAGGATAGTTATCAGCAAAGAACCTGGGATCATGTCCCACATACCAGAGCTTCTCAGGTTCTACCCTCTCCAAAGCCGCACCATGGGGCCTGGCACTACTGTAGAATGCTTAGTGCTAGAGGCTCTTCATTCCCCGCCTGAATTTTGGATCTTAATGGCATTATCTAGTCTTGGGAGGTGTTCAAATATCAAGTAACTCTGTTTTGGGTTCGATTACAGACATTCAAATACGATCGCTTTCTCAATGAGAATGGAGAAGAGAAGACCGACTTCTACCGCAACGGTCGCAAGTTGAAGTATTACTACATGCCGTTTGGGACAGGCATAGCAAAATGCCCCGGCAGGTTATTTGCTGTCCATGAAATTAAACAATTTTTGGCTTTGATATTTTCCTATTTTGAGATAGAGCTTGTGGACAATAATGTGGAATGTCCTTCTTTAGATCAATCCCGTGCAGGACTGGGTATTTTGCAACCAGCCAATGACATTGATTTCAGGTATAGACTGAAATGTCTATGAATATATGTTTTATATTATACATATAAACTATGCACTGTATAAATACACTATATAACATACACTTTATATATATTTTATGTATATATGCAAATGGAATCACAGAATGTTGCAAGTCGTGGGGGAAAATCTGTATGAAGATGCTAATTCATCAGGCTAATGGCAAATGCATAACGTATACCATTACAGTACCAGAATGCAGTGGGTTTAATGCACTGTTTTGATACAAATGTTTCCCCTTTTTACCAACCATTCTGAAATGCAAGTTAAGATTCTGAATTGTGCATGTACAGTAGTTCTTTGCTTTTTTTTTCTTAATGTCACCAAATACTTTCCCAGAGTTCGTTAGAATTGCATCATCTAATTCAAAATAATTGTCAAAATTCAACTACAGTTAAACCATTCTTTTTTAGAATTGAAATGTTGTGGATGGTGGTTCTCCCCATAGGTGAACTAAAATTTTTTTTGTATAAAGGCAGGTTCACGGTGGGGAGGGAAGAGTTGCCTGGGGAAGTACCTTTATGGTTTTATGAAAAACTAGAAAAAGACTTGAAGAAAATCTACAAAAATGTTCACGTTCTAGTGAAACTGTAAAACTTGTTTTATATTCATTAAAATACACTTCTTTTCAGAAAGTTGTAACTGTATTAAAATAAATGACATTGGCTGAACCAAACGTGTCTCTAGGTTGTTTGTTATTTGCATGTCTTAACATTCTCAAAGATTTATGTCAAAGGCACCTAAGCTAGCTTTAAATCTGTCATTGGTTTCAGTGGCCAACGTGACAACTAGCTAGTTCATTAAGTACGAAGATAAATAAAGAGCCACCATGTATTCACTAGTGCTTCTGGTTGGATTTTGCACCATTATCTGAACTCTGTATTTCCATAGGCCTCCATTGGTCATACTCTTCAGGTCTTCCTAGTCTAATTCTATTAAAATTATCATGGGTACGCCCACAAATTTCATTTTTAGTGGTGGTATGTCCATAACAACAATTGTTGCAGGGATAACAGAATTTGGTTCTCTGTAACATCCCTGCCCTTTTCTGCTGCAAATGATGGACGGATGTGACAAAAATCCATTTTTTAATGAAACCTCTTCAGGCTGAAAGAGATAGTTTTCTTATCATCTGCCAATGAAAAGAACAAATGGGCTTAAAATATTGTTGTTATCCTGGTTTTGTATGTTTCTAAGGACTTACGGTTTGACCTTTTGTCCTTGATTCAGAAGTAAGCCTCATCACAAGAGATGAGATACAGGACTATTAGATGTTTTCAAATTTCACATTCTGGCAAGTCACCAGTCTGTCTGATAGAGCTCTTCCTAAACAGGGAATTTTGGATTGAGTCCTAGAACTGCTTTAAATTATGTATCCATTTATCTTCTCACTGTCCCCTGTGCTAAATAGTCCACGGAAAATAAAAAGAAACTTTAGTGTGTGATTATTTATTACCTGTGTGGTGTCTTTGTAATTTTATTTATTTTTTTTTTTATTTTCAAAGGAAAACAGAGAACACGATTTCATTGCTATTTGCAACACGTGTAATATTAAGCTATTATGTATAATGTAAGCGGGTTTGAATTCTTGCTTTGGTTTTCTTGGTAAGGGAAGTATCCAGTCTTTAGGCTTTAGGTGGAGCTTGGTTTCATACTTCTGTCAATTACTTTTTAAAAATCATTTATATAAATTATAGCATATTCATTGTAAGTTGGCACTGTCTCACAGAACACATGAAAGCCTGACATTACCATAATTACGTGTGCCCCGGCACATTTATTACCATTAGAGTATCTACTCCCCCTTTTCTTAAAAAAATACTGCTTAAAATAGGTTTTGTGGGTAGCGAGGCTATTCAATGTTTTAATTCTTGATGAAAAGAAATTCAACATAGAATTACAAAGGCAGATAACAAAAGATAGGAGACAACTGCTCAACTAATTCTAGGTTCCCTGGAAAATTAAGCCTTCTTTTACATCCTCGTGTCTCCTTCAAACTGACTGCTCCAGATCTGACTGTGGGTTAATGTTTTCTTTCAGCTCCCTTGGTCTATGAGAAATGGAAGTATTCAGTAGCTCCTAGAGCTGTTCCAACTTTCAGCTACCCAGGCAATGCCAACAGTAGAGAATAGAGGGGAAACACCACGGGATTCCCCCCACAGGTTAAAATCAAGTTCTGAACACTGTGGGGACCAAGCGTCCATGCTCTCAGAGACAGCACAGGAGACACAAAAGCCAGCATCTCCAAGTTTGCATTGACTACTTGGCACTTTTTCCTCCTTCCCCTGCTATGTCATAATCCCAGTCCATTGGAATTACATTCTCAGGGCTTTGCTTGACTGGCCCAACCCCGTTCCCCAGTCTTCCCCACTACACCCATGGTGTCTGCATTAGGTCAGATGCCTGTTTTCTTTCCCGGGACTCTGAAACCTGCTCTTCCCTCGACTAATCATTCTTCCCCTTGTTATATTCCTTTTTCATTCCTCTGGATACTGGCGACATGGGCAGATCTACAGAAGGTATTTGGAAAGATATCGGTGTGGTCTCTCTGGTCTTTCAATCCCTTCACAGGGACTTCAGCATTTTAAATAGAAGTTCAGGTAGGGAGAACCATGCCACACTTTTCATTGCAGCAGACACATAGGGAGAAGCTTCAGTTTCTGTTTGAGGTTTACTTTTTTGTAATGTTTTTTTTTTTTTCAGTGAGGATTAGATCAGTCTTTAATGTGCAGAATGTACCAGACAAAGGCTACAAACACATTAGGTTTTGTCGATAGCCTTCGGCAATTTTGCACCAGGAAGATGAAGAGCAAGCAAATAAAAAGTGTGAAGTTCTGTCAGACTGGACTGCTATTCACAAATTTATGTCTTTGAAGTCAGTGCTAAAATTGTTGACATTCTAGAACAAAAATTGCTTCTTTGCAACTTTCATAAATCCCTATGAATTTCTAATGGAAAAAATATCAACTGATGTTCTTAAAAGTCCATTTGCAATTAAAATAACTATATTTTTAAAAAACTGTAGTACATATTGATGCACATGATGAACAACTTTGCTTTAAAAATTATTTACTCCAATACGCAAAGTACAAAGCTTTGTTTTCAAAGAAATCTTAATAAATCCAAACCCAATGGAACAGAGATATACTCCTGATAGGGCAGATATGACTAAGGAAGGGCCAGAACTCCCAAATGTTCGTGCAATGCAAGTGTCTTGTCATAATAATGCTACAGATCTACATACTTTAGAATTGCCAGCTTTAGTGAGAGCCCACATCGCTCTCCTGAAGAACCAAGTTGAAGATTTCCTACCAGAGGCAGCGGGACCATTCCCAGGTAACAAACCACAGCAGAGGCAGGCACCAGTGTCCGTACCCATCCCGCCCAAGTCCAATGCCTTAACTGCAGAGTCATCACAAATTGGCAGAAGCCAGATCATACACCGGGTCCCAGAGGGGTGGCTCAGGGGCTCCTGCCAAACCTCCTGCAAGAGCGTGTCCATCGCCACTCAACCTCCTGTCACTCTTCTCTTGCTGGGGTAGCAACTCTCCAAGGACTGCTGGACCCATAACCTACGGATTGATGTTCAGTGTATAAAAGACCAGGTTGACAGGATGAAGTTAAAGCCATCTCAGCCCAATTTTAGAAGGAAGAAGCTGCCACTGCATTCTGCGGGGACTTGTTCTGCGAGGCTTGCTTTGAGGAGCTCCCCAATGGCTGAGGGAGAGGAACTCATGGTCTGTGGATCCTGATGGGCTGAGGGTCAAAGTTGCAAATGCAAAATGCTGCTCTTCTCAGTCAAAACCACAGCACGTCTGGGCTCAGGCAGCAGCAGAGCTGTAGGCAGCTGGTAGCAGCACTGCCACTGAGCTCAGGCAGCCACTCCTCAACTTGTCAACCGTGGCTTTGGTGACTCTGGTTTTGAACAAAGGTTTTCAAGCCCTACCTAAATTTCTTAAGTTGCTTTTGTATTTTACTGTAGAAATATCCGGATGAACTGGTGGGTATATTGTAAGACATTTCATGCAAGTTTCTGAAGAAAAAAAAAAAAAAAAAAAAGGAAGCAAAAAGAGGAAAAGTCATGGGATATTTTTCTGAAAGCATGAAATAAATTTTAGTGATAACTACAACGTAGGTGGAATAGGGTGCTTGAAAGATATTGTGCATGATCTTGGTGTAAATGGCTAGCAGGAGCAGCATAAATAGGTATTTGCCATTTATGAACTGCACTGAGTGCTACAGTCACATGTCAGCAGCCTGAAGATAGGGCCAAAATCTGCTCTCACTTACGCCACCATAAGGGGAACACAGTTAAGCAGCACACAAAGGGGCTTGATCATAATTATGCCTACAGTCTGTCCCTCTTAAGCTAGCTGCATACAGGAGGTTTGGTGGTAAAAGCAGTCATTGTCTCATAATAACCTTGGAATTAAACAATAAAAAGGTTACATACTATTAAATGGCCTGCTGTCTGTGTAAATACCCAGCTTGCTAACTGTTGTTGACTTTAATTTGTTTTCTGCCAAGATAGACAACTCTGTGGGACACATTTCAAATCAAATGATCTTCAGTGGTCCACGTGTCACGAAAAGAGAAAGAGAGGTCACTTCAGAGCAATTCACTAAAGAGCCACAGATTTTTAAAATGAGAAGTTCATTTTACATAATTCACTGACATATAAGATCCTGCAGACCCTGCTTATCTCTTTAAGGGTAATAATAATTTCTGAAACTTGTCTGATCAGATAGCAGGATCTCATAGAGACAGTGAGAGATTAAAATACTTTGGCTGACTGAATCACTCTTGTTTTGAGAACTCTTCAGTGTGAGGGGCCATGTAATTATTTCTTACCAAGATTTGTGTAAGAGTTGATTGGAAAGGCATTAGACGTCTCACAGTTCCCAGTAACTGCAGACTTGAGACAAACATCCACAAGAACAGCATTAAAGACCATATGCTGGAAAAGTTCAGGCTAGAGGTCCACTTCACCCTAGGCATGGCAAGAGGTCCACTTTGCCCAAGAGTATGGCAAACAAAAGTGGAGCTTCTTCAGGATCTGTATAAGGCTCCTAAGCAATGGACTTGTTCTTAGAGGTGCACAACCTGCAAGTGCTCAGCTCTTCAAGAAAACAATTAGTTTTCTGTCAGGTTCTGGAGGGCTCTGGGAGGCCTCCATCCTCATGTTAGCTGCTGGCAAACAGCCTGTAGGCAGTGCTTGCTGGTGAGAGCACGTTGCCCTGTCCTTGCCACCCCTCTGATGTCCCTCTGCCAGCTGTGCTGTGGCCAGTCTCACCTTTTGCTTGGTTTATAGAGAGATGAGTGCCAGCTCCCCTGTCTCTTCTCAGTCCATGCTCTGTACAGATGTCTAGCCTCTGTCGCACGGAGCACCTCAAAAGATAAATCAGAGCCTGGAAGAGAATTGTGGACAGATATGAACATCTGGTGCCTGCGAAAGCTTTATCACTCACCACCAATCATAGAATGGTTTGGGTCAGAAGGGACCTTAAAGATCATTGAGTTCCAACCCCATTGCCATGGACAGGGACACCTCCCACTAGACCAGGTTGCTCAAAGCCCCATCCAGCCTGGCCTTGAACCCCTCCAGGGATGGGGCATCCACAGCTTCTCTGGGCAACCGAGAGCTTGCATGGCTGGTTTGAAGCACAGGGTGATGAACGTTGCCCGAAGGGTTGTATCAGTGGGTGAGAGGAGATCTGGGCCTTGCTGACCTACTGTGACCTCAGCTCTGCTCCCTTCTTTAGTGATAATTGCTCCTTACACTGAGGGAAAGGCTTCCTCTCTGACTTATGGGACATTTTGTCTTGACTGCTCTGCCCAAGTAAGTGAAGCTCCAGGAAAGCAAACAGTCAAGGGGGGGCTTTCTAAAAATACATCTTCCACATTGAACTGGCTCATTTCATGGCTATTTTGTTTCTTAGATGTAAGAAGTTAGAACAAGCAATAATATCCTTCTGAGGATGAAAAGCTGATGTTAAAAATGACAGGGGAAACCATTCAGGACAAAAGCAACAGTTATATGAGTTCTGGTAACTGTGCCTCATACTCTTGGTACATTGGCTTCTTACAGGTATTAGTTAGACACAGAAAACCTGGGTAAACAGACCAAAACAACTGTTGTCCGTTGGAATTGTGTGTCTGGAATTAAAAGAGATTGTATTATGTCTGAAAAGAGACTGTAGCCAAAGGACTTTTCCTGAAATCCAGTGATATGATAAAGCATTAGGAACTCTGCAGCATCTGCAGAAACCACGGCCAGATGCTACGAGATGCCACAGAGATGTTCTACACTGCAGAGCTACCTGAAGAAGGCTGATACTAGGTTCCCAGTAGGGGCATTATGATGCCACAAGGTAGACGCCTGGTTGCAATTCAGAAGACCCAAGCCAACTGCTGAGGCTTCTGGTGCGGGCACAGCAGAGGCCAGGGTTGAAGGGCCAGCCCCATCTCACCCCACGAGCAGTTTCTAAAGCTAAATGATGGCACAAGTTACATGCTTATTCCTTGGCCTCTCTGCTAATTTTTACTATTGTTATTTATTACTGATATTATTTTCACACAGATCAGGACTTACATGATATAAGAATTATACAAACACAGAACAAACCCATTGTGCTTCTCCCAAGGATGTCACAATCTAAGGAAAAGACAAGGTGAAAGCCATCCATCCAGAGGAGGGCAAGGGCATGGTGAGGCAGCGTGCCAGCTAGTGGTCTGAAGAGACCAACAGGTTAGTTAGTGTCAAGTTTATCACTGAAATTAAAGCGTCTTGATCTGGTCAGATCTAAAGCATGAGAACTAGACAGTTAATGCCAGATGACAGGCATGTGAGGATTAAGCTATGAAGCTCCTTGAAAGTGAAAAAAAAAGAGCAGTTTATCTTTGGTGCTATAGAGGACGCAGCAGAAGTTCACAAGGGAGGAGGGACCACAGTATAGATAAACTACCTTTGCAGCAAAATTATTAATGGATGTAGTAGTGCAGGAGAGCACTAGAAAATTGCTACAGTGCAAGATGACAGCACTTGGATTGATGTTTTGTTACGAGAATGTCTAGAAAAGGCTGTATCTTAACAGCAGTTATGCAGAAGCCAAGAGAGAACAGTTTCAGAAGAGAAGCACCACTGACTGTGACAGAGATGGCTGATGGGTGACCAAGGGTGAGGATGAGGAACTGTTGTTGAGACCTGACTTGGCCAAAGACACTGGGAAACAGTGTCACTCGAGTGAAACAGGTATAAATTCAATTAGTGGGAAGCCAGACCAGCACTGAGAAGCAGTACTCCAGAATGTGATTTTAAATGGTGCGTTCAGCAAGCTTAGAAGGAAGAAAGGGACGTGGCATGATCACCACTGAAGTGAGCAACAGAAGAGCGAGAGAGAGCAAAAGGTTAAGGGAAGAAGTGACAGAAAAGGCAACTCTCAGGAGATACGATAGGATGCAGTCAGAAGAAGAGGAGGAGAGCCCAATAAAAGCACCGGTTTAGTGGAAACCATGGACCTCGATTTCCAGAGTAGACCTCAGACAAGACCCTATTCCAAGCAGTTACTGCTGTAAATAAAATAGAGGAGACTGAATCTACCCACATGTACTTATGCAAATATTTGCTACCCCTCTGATCAAAGTTATTAGGTGATAATGTTCAGCCTTGGAAACTGGCCTCGAACAGCATTTATTAAGGTGTTCCACTACTACAGCGATTGCTAAAGATCAGTACACCAAACTGCACCATCAATCAGCCTTGAACCTTTGTGCAGAGAACTACCAGTAAAAACGTACAGAAAATAATCTGTCCGGAGCCTGCCAAATAAAACATACGTGCAACCATCACCTGCACTATAGAACCATCATTACAATTTATGTGTTGTCAAAAACATGCCGGCCAACAAGAAATAATCACAGAAATACTGAAGTTTCACTGCATGTTACACTTATCTGGGGGATAATTATAATATTTTTGAGGCAAGTATTTTTCTTAAGTTAACAGCCTTTACTTCAAGTTCCTAGCTTCAGTGCAATATAGATTTTTGTAATGAATCTATAACAAGCATACAAGAAAGAAAGGAAAAAAACCTGAGTGCCACATATGTAGATGAAAATCATTTAAGTTAGAGTTCTGAAAAATAAATTATTAAATTGTGCCACCAAAGACTATAGGAAAACATAATCTAAAAAAAGTTAAAATTCCTATTTTGAGAGTGACAGAGAGTTAGAGTCAGCTCACAAATTAAGGAACCTATCTGTAGGTGTCTGTATGGGAACCAGGTTTCAAAACTCCTAATGTGGTCTGCTCAACACAAGCAGAGAGCTGAACAGCAGCAGCTGCCAAAGTACGCATGTCTACTTTAGGGTCAACCAAATAAATCTCTACACTGAAATGACAGCACTAAAAAGGGCTTTGACTCATTGTCCACGTGCAGGTACCTACAGCTACGCCCTGTGGTATCCCATGTGATCTCCAGACTCACTTCATACAGGATTCCCATAAATCAAGTGTCAAATTTGTTGACTTCATGGTGTCTCCAGAGATTGAAAGGCTTCTGGAATCTGACTGTGCTATGGCAGCCCAATCAAGCCCTAAACCTTCCCAGACTAGGATGGGAGCTGGGAACCTTGCTCCTACATAAATGTATACAGGCAGATACCTACATTTAAGTGTCCTAATCGCTGAACTGAATTCCATTCTCAGAGTTTCCAGGACTGCCAAAGAAATGCAGCTTGGTCATCAGCTTTTTAAAAAAAAAATTGATTTCTACAGGAACAATAGCTATCGATCATGTAAAATAATAAACCTGCCCTGTAGACTTTGTCTTTTAATTACCCTGTGAAAGAAGATTCAGGATAGACTGTGTTCTCAGTTTAGGCATCACCTCATGTAATTTGTGCATAAGCCAAGGGAGTCAAGATGGCACAAATCTAGAAAAACACTTTGGCCAACAACTTTGATGGAAAAAAATGCAAATTGCAGTCAATCAAAACAGTTATATATGATCTGTATTTCCTGAATCGCTTAGATTGGAAATAAGCAAATTAATTCTTTCTTTTCACTGTATTCAAAGTGACACATTTCTGGTTTTCTTCCCATTTAAAAAGCTCTTTCATTTCAAAATTACTTCAAGTTAAAGGATTAAAAGATGAAAAGCACAGCACTTTGTTTCATTTGATCTATACTGGCTGTCACAATGTTTTGGTTTGCTGAAGATTCTGATATATTTTACTTAGGTCAGATCTGATAAATAGCTATCATCCAGCTCCTTCTGAAATGAATTATTTTCACAGCTTTCCCAGTAACTAAAACTTCTGCTTTTTCCATTTTAACTGTAGAACCGTTAACTTTCTTCTACCGTGCATTCATATACTGAAATCTATGTAGACTCATATAGCATTTTCTTTTGAAAACATTTACCAGCCGTTTCTTTGGAGTTCTTACACAGTAAAAGTTCCCTGAGACACTTGGCGTTGGTTTGCTTCCAGTCTCGTCAACATCAGTAAGAATTTAATCTAAAACTTCCACCACAGGAAGAGAAACCAGCTCCTCAAAGTCTCCTCAATAACTATCACTAGAAGGGCAGAAAGTGACTTTGTATATTTCTATTAACTTGAAATCACAGAAGAGGTACATTAGGGCAGAATCCAAGAATGATGTTCTGTCTATTGCTGTATGTGCAAATAGAGATCCACCAAACTACAGAGATGTTCCCATCTGCTGACATTAACTTTTGGTGTGCAGCATCTCATGACTATCACAGCCACGCTACTCAAATCAGTTGGTGAGATGTTCATTTCACAAACACTTCACACAGTAACAGTTCAGGTGCAGAACTGATTTTTTTTTGTTTACTTTAAAATATAACAGAGAAAACCTATCTGAATTGCTAATCAGAAACCACAGACACTGACTGTCATTTTATAACACTACTATTTTCGTTCTGTTTATTCTGATAAGCTTCTACATATTTATGTTTGGTGCTGCAGATGTTTCTTATAAACACGAGAGTTTTATTAATTTGCTTGTTTTATGCAGAGCAATAGAAAACAATCTCTGCTCACAGGAGGAAAACAGAGCTTGTCTTGCTGGGCTCATTGGTGCAAGTCAAATCTACCTCCATCATTACTTCCCCCCACCCCCCGGCAAACCTCCGAAAGGAATTACATCAATCACATCATTCAAAGGAAGAGTTTTAAAGAAACCTGGAGACACCTGGAAATCTCTTCTGGGCAAGAACTACATTCTACCCTAAATGACAACCTCACTACTATAAAACTGAAAACTGAGTTGTATTCCAAACACTTAGAAAGCTGTGATTCTGGGTGCAAAGATTATGTTTTAGTCTTTGGGACCTTGCCCTTTCTCGACACCTATTCCCATCATTTCTGAAATAAGGTGTATTAAGTCTTTGTTCTAAGAGTTGTCACTGGTGGCAACAGTCCCAACAGGTCCACAAAGCTCCATCTTTTACTTGACCTCATCACACCTGTCTGTTTTTCCTCAGCCAAGGAATTCATAGAATAGTTTGGGTTGGAAGGGCTCTTTAAAGGTCACCTAGTCCGGAGGGCGGAGCAGAGAAGCAGATCACCTCCCATGACCTGCTAGCCAATCAGTTTATGGTTGGTTTTCTGGGCTGCCAGTGCACATTGCTGGCTCAAGCCCAGCTTTTCATCCACCAACACTCCCAAGTCCTTCTCCTCAGGGCTGCTCTCAGTCCCTTCATCCCCCAGCCTGGACTGATACCAGGGGTTGCCCTGACCCAAGTTGCACTTGGCCTTGTTGAACCCCATAGGGTTCACATGGGGCCACTTCTTGAGCTTGTCCAGGTCTCTCTGCATGGCATCCCATCCTTCAGGCATGTCAACCACACCACTCAGCTTGGTGTCATCCACAAACTTGCTGAGGGTGCACTCGGTCCCACTATGTCATTAATGAAGATATTGAACAGTACTGGTCCAAGTATGGACCCCTGAGAGACACTACTTGTCCCTGATCTCCATCTGGACATTGAGCAGTTGACCACTATTCTCTGGGTACAACCATCCAGCCAATTCCTTATCCACCAAACAGTCCACCCATCAAATCCTTACCTCTCCAATTTAGAGAAAAGGATGCTGTGGGGAACCATGTCAAAGGCCTTAGAGAAGTTCAGATAGATGACATCTGTAGCTCTTCCCTTGTCAATTGATCTAGTCACCCCACCATAGAAGGCCACTACGTTGGTCAGGTAGGACCTGGCCTTGGTGAAGGGCAAGTCATTACCTTGTACTCCATGTTTCCCACTTGCGACTCCACAGATTTCCTGTACTACCATGGGTTTAAATGCAACAAGATTTGCTTGTCACTTACCAAGGCTGAAGAGCAGGGTGAAAGAACCCTGGTGTACAGATGAACGAGAGGTAGCTTTCAACCTACATTATTCCATGATTCATCCCTCCTCTTTTATCCCAGTCTTGGTGCTGCTGCAGGGAAGGGGAAGCTTCAAGGGACTGATGCAGGGCTCATAGGAAAAAATTCATAAGCAGAGTCACTTTTTGCTCGTAGAGCTTTTTTTTGTTTGTTTGTTTTCCTTTTACATTCTTCATCTAGAAAATCCAGAATCACAGAATGAGAACAAACTCCTGCTGACTACTGCAGCAATCCAGTCTGACTGTTCTGCTTTAAGAAACAAAGAGGCAAAGAAAAAAAAAAAAAAAGAGAAGAAACAACAGAAAGGGGAATTTCTGCCGTAGCTAAGTTGCAATATCTGTAGTCTTTGGCACGTCACGGGATGACAGATCAGCTGTACCGACAGCTAAAATCTCATTACTGGGATGAAACTGAGATCTGGTGATACTGCCAAAGTGCTCTGAAGTTAGATTAAAGGTGATAATCACACCCTTAGTCAAAAATGGTGAAGAAAGAGAGAGGCAAGGTCTAGCATGCAAAAGACAGAAAAGCAATGGGGAAAAGAGAAGTCCATAAGAATGTATTGCCATGAGAACCAGCCACCACCCCCTCTCACACTCACCAAGGTCCCTTGTTACCATTCACTTCTTATTTCCACTGTGCTATTTCTCTGGAAAGATCCTCTGTGTTCACAGCATTTTAGCTACTGAGTAAGGGAATAGGCTCATGCTTCCAGTACAAATCTTGTCTTTTACCTCTATCTACAGGTGAAAGGACTTAATTCTGACCACAGTAGGGCTGAGAAACATCCAGATACCAATACCTTCAGAGTAGTAGAGAAGCAACACAAAAAGAGATTTAAGGCCTTTAACATGAAAAATTTAGCTTAGCGATGGCAAAAAAAGAAGAGGAAGTGCAAAGATATAAAAAGCAGAATCCATTAGTGATGTTTGCATCAAATGTGACAATCTGCCACTCCTGAGTTGAGGAAGAGTTGATTTCCTTTCTTCCACTTTAATACATGTCTTCCAAATGATTTCTTAAGTGCACAAAAAACTGGCTCTCAGAAAGGTGAATCCTTGGGTTACAAACTATTATGATCTATCCTCAAGAAAGTGATTTTTTTAAGCAGAAAACTGCTACACGATCAGCCTAATTGGCCACCCAAGCTACTCATGACTCAAGCACTAGCTGCAGAAGGCCAAATAAAATGGATGAGGTGCAACGTAATAGATGAGACCCTGAG
Source organism: Tringa tobata (assembly GCA_033628505.1). Lineage (NCBI taxonomy): Eukaryota > Metazoa > Chordata > Aves > Charadriiformes > Scolopacidae > Tringa > Tringa tobata. The sequence continues at coordinate 1,008,275 of JAHREE010000069.1, forward strand.
TACAGAATGAAAATACGTTGTCAGAAGACTCCTTCAGTTTCAATGTCAGATGCTCAAGTAGGGAAGAATACAATTGCTTAACTATAACTATCATTCAAGCCTGGCCTTCAAATCTCCAATATACTCAGGCTTCTATTTAAAGGCTAACACTTTCCTTGTTCTATAAAGTACAAGTTATTAGGAGAATCTACATCCATATTTCACTGAGGGAATTTAGACAAAATACATATCAGATCCTGAACAAACCGTAATATAGTTCATTAGACTGAAGATTAGTCTGATTTCATCAGACCAGCAGCTTTGGCAACCCCTGCTTGGTTCCATCTAAAAAAATTCCCAATCCAAATAATTTTTTCCTATCTGATAGTATAGTTACAGATCTTTTTATCCTGTTTTGCAGGATTTAAAATAGTCTTATAACTGTAAACAAGCTTTCTATAACAATGCTACTGCACAAAATTTCAAGTTCTTCTGAATATCTTAAAATAAAATATCATTGACTATCACATTGTTACTCTATGGAAAAGAGACTGATTTGTTCATCTAAGAGTAGACTTAAGTCTATTAGCAAAATATAATTTTCTCCATAATAAAGATACCTCACAATCGCAACAGCAGTTAACAAGTACTTAGTGACTGTGCTTGTACAAAGGCAGCAGCACTGCCTGAGCTTGCATATGCTACTATTCTAAGAAAACTCATAAAATTAAGTGCGTGCTTGTTGGTGGCCTTGGCCATGAGTAAAAGCTATTTGGAAATCACTGACTCCAGGTCACCTCTACCTTCTCTGCTTGCGCAGTCGATTGGGTAATAAAGCCTATACAGACATCTAAGGCAAACAGACCTTGCCGGGTTGACATGTTCTGACTTTTTATGGGTTCAGCTAAACTGCCACTTCAAAAGAGAAAGAGAGAAAAATATTTTTCTCTTCCATACACTTTCTGTACACCAAAGCTAAAGATCATAGCCGTCAATGCATCAACTTGGAGATTCATGGGGCCCATACTGCAATAGTCAATTTGTTCAGGTATTAGGATCTAGAAGTGGATAAACCAATAATGTCGCTAAACTGATTTTTTTTGTTTGTTTCAAACTTTTACTGCAGTATGGCCTGAAGATTGCAACTAGAACCCAGCACCCACTATCTTTAGGAATTGCAGGTACAGCAAAAGACATGGCACCAGCCATAAGAAGTGTAAGAATCAAGCATCAAACCCAAGTTTATTGTCACAGGTGCCTACAGGCAGGCCAGTCAACTCCAGGGAGTTGCTCAGGAAGAGAGGCATTAAGCATTGCAGGCTCAAGCCTCTGATACAGAACTTAAAGAGACTTGCTGTACACATATGAGATAACATTTAGCTGAGTAAACAACAACTAAAAACTGCTGTGTGGAAAAGGTCAGTGCAGGTTACAGGAGAAACATGGAGAATCAAAGTTCTTCCAAAATCCTTTCAAGGTTCTACTTTTCTCACATTTATTTACTGACACTGTGACCTATTCCACATCTTTATCATATATGCAACCTAAGCTTTATTTCTTAATTTGGGCCATGAGATACTACAACACCCCCCCAAAAAAAACCAGTCAAGAACTGTATTCCAAAGGCTGAGCTCTGCAACAACAGGAATACTAAAAGCACTAGCTAAGTAAACTTCATATATTATTAAGAGTCCCCTGGGGGGCTGTCAAAGAATTGTCAGATTTAAATATGAAACATCAAAACACTGGAGAACTCTGTGCAGCCTGGAATACATAGTGACTAACCAAACTTTATTTGCTAATAAACCAAATAAAAGTAATGGGGCATCAAAGGGTAACAGTTTTAAACTGAAAGAGGGGAGATTTAGATTAGATATTAGGAAGAAATTCTTTCCTGTGAGGGTGGTGGGACACTGGAACAGGTTGTCTAGAGAAGGTGTGGATGCCCCATCCCTGGAGATGTTAAAGGCCAGGCTGGATGGGGCTTTGAGCAACCTGGTCTAGTGGGAGGTGTTCCTGTCCATGGCAGGTGGGTTGGAACTCTATGATCTTTAAGGTCCCTTCCAATCCAAACCGTTCTATGATTCTATGATAATAGTGAAGTGAGGACCTGAGGAAGGACAGCTGCCCTCATGAGAGCTCCACCGGGCTGGAGTCCTTGGGCACAAATTATCTGTCAGTACCATAAGCTTACCAGAAGGGATACAGGGAAAACACCGAAATTTCGATTGTATAATTTGTATTTTTGGGGGCAAACCAATTAAATAGAAGACAAGTGCAATATTTCTAAGTGCCATGGTGAGAAGATAAAACAATCCAAACTTGCTTAATGTACCCAAGCTAAGCGTTAGTTTAGTGTATCTTGGGGTCTTCTGCTGAAGAAACTGGACCAAGAAAGGTATTGAAGGAAAGGGGAAGACCTCAAACCACTACAGTGGTCTGTAAGAAGCGACATACTGCCTGCACGGTTCTACTGGACAGCAATGACCGGCAGAGACAACAATGAGTAGAGAGTCAGGAGTCCCAGCTGTGATCCAGATGACAGAGCAGTCACTATTTCAGCAGGGATGTGTTATACATCCCCACTAAACAAGCATCCTCTCCTTCCTACACTTGCTGAAAGCGGCTGTTCTGCCTCCTGGGCTCAAATTACCTTTGGGTTTGCCAGAGTGACAAATCCATCTGTCCTTCTCCTCTGTTTAGTTAGCTCTGTTCATTTAAGCAATTTCTTTAGAGAGGGGGAAATGCGGACCATGGAGACCCAGACAGAAACCTGGAAGCTGAATTGCACTACATTTTCCAAAAAAAAATAAGAAAAAACCTTTTGAAATTAAACTCTTTTTTCAGCAAGTAAAAATCACTCTGCTGACACCTTAAATCATCAGATGGCAAAGAATGTTTCATTTATGATTTTCCCTTGTCCGTGGGACAGGTGTGGTTAATGTACAACGGGCAAGACAGACATGTTCAGGGAATCTCTCTTAGGCACATCCCTAATAACAGGGCTTAGTCCTCCATCAGGTTGTGCCTGAACTGCCCTGTTCAGTCTCGCTGAAACCTAGAATGTTTCCAGGCCTTGGAATTTGATTTTTGATTCTATCAAAGTGGATTGTTAGCCTCTACCTTAAAACCAGCTTGTAGTACAGTAAGGTCAGGAAGGGTTAGCTGTCTCCTTGCAAGCCAATTGCACAAAGTTTCTTTTTACCATTTTCACAAAGAGCAGAGGGAAGAGCACCTTCCAAACAACTAAAATCAAGTTCGAACAGCCATTTTCCCTTTTTGTGGATGAATAGATAAACCTTAAATATGCATATAGAACTCAGTGTACATCTAAACTTTCACAGTGCTGGGATTTAAGACAGGATTCAGGTTCAGTTTTTTTTCCTCTGAGCAGATCCTTTCATAGTGCAATTGTTTGATCTCTCCAGATGAAGCATTCACTCCTTTCACCCAGACCAAATCCTGGCTTACAGTATTTGGAGTGGTGATCAAGGTCACCAAGCAGCTCCAACTGGGTCTAAGATCTGTGTCTGCTTCCAAGAAAAATAGTGTTCTGGAAGACTCCTTAGAAAACCAAAAGAATTATTAGACTGCAAGAGCAGGAGCAGATCATTTAACGAAAAATATTTTAACACAACCATCTGCCTATATCCACTTCTCTCCCTCTTCTGCTTTCAATGATTCCTTTTAGACTAAAGGAACTGGGGACTGCTATGAGAAGTAGCACCACATCACTAAAAATATGCAGGATTTTAACTATTTTATAGTTAAAAGAGTTGAAAGCATATGATATATTCAAAACAATAGAACCAATATTTAAAAAGTGATAAATAAAAAGGCAGAAACAAGCATGCACGTGTACCAATGTACTCATTCATGGACAAAAAGTGGCATCACTATTCTGCATTCAGAACCAAAGTTTCCTCCATTTAATGTTTCTCAACTTCTTTTATCAAGAACCAACTTGCTAAGAGAAGAAGAATTTAAATGCAAGTAGAAATACACACCTTAGCTAACTTCTCTATTAACTGCAAACTTTTAAAAAAAACTAGTACTTGCATTTTGACATTCGGGCAGAGATTTTTAGTTGTAAAATCTAATTTAAAATGGATTAACTAAGCACAAAAGACTGTAAGGACATCTACGTTGTGAACATCTGATTAATGATAATTTAATTTAACTTGATTAGGAACAGTTGCAAGATAAACAGAAATGAATTCTGTTCACTGAAATGGAACGTTTGTCCGGGATTTGCACAATGTAGGCACTAAATCTCTGAGGCTTCCATTGGTCCAGAACACTGTAGACAGCTATTACCATCAAAAAGTTAATTAAAATTTAATTTGTCCTCAAAGTGCAATTATTTGGTAATTTTTAGGATAGAGCTAATAAACCCTATGATTTTTTTTTTTGCTAAAATAGACGACAAAAAAATTTTCTATCAGCATCTAGTAAGAAACTAAGAATTCAATGAAATAAATACCAGCTTCATAGCCCTGCATAAGCAAGTCCTTCCATTCAAACTTCAGCTAAAAACTTCATATAGGAAAAATGACTCCTGGGTATTCCCATTTGGGAGTACTTGCTCGTTAGTACTTAAATGGTCTAAGATCTCACCAAATTAATTTGGACTGAGATAGATTTATAAATGTAAAACAGTAGCTCTTATAGAACAATTCCCTAAAGGAATTTTTATCAATTCCACAGTTAAGAATGTCTCGCTCCGTTTACCTTACGCAGTTTGGAATAACACAAGAAGATAGCTTCTCATACCCCAGAAAAAGAGCCCAAATAGGTAGCTTATAGATCACATATTTAACTCAAGAGCAAACAGCTCCCAGCACACAGAAAATAAGGAGATACCCTCCCCACTTCCCAGTTTTAGATGAAAAACTTTTTAAACCTGGTGTCTTTCCTTCAAGATTCAGATGTGCTGCCAAGAGAGCTCTTCAGACCATTACTAAAGGAGAAGAGTTGCAAGTAAGAAATGCAAGAATCATAGAATGGTTAGAGTTGGGAGGGACCTTAGAGATCAAGAAGGTGACTTCTGGTCTGTCATCTAAGTTCTGTTAATCATCTGTTTGAAGTTCAGTAGTCTTTTTGAATATTTTCATTACAGACATTCCAGAAAATGCACAGTGAAGCACATCATGTTTCCAGTTTTTAAATATGAAACATACAGCAGAATTTAACAAATTTAACTATGACTAGACAAAGGCAAAGTAAATTGCTTTCCAAAAACTAAGCCATCTTATTTTACCTTGTTGTCTCAGTAGCAGAACCCAACTAAGTTTAATTAAAACAAATCTTGCAGAAAGCGAGCATAACAGTGAGAATTAAACAAAAACTGAGAGGATAGAGAAATTGATTTTCAAGTTTCGTTCATTCCAGTAGTTCAACTTTTGAAAAAATGTGTTTTAATTTCACTTTGAAAGTACCTGAACTAAGTTTGCAGATTTGTACAAGCTTCTAATTCTTGTTATGCTTTTCTCTACCAAACAGTCCTATAATACTTTTTCCCCCCTGTGAAGTAACTGCCCACTTTATATCACCTCACCTCTCTGGTTTCTTCCTGATAAGCTACCTGTTTTGAACTGGTTTAAGATAAGACACTTAATTTAGCATTTACATTGATTTTTGTGGTCCCATCTCTAAAGTTCTTAAGAAGCAGGACCAGTACTGTAAAATAGTATCAAACTCACCGATAACAAGCACACAGATTAAAATAATTTCCCAGTCACAATGTCAGCTCTGTAAACCTCAAAGAGCTGTAAATATTTCTGCTGCACAGTTTTCCTACTGTCATCCCATTCCTTTCCAGGGCCAGCACTTTCCAGGCTATTGGTGTCTTTCACAGTTTGTTCCAGATCTGTAACTTGACATTTGGCTGTATTAAGGACACATTTGATCTGATTGCTACAGTTCCCTAAATGTTCATTATAGTTACTGCCTGCTGTTGTTTGTCATTACACGATTCTTTGTGTTTTCAAAGTTTATTTTCAAATAATGTGTAGAATTGTCTAGGTTGGAAGGGACCTTTCAGATCATCTAGTCTAACCATCAGCCTAACTCTGATAAAAAATCATCACTAAACCACATCACTAAGCACTATGTCAACTCATCTTCTAAATACCTCCAGGGATGGTGCCTCAACCACTTCCCTGGGCAGCCCATTCCAAAGCTTAATAACCCTTTCCGTGTAAAAATTGTTCCTAATATCCAATCTGAACCTCCCCTGGTGCAACTTGAGGCCATTTCCTCTTGTCCTGTCGCCTGTGACTTGGGAGAAGAGACCGACCTCCACCTCCCTACACCTTCCTTTCAGGGAGTTGTAGAGAGCAATAAGGTCTCTCCTCGGCCTCCTTTTCTCCAGGCTGAACAACCCAGCTCCCTCAGCCTCTCAAATAGCACCAGTCCTACTTTTAATCTCTTCAGTAACCCATTCCAACTATATCCATCCAAACAGAAACACCACAAACTTACTGCCTTTGGTGTGCCATGAAATTCAGCATTTATTATTTCAGACTCTTGTGAAATAATCTGCCCATCAAATCTGCCAGAAATAATCTGCCTACGCTGAAGCCTGTCAGGCTTAATCCACACGAGCAAGGGGAAGGTGCATCTCTCGGTCTCTTCTCCCTGCACAGAATAATACAATTTAGAGATCATGGAAGCTTTAGCGTAGTGCTAAGCAGGGAGCTGGTAACAGCACCTCTGATCCTTGGTCCGTTTAATATTGGACAGATTTTCACCAAAGAGCAATGATATTGCATGATATAGCTGTTAACATACGCTAATTGCTCAAGTGTGTGTCAGATTAAAGCAGAATGTTTACTGTGCTGCTGAAAAAAAACCAACCCCAAACCCTAAAAACTAACAAGCCTGATTGTGTTTACCCAGAATAAATGTTTACAAAGATGGGGGCAGTGTCAAAAAAAAAAAATAAAAAAAAGCAAGCACAAGTATTCAGAAGTATTCAGGTGCAGAGAGATTTCCTTAAAAGAAAACATTCAGTTTTGGATTATTTGGCTCTTGGGTGATAAAGGATTTCTGGGAAAGAAGCAGGGGTGAAGCCTGAGCCTTTCATAAACTGCCTACAGGGACAAGGGACAGGATTATTACCTGTATTTCATGGAAGCTAAGAGGAATTTCCAAGAAGCTCAGCAGCCTGGCTGTGAGGGAGGGATCATCCTCCTCCAAGTAACTTCTCTCTTCAAGCCATTCTTAACCATGTATCCACGTGGGTCTGTATTCAAAGAACTGTTTTGTGCCAAAAATGCCAAGGTGTTAGCTACAAGAGTGAGAATTTAATGTTAATAAAAAGGTATGACAGAAAATTGTGAGATGGAAGATTCTATAGATAGTACTGCGAAGCAGTGAAACGCGAACAGGAGCACTGATAGATTTTCTTAGTGCTTGACAAAATAATATCAACTACTGGGACTCCCAGTTACCCTCAGCTGCTACCAAACACTGAAGTTTATCAGCTATTTGAAACAAAGAGATCATGATAATGTGCAATTGGGGGTTTTGGCATAATAAGAGGGGAAAAAAAAAAATAATCGATTTAGTTAACCACTGTCCTTCATACATCAGTGTTTAATTAATAATGGTCTTCAGAAGTAATAAGCAATACAGCTTTGCCTATATTCTGAACTGAAATATGCCCAAACCACAGATTGCCCAAGATCGATACGATACTGACTTTGGCCTTGCATTTATATAGAGAAGCATTAGGATATAAAATATATGCTCAGGAAGTATCCATTCCTTTCAGGCTTAAATATTTGGCATGTAACACAATCACCACTTCAACAGAACATAAATTGGGAAGAAAACAAGAATTGTTGCCTATGGTCTTTTTAGCTCAAAACTTTAATTACTTAGCACGTGAAATGAGTTATGAATAAAATCATGCAGATATTCACATTACAAAACAAAATACTTCAAGTACAATTGCACATTTAAAATTTAGTCAAATATCTACTTTGAGGTAAAAATGTAACATTAATCAAATATACTGAGCAATTATGAGCTTAGCATAAATAAATAAGTATTGATATTTTCAGAATAAAATAATCAGTGAAAACAGCATTTTGAACACATATATTGGTACAAGAGATACAGTCCATTTACCCTCTTTCAGAGTGTGTGATCCACTCATCTGATATAAAGCCACAAATACTATAAAATTGCATACTACTAAAGCCCAGCAGCCAGTTTGCCCACAACATAAGACTCCTACCTGCATACTGCCCAGTTATTTGGAAAAATATATGATTTCAAAGATTAAAGGGTTTAATTATACAGCTTCCAAACAAGTACAGTGAAAGCTGCACAACCAAATCCCCACTGAATACTAGAAAATGCCTTTGGCCAAAATTCCAAATATAAAGATGTGAAATTCAGGTCGAAAATACGTAACCAATTAACATATCTACTTTTGAGCACGCGAGTGACAGCATAAACAAGTTCTGTGTTTGTGCACTTCAGTGGGTTGGGTTTTTTTGTTTGGGGTTATTTAAGTAACTATTCATGTGAAGAAACTTGTAGCTGCACAGGGTTCAACTGCATATTCAGGTTCTAAGTGACCACAGGTCTACTCTCATGAAATCTAAATCACAGCATTTCTCCAGATGACAGTGGTCTCTCCAATTTCTAACTTCAAGAAGAAAAAGAATCATACTTATTTTCACAAATAGAACAACTATAATACAAATGACAACAATCTATTATAGTCTGCAATATAGGTTTGTGTCTCCTGAACTGCTTCACTCATACGAGCAACAGTACAGGGAAAATTACATAAAAAATAGAATATAAATATTAAACCACACCATGAAACACTACAAACAGAATATACAAAAATGATATTAGGGTATTAATTATCTGTCAACCTATTAAACAGAACACCTTAATATTAATACAGATTGGAAAGTAAACAAAACCTACAGGCTTAGTTTTCACATGGCTGTTTGTCAATGCAGCATAAAACATTTCCATAGTGCAAATCTTACCAACTGTATGAAAGATACTATCCCCTTCAAAAAAATGCTTCTTTCCCCTCCCTCCCCCCCAAAAATAATCAAGAGACATTTCACATTTAGTACAAGATGTGGTTTGAAACATACCGACATAGGGAAGCTTAATTTTAACACTGGAAAAAAAGGTTGAATAATGTTGAGAAACTAAAAAGTTAGATATTCTGGAAGACATGAAACCCAAAAATCTGATCCATGGAAGTGAGGGAATAAAAAACATGTGGATCTTTCTTTTTTTTCATCTGTTGGAAACATACTGTATGACAATACAGCACGCTCCCTGTATTGTACCAACCACTGTAAGATTACTTGAATTGTTGAAGAATCACAGTGTTAAGTATATCTGCTTCTTGTAGTGTCAGGCTTTCATCTGTTAGCTCTCTATTTGGAAAGGTAGTCACAAGAACAAAATCAGTTGTTGCAAATGCTGGACGGGACTGGATAATGAAATCTCGAATATCCTTAATCCTGTGGAAAGGATACAGACATGAAAACTGTGTATGATTCCATTTTGACATAAACCTTTGAACATTAAGGTGATCAGAGAACACAAAACCTTCTAACAGCATTTAATATGTCCTATTGATTTTACATTTCCATTTGATCCAGATGACTAATAGTTGCAGCCTAGATTTTTTTGCTTCTTGCATAAAAAAACTGAAAAAGTAAAATGAATGTTGCTTGTTTTCTCAAATATCAGAAATAACACTCGTAACATAGTATAAGTGCATTAAGTATATTGCAAACTGATAACACAGAAAGTCAAGCAATTTCAAAACCAGCTGTCAAAAATTTCACTATTAATTAGTATATTCTAAAAAGGCTAAATTATTAATGAAAGGAGGAATCTCAAGATATATGGCGAAATGATGAGAAAGCAGATGGGGATTATTAACGTACTTCAATAGCAAGAGATTTCCCCTACTTTCACTTAGCACTGAACTTCTGAACAATAGTTCCTCAAACAATCACATCAACAGTATAACAGGAATAATTTAGTTTTATAAGACATTGATGAAAAAGAAATAAGATTTTGGAGATAAAATCCTGAAATTTGATGTTTCTCTCCTAAGACAGTAAGCTGAGAATAAATCTTTGAAGATCTGTTGTAACTAGTAAGTAGGCAGGTTTACTGTAGCCAAATAAGCAGGGACTTCAACTTTCTACAAGTCTTCAAGGCTTATGACCCAAGCAATATCCTTTAGGCTAACTAAAAAGATTCACACCCAAGAGAAAATTAATGCTGAAAATAAGCTTCTGTCAACACACCCTCCTTTACAGATGTTACTGGGAAGTTTACCACTTCTACCCTTTCATGGAGACAGAAGAAAACATGTCATGGCTACAGAGGCTCCCAGGAAGCCCTACTGTTTATCTAAGTCACTTCTCCAGCAGGTGTTGTGAAGAAAGGATCTGGGCCTGTACTATCAGTGTACATTAACAATCAGGTCTGCTAAAATATGAAAAATTATTGCTGTGTCTTCCTCCCTATTCACAACGTGCCTAAATTGTCTCACTGTGGTCTGTGTATGTTGTCAGGTGAAGAAAGCTGCACGTTGGCTCTGCCCTTAGACTGAGTCAGAAGGGGAAAAAAAGAAAACAGGTGAACTCTCCATGTAATGGTATTAACATGGAATTGGGTCTATGCTAAGACAACCTTCAAGGCAGGATTAAAGCTCAGCTTCAGCTATGTTTTAACACAACAGAACAGATTTCAGGTCAGGGCTGGCTTGAATCCTGCTTGCTGTGAAGCGTGGGTGGAACTACTGCCCAAATCTCTGCCCTCTGCCCAAAGTTCTCTCAGCCACACCACGCAAAGTGTGTGGCTTTGCAGAACCTTGCACTAACACAACCTCTTCAGCAAATAAATGGGGTTGGCCAACACCATTGGTGGCAATGTCCCAACAATGTCAATGAAACTGATGGCAAGCTCTAATCAGCAGCCCTAATCTACTAACAGATCTAAAAAAACCACCAAGTTCACACACTGCCAGTTCTTAGGAGATGACCATCTCAAAGAAAACAAAAGTTGGTTCTCATTATTATGTCCAGCCCACGTGCCAGAACTGCAAATGAGTGTATACCATATATACCCTTCTGCTTATGGGCTGCAGTCTACACTTATAACCCATCTCATGTTAAGTCACAGGCTCAAGTGTAATGAGGTAGAAAGCTGGAGCTCTTTGTTATGGGCCACAGGATTTCTCTGCCTGTAGTGTGGACTATATTCCAATTGAGACTACACTCCACACCTTGCAATAAAGTGCCTTCACTGTGTCATCTGAGTAAGCCACACACTCCTCCCAAGCAGGGGCCAGGGCTGGGATGCCTTCAGAGCAAGGCTGGCCACATTTCAGTCCCCCCAAGAACAGTTAGGGCTGGTACCATGTCCTTACAAATCATGGGACATAACTGGTCATAAAAGTTTGAGACTTTGCAGTCACCAAATATCTTGTGTTTCCAACTATAGAATTTTGCTTTGACAGCCAATTTATCACTACATCTATGTTATGAAAATGGGACAGAGCTATAGCATTGCAGTGGAGCCATATTTTGATGTCTTGCTGATATTAATTTAATGACAAAATGCAAACTTCTCAAGATAGTTATGGTTACCTGCATTGATGCAGAATCGACTTACCTGTGTGTCTGATTAAATCTTTGTATTAATCGACTTCCATCTGCTAATCTAATCTGAATTTTAGTTGCTGGCATGGAATCATCAATCAGAACAGGTGCATTAAGAATGGATTTCTCCTCCTCTTCTGGGGAAGAAGGTGTGCTGACTATTTCAGGTGTAAGGCTAAAGGGTTAAAAGAAACCAATAAACCAGATGTTACTAATGGAGTCAAATCAGTTGTCTTGTTCATTGCATGAGTACCATCTATAGCTACTGCAAATGAGCAATGAAAACCCTCTCAAAGTTATCTGAACTAAGTATAAACAGTTTTTCTAATAGAGACACAAATAATGTTTTTGTAGTTTCTTGTCAACAATTGCAATACTTCATTATTTTTTTTCTTATAACTGTGCATATCATCGCACTTGCATGATTTTAAATAGGTAATCAAGTACAAACAAAACTATATTTATGCTTACAGACCATGAAATGAGAGTCTTCGACACAAAGATTTATGGATCGTACTCCCTGGACTGTATGAAAAAAATAGTCATGCACTACCATAGTGCACTAAACTGACCCAAACTGCTTTAATAATTGCTTACAGGAGCACTGCTTTATGATTCTGGGCATCCTCAACCCTTTTAGAGCACAAATGATATTAATGGGTAACTGATATCACCACTTGGTAAGCATGGATTTTTTTACATTTAGTATTAAAAAAAAAAAAAAAATCTGATTGGGGATAACCATTTGGCTGCTCCTTTCATTGCTTACATACCTAAGACTTCATAAGCTACCAGAACAAACAAAAATGCCATGCAACAGTTGTGTACATTTTCTCACACACAGAGCCTCCTCTCTTCCCCACCTATTTTCTTTAATAACCTGAGCAAGTGCTCAGGTGAAGAAGTTATTACTTCTTCACCCTATGTCACCCTTACTACAGCCTACCACCTTCTCAGTCTTACTGAGCACATTTCCTCATTTTTAAAAAGAGGAAATATAGATTATAAACAGTTGAGAATCCTCTACTGAATTAAACTCCTTGCAGAAGCACACCAGTAATACCTTTTTTTGGCAACCAAACATATTACATGAATAAATGCAATTGTGAACAGAAAGTATTTACAATTGAACAGCTAATATCCAGTCAGCTGGAAAAAATACAACAAAGCCTATAATTGTTATGTGAAAAAGCTGATGACTGGCAGAGTTGAGGCCACGTTTACTGTTTACTGCTACTGAGCAACTTAGAGCCTGAAAAGAGATTATGTACTTTTGGACAAAGTAGTCTGAAATGCTCAGTTACAGGAATGAATTTTGGAACATTATGTATTAGTTCAACTGAATTATACACAGAGTTTTAGCAGCATCAGCCTACCCTTGCAATGGGACAGCAAGTGGAACAGAACCAGGTGTAAGCTTTTCTAAATCATAAAATTTCAGGTTTTTTTATTATATATATATGAATTACCATAGCTGGAGATGACACTAGAATTGGAGGAAGTGGGGGCTCCAATCAGAGGTTAAAAGTTGAGCCTCTCCTCTCCCATAATCTAGGGTTTGCAGTATTATTTCGTCTAGGGGAGCATGTACAATTTGTCTGGTTGTTTGCTTTTCAAAACCAGCTCCTACTATAGAATTTTGCAGCATCATTTCAAGTTTTAATCCAATCCCAGTAAAAGTTGAGAGATTTTGATTCAAATTATTGCTTATTCATTTTGGATCAAATTAAAATAAATCGCTTTATCAAATTATTTCTTTTTCTTAACGCTAACAGACTTGCCTGGTATAACTTATAATGACTGACTGATTACAAGGTTACATTTCAGGACAGTATTTCTGCTGCTTTGTTCCAAAAAAAAAATATGGGAGTTGCTCCCATACAAAAATGCTTTCCATCTACATTAATTCAAGCATCAGCCATATTGCTGCAATAGCACCTCCTGTTCCCTTTGTGATGATCCCAGCAGTAAAAGACAACATGGACTGCAGTTAAACAAGAGCCAAGCATATCCTTACTGGCCAGTATCATGTTATAATTAAGTTCTGCCTGTTCCTCACTAAATGGGGAACAATTCATTTGGGTCCGCTTCCTCTATCCAGGGGTTTACTCATGAAGTTTGTACAGGACTAATCATCCTTCAGATTCCTTTACTCCCGTTTTAAACACAGCTGAAGTTAAAAAAAGATCTCATAGTCACAACAAAGCACAAAGCATCTAACAGATCTCTGAGCAGTTCCAACAGAAGGCTAAGACTTAACTTTCTTAAGATTATATATAAACATGGTGACTTTGAAGTCAGGGCTGAGACTTGTGGCACAGAATAATTTTATATTGCTTTTGTCACATGATTAGCTTCTCCAGCAGTCTCCTAATTGATTAAATCCAGCTTCTGAAATAGCATATGAATACAGAACCGAAAACCTAGTGGTTTTTACCTTCCAAGTTTTTGCCCTTCGCCACTGAAAGCTTTGAAACGCAGTCTAGGCTTCACGTATTCCTGTTCTTGGTGGTCTTCCATATCCAAATTAACTTGGCCACCATGAACAATTCGCTGCAATTCCACAGGAATCTCCCTTAATTACAAAAATAAAAGTTTCCCAATTATGTTCTGAACTGCAACACAAAATTACACAAAAAACTTTACACAGCACAATATGAGTTGATACTATTAGTGTATTTACTATATTACACATTAAATGACATAGATGTCCAATTGTTTTGGCTTAATTTCATTTAAAGGAAGAAAAACAATCAGTAATCTGACAGTCAAAATCTAAAATGCACTAACAAAACATGTGAAACTAAAAGTCATCTGTAACATTTTAACTTACCCTCTTTTAACAGACTCAAGAAACTGGGCGTTTGTTGGGTCTGAGTAGGATCTCAACTCCCCATCATCTAAACTGAAGCCATTCCTCCATAGTTTCAGCAAAATTTGAACCTATGAAGCAAAAATGGTGAAAGTAAAAAAAAAAAGTGAAGATAAGTATTTCGATTTTATGCAGATCAGTTATGCAATTTTTGATCTATACTTAACAGATTTTGTAGCGGACCACAAACAAGAATGCAAATGACAAAAGAACAGAGCACTGCACTGTAACTACCATTGTTAGAATCCTTTTTAAAAAGCAAATAATAGTTATAGACTACAATCTACTTCATGATCACCTGGGGAAAAAGAATCTCTTAGTCTGTTATCCATGACATAAGAGACAATACAGTAGTTATCTTCAGTGTCCCAATTACTTTCAAAAACACTTAATGTTTCTTGTTGCTAAATTAAGAAATAAATCCATAAAATTACTGCTGATACATCAGTTACAGCAAAAACTATTATTTCCTCAAATTATTACATGCTGAGCTCCAATAAAGTTGGTACTACCTCTATCCAGTTGAAATGCTGAGAATCCTGAGGTTGCTGAGAATCCTCCTTCACTCCCTTCTTATTTTGCTGCATGACTGTGAGTCCTTCAGAGGCTGCACCTCTCTTCCCTGCAACTGCCCTGCAGTCCAGCACAACCAGACTTCCCTGGCCAGCAAAACTGACCTTCCCTTAGAAAAAACTATCCCTGCCCCCAGGTAAGGTGACCCCACTTCAACAGGCTTCTGGCTCAGTACAGCTGGCTATTACTTAGAAGACAGAAGGATTACTTAAGAGGGTAGGAGGCAGCAGCTCCTGGTGTGACATGACAGCATGCCCCAACCTGAACCACGTCCTTTGGCCTTGGTTTTGTTTCTAGATAAACTTAACATTTGCTCTAGCCATTCACACAAATGGCAAAGTGTAGAGAACTGTGTTTTTCCTCACCCTCTCCCTTACTTCCTCCTTTTTAAGTGAGAGGAAAGAAAGGTCAGACAATTTCCAAAAGGCACCCAACCTGCTGCTTCACCATTCCTAGAATACATCTGTGCCCTCCTGTTGGAGATTGGCTACTTTGCAAGTAACAAGAAACAATTCCTACCTAAGAGGAGCATTATCTTAGCATAGCTAACAACATATAGCAGAACAACAGCTGAAGGGAAATAACTGAAAGGAATGTCTGCCAAGAATTTCAAAGTAATTTACATCAGAAAATTCCACAATGGAGGCCTTAGAGGTGTCCAATGAACATCTGTCCTCTGTGGACACTTGAACTATTTCTACTGAACACATATCTATTATTTAGATACTAGTTTTTCCTGATAGACATAGTTGTAGTATTGCTGTCATTTCAAGCTGTAACCATCATTAAGCAGGCAGCTGTGGGAGATTCTATTTTCTGCTATTCAGAATTTTACTTACATCTTGATTTTCTCCATATATGTATTCAGAGTGCTTTTGCGATGAGTCACCCAATCTATATCCACCACCAGAAAATGACTGGGGAAAAAAATACATAGAAAAGCTTATTGAAATAAATATATGAAATAGTTTATCAAAATTCTTACCAAGGTGCAAATAAAAGCATGAGCAAACTTGCTTCTGTGATAAAAAGCAAATACACTGTTCTAACTGGTATATTCTCTAAGTGGAAAATTGTACCTAGTAACCATAATCAGGCTAAGCAGGTTTTATGTGATGCATTTCAGTTTCTAATCTGTACAGGTTTTCAAACGTTAGTAATTCAACAGATAAAGAGATTTTGATTGGGATGCAACTGCAGCTTTGGGTTTTTTTTTAATCAGTTTTAATTAAAAATAAAGCAAGTCATTCTAATTCAGGTTGATTTCTAATGATTACCCCTGCAATTGTGTGGTTCCTCCCTACTTTATTTTCAAGAGCAATCTATTTGAGCACAAACACAACTGTGTTGATCAAATCCTCTGCTATTCATAAACCACAAAAAGGTGTATTTGATCTCATGTGGTTAGATAAGTTTCAGAGAGACTAATGTAAATAGAGATCAAAATATTTTTTAACTTTTACCTTAGCTTTGCTGAAATCACCAGATGCTCTTGCGGCTTCATCTAAAGGGACAGCCCCATGTTCTTTTGCTTCCTTGAAGAGTTCAGCAACAATTTTACTTGGATTATTAGAAGCCCCAGAAATCTGTAATTCTCTATATTCCGAGTCACCTGAATAAAATCTTTAGAATAGTAACGTTCATAAGCAACAACGCTTTAAATGACAAGCATAATTTTCCTCTTCCCATCAAAAGAAAAAAAATGAACAAAGAGTCAAATTTGGCACAAAACCTTTTCATTCTGATCACAGAAATGTTATACTTGGCTTTGACCTTCCCAGCAATGTAAGCAGCACTATTCCAAAGACATTTCACTAACAAAACAATCACGGTGCCTTCTGGAACAAGACCCAGAGGTCAGGGGTCAAGGATATAAGTTTAAGTGAACGTAGTCCTGATGTAGCCGTGGCTTTATACATCTCATCTTACGCGGATGCCGCCTGCTCCCCGAAAGTCCTATTTCCTCAGGGCTGTCCTGTGCCTGGGCTGGTTAGAACAGATTCACAAGTAACACTGCCTTGGCAGAGCAAGCGTAAAACTGTTGTCGGAAAACCTGAACAGTGCCACAATTTAATCTTTAAATTTAAAGATCTAGTCTACTTTCATTCCTGCCAATATCAGAAATGGAAAGTTTTTAATAAATTTAATTAACCTTTCAAGACATTTTAAAATCTGCAGAAAATGCTGTGAAAGTTATTTTTGTGCCTTTTTTTTTTTTTCCATATAGCCCCAATCCTGGCTCTTGAAGATAAAAGGTTAAACTACAAATAATTCTGTTGAAAACTGTATCTGCTTGACTATGACGATAAGATATTCCTCGATAATTATCTTGAAGAAGCTGCTACAAACCTCTAAATACCAATGGAACAGATGCTGTAAAAAATCTATATATAAATACAAAAACTAGCAAACTTGAGAGTGTTTTGTTTTTGATTATAAGAAGCGTTAATAACTAATAAAATAAATGCTTTCTACTTTCCTTAACTTTTTCACTTAACCACTTGGGGCAATGCAAATCAATTAATTTATGTGAAAATGTCTCTTAGGCCAATATCTTTAAAATGCTGTTGATTCCACCATATTTTACAATTACCCAAACCCAGCAGTGGTTATGAAGGTGTTCTTAAAATCATGCTACATTTATGACATCATGTAACTGGCAATTCCTTAGTATCATCTCTCCTTTGTACATAAATCTGTATTTATTATCCCAATTGCCATTTATATGGAAATTCTTTGATTATTTGATTTAAAAAAATTATAGTGGTAAGGAGATGAAACAAGTATTCTCATCAGAGCTTGTATTCAAGAAAGAAAGGAAGTACTCAAATATTTGAGTAATGGATACACAGACCAATTCAGCATATTTCAGAAAAGGCAAAAAAGCTTCCAAATCCAAGTGTTAAGTTACATCCTTTACACCCATACAGTCAGTTATGTGTTCAGGCATATCATATACAGGTCCTACACGACTACAACCAGATTCTGCTAAATATAGTTTTGCTACAGCAGTGTATGCTAATACTTGCTCTAATAAGTAACATAGAATCTCTGTAGTTACTAGATCTTTGCAGGATAGACTTAACTCACAGGCATTTTTAAAAACCTGGGGGAGCAAAGTGGTAATGTCACAAAAAAACCCGATTACTTTCACAATTGTTAAATGAATTATTTTTTTTTGTTTTGAAAATACCTTTGGTTTTCTTTGTCATCGCTCATGCTTCTTTCTGGTTTTCTCAGCCTTCTAAGAGAATCGATTTTAAGACTGCCAAGAGAATAAAAGAAAACATTTGAGCATGACTGGTACGTACACTTCAATAAGTACTTAATCTCTAACTTCTGAAACTACTTAGTTTTCAAAAATGAAGAATACCAAGTTGTTGGGTTTTTTTCTTCTCACCATACTTTTTTTGTCCAAACTACAGAGCCATGGATGCTTCCCAGTGAATAACCAGCACATGTATAGCAGAGGCATTTTATAGTAACAGTTGGACTAGATGGTCGTTATAGGTCCCTTCCAACTGAACTATTCTATTCTATCACAGGTTATGCAGAATTCTGCTTTACACCACAGATAAGACAGGTAATATGCAAGCTCAATAGATGTTTCAGAATCCAGTTTAGCAGAATTAATTACACTTCAATCTTTTTCCACACTTGAGCTGGTTTTTTTCAAGAGGTAAGTTGCCTAGCAAAGTCAACATTGGCTTTCTTTGATATCCTGAAGTCCCTGTCTACAAGGATCCTAAAAACTAAAAAGTAGCAGTTTTCACTTCTATTTTACACAATTTTAAAAATACATTGAATGGCAACATTACAAAGGCTTTCAATCAATTATTAAAATGCGGAATCAGATTCTGGCTTATGATAGGGACAGATTGATAAGCTGGTACAGGACAAGCTAGGGTTGTTAGCTTGCAAAACACCAGGAAAAGCAGTACAGATATATGCTCTTGTCCTGTAGTACCCGATGATAAAATTCAATACGGCAAGATGTATACAAGGTAACTGACTATCATGGGATAAGAGCATACATAAAACCTGCTACATAAGTAATGGCAGATCACTAGCTCAGATTTATGCAATTATCTGATTAGTGTACATTTGAAATTAAAGTGTAGCAGAGCGGGCTATCGCTTTTTAAAGTATCATTGTCAATAAAACAATATCATTCTATATAACAGTGAAGGATCTGCTTCTTCTAACTTCCTCAGAAAAAAAATGTATTGTTATGGACTTAGGTCACAGACACTTGAAATGCTTTAATCTCTTCTATTTTCTCCCTTTGTCGCATTATAGGTTTTGTGGGGCTTGTATTTTTGTGCCAATAGTCTTGAGTTTCTTAAAGGAGCTCACACAACATGACAGCACATATAATAGAGCATTTGGTCCAGTAGAGTCCAGAAACATTCTTCTATACCTGCCACTGTGGAAGGGAAGCTGAATAGATGACTTCAAGAGCAGCACTGTGCTTTGTTGCAATTAATACACTGCTTATCTGAGAACAAACTGGAATCTACGAAAAGAAAAATTTCATTTTGGATACCATGCAAATAGCAGCCACCTCTTCTTTCTCAGACAAACTCCAGTATGATGGCCAACAAAGAGCAAGTGTTTGCCAACAGCCATCACACTGAGATACTGTATTGCAGCTTTTTCCTTTAGTTGGAGTGGGAAGTTGTAACTTCATGATATTTATTAGTAAATGATGGAGCCATTTGCTTTGTTTGTTCATCAACTGTGTTATGTGTAGCTGATTAGTCAACTTGAATGGTTTCACTAAAACAAACAAAAAAAACCTCACCAAGAAAGCTATTATTTTCCAAGTGTCACATACTGTGCTAAAATCCCTTTTCCTGAAGATCTGCATTTGCAGATGCATTTGAAGCATGGCTCTGCTGACTAAGATCTTTTCTGCTGCTTAACCTATTTTAAAATAGAGATCCATATTGGCAGCAGCCATTGAAAGAAAAGCCAAATACAAGATCTATTAGGGCATCACGGACAGTAATGTAAAGACCTATCTTCTTTAAAATGATTTAAATCAAAATTAATTAAAAACTGGCAAGATTTCTTCATAAAAAATTTAAAACTACTTTGAGTCTTCTAATGCTATGTAAACTTCAAGCACTGCAGGCCAGCAAAAGTTGGATTTATACATAGGTACGTACCTTTCCTTCCACCTGCCAAACCCAGACAAATTCATTAAGACATTCTTCTTTCTCTCACCTCATAGGAGCCTTTCTAATGAACCTATGAGGTGATTTTTCAAGTGAATATTTGTCTCAAAGGTACTGACATAAGTACAACACTCAAAGCAGCTCACTTGCCAAGCTTCACACAAGCTACTAATTTGCTGAATTTTGAAGAAGCAAAGAACTGCTGTATGTTTTCTGATACAGCACATTTCCAAATTCTATCTGCGTAAATAAAGACCAACACTACATTTCACTTATCTTACCTGAAGTGAGTTTAAAGTGTTTTGGAATACCATATAGCACACAAATAAATAAATAAATAGCTCCTAAATAAATTTAATTTTAAAAGTATTCTGAGAAGATACAGACTATGCATTATTACAGGGATTCACAATTCTGGATATGAACTGCTGTAGATCAATTTTTATATAAGGAGGAAATTAAGTAAGTATGACAAAGTTTTGTGAGCTAATACAGTACCTATTCCACACATTTCTGAAGTACAAAGCACGTCTTACCTCTGTGATACTTTCGTGTTACCAATCTTTGTAGTTGTTGGTTTGTCAGGACACAACGCCTGCCTTTTAGCTTCATCTTCATATAACTCTGCCAAGGCCAACTGTAGGAAACAGAACTCTTTTTACAAGCCTGTAACTCCAGAACTACATATGGAACAGAAATAAGACAAAAACTAATACAAAAAGTGTGCATCCCCAGAAAATTAGACACATCAACATGAGAAGCCCCAACTACTTCTCTAAATTCAAACTCCATTCTGGTTTATTAAAAAAAAACACATGATGCTTAATGCCATTGTGACTTGGAACTTGTACTCTGCTGTCATTTGGGTCATGCTGCTACACTAGCTACATTCAGCCTGTATTAGATTCAGAATCACAAGACTATATACACATGTATATATTAAGCATCATTTCATTAATATTAACAAATTGAAATAAAGCTGACAGGTTGCTCTCTGATAAGACTGGGAAGCAAATAAATTTTACAGGCATTTTACACAGAAACAGAAAAAATGTAATTCAAATAAGTTTGTACTGGAATTAAGAACCAATTCAGCCTTGCTGGCTTGAAAAGACATCATTGCAAATACTTAAAAAAAAGTTTTTTCCAAAGGTTCTCCAAATGCTGATATATCACTGGCAAATTCATCTCGCGCAAGGGATATCTAACATGTCATTTCTAGCAATCTTTCTTTTGTCCTGAATAATATTGTACTCTGTTTGTCAAATCATCCTTAACTTTGTTCCCAAACTATTGTGTTCACACTTTGCAAGTGATAGTAAGCTTTTATCACGCACACAAGAACAGGTACTAGGCTACAATTTCATTACAGTTTTATGTTGAAGAAATACACATTAAAACAAAATGAAACATCATCTGTCCTTCAAAACACACTGCTATGAATACAGGATATTAATCCCATATTATTGTGAGGCGTTTCTGCAGGGGAAAAACATGAGCTGAGGAATTATACCCATTAAAAAATTTGAACTGAGTAACAAGACAGCTCAATAAAACCACTGAAGAATTCCACCCTGATTGAAGATGCAAGCAAATATCTTTTATATATGTGAAGCTGCTAGGGTAAGTCATAGACAACAAGTCAATGAGTGGACACTAAAAAGAATAGGCAAAGACCTATCCTGTACCATCCCTAATCCAAAGACCAAAGATGCCAAGGGAGCATAAAAGGGCACGGTCAGGCTTCTGTGCTTTCCTCAGACCACACCTCCTACCGTGTCACATAAGGAGCTAGATGGATGGATGGTCAGCTATTCTGACCCAGGACTGTACTTTTTGGTTTCTAACATTTTATCAATAATCATCTATCCAGATTGCTTGTCTGCTTCAGTTGACTAACTAAAGACCTTATGAACCACAAGTGCTAACACTGACTTTATTACTGTTACATATTGTAGCAAAGTTAATCTCAACAACAAGAGCCTATGAAAATTCCAAACAGTAACCAAGACAAAAAGAAAACTATATCCATCTTCCTCTGTTAGTTATGCACAATTAAATAAAATAGGGGCAGTTTCAGTTACCAAAAGGTTCACCTGTTTTTCCAATCAATTTGTTAAAATATATGGAACCTTCATACAGTTTCAAAGTCACACACACGAAAGGAATACTGTTACAAGTGTTCACAATTATACATTTAAGTATCAATGCGAAGTTACATTTGTGATCACACTCTCTCAAAACTTTCCCAGTGTAAACCTGGGAAAAGATCTTGAGAGATCTTGCCCTCAGCCTTACACCCCGCTTGCGGAGACTGACGTTTTCACGCGGGGAAAAGACACTCCTACCAAATAATCAGGAAATACAATGGGCGCCAAAAATAACTTCAAGCACAGTTAAAGCCCAGCTACTAAAGTGTCGGGAGAGCCCTTCCAGTTCCCTGGAGAGCTGACCACCACACGCTCCGGCCACCTACAGTGCCTACTGTTCTGAGGCACCCTTCCCTTCCCAGCCTCAAAAAGGGATGAAAGTTAAAAAAAAACAAAAAAAAAAACAGAAAGAAAAGAAGACGACAGCCCCTGCTCAGAGGCCCAGTCCTGCCTGGCTACCGCCGGGGGGGGCAGCCCCAACTGGGAAGGAAAAAGGCGGGTGAACGGCTCCCCTGAGGTGCTGCCTGAGGGAAGGCCGGAGCGCCCCTGAGGGGACCCGGCACTCCGCCCCGCTCGGCTCAGCCCGGCCCCGCCCCGCGGAGGTTGCGGCCTGCCCACCTCCACCCGCTCACCTGCAAATCCCGGGCGCTGGGCGGGCGGCCGCTGCTCCGGGGCTGCCGATCCCTCCGGCCGCCACCGGCCGCCGACGATACTTCCCCTTCCTGCCGGGCCGGGCCTGCCCCGCCGTCCGCCATTTTCCGAGGGCGGTGGCGGCCGAGGGGCGGGGCGGGGCGGGGAGGGGCGGGGCCAGCGCCTCGAGGCCCTTCCGCCTCGGCTGCCCTGGCAACGGGAGGGGCCGGCCCGAAGTAGCCCCGCCCACCCAGCGGGCCGTTTCCATGGTGACGGCGGGGCCTAACGCCACCGAGGGTGCTGAGCGTCTGTCTGTCAGTCGGTCGGTCGGTCCTCAGCCTGCCTTGCCCGGGAAGGATACCGTGTGTGCAGGGGCCCGGCTGGTGCACAGAGGAGGAGGAGGGATGCCCGCCGCCTCCTCACCACATCTGGTAATGGAGGAAGGCTTTTGTCCACTGACAGGCCTGGGCTGGCCTGGGCCTTGGTGGAGACTGGCAGGCCATGCTCCGTGATGTCAGCCCAATGGCCAGAGTGTGAATTTCTCATGCTGCTCTTACCTGCAAGGCTCTCTGAAGAACTGTGAAGTACCATTGCTGATGGCTGAAACCAGAGAGGGTTGATCACTGAAATGCTTAAGCAAACTTGGAGGAGAAAGGGCTATTGGCCTGGCAGATGGCGACTCCAAGGGCTCAAAGTGGTGGCTTGTGGGTGCCAAAATACCAGGAAGATTTTAAAAGTGTGATATTTTGGGTTTTTTCTCACTCTTACACTTGAGGATTAAAAATTTTTTCTATATGTGGAAGTTGAGTTTGTTACTTTAATCTTACAGGTTGAGATACTCTGAAACTTTGAAAAAATGCTATTTTGTAATCATTTTCTAGCCAAATATCAAACTTGACAATGTTCTCTGCTGCCTGTGAAGTGGCGGGTTGACCCTGGCCAGAAGCTAAGTGCCCACCAGTTGCTTGCACACTCTGTGCCAGTAGAACGGGAGAGAGACTGAGAAGAGCAAAAGCCAAAAACTCATGGATCAAGATAAAGACAGTTTAATAGATGAGGCAAAGCTGCACATACAAACAAAGAAAAATAAGGAATTTATTTACTACTTTCCATCGGCAGACAGGTGTTTAACAGTTATGTGGGGAAACAAACACCATAAACATGAGCATCCCACCTTCCTCCTCCTTTCCTTGAGCTTTAATTGCTGGTCATCATGCTGTATGGTACGGCGTATGCCTTTGGTCAGTTGGGGTCAGCTGTCCCAGTCATGTCCCTCCCAGCTTCTTACTCCCAGCCTACTCGCTGGCTGGGCAGAGTAGGAAATTGAAAACCTGGATGCTGTGCCAGCACTGCTCAGCAATAGCGAAATCCCTGGTGTGTTATCAACTCTGGTTTAGTCACAAATCAAAACCACAGCATTTATGGACTGCTATGAAGAAAATTAACTCCATCCTAGCCAGACTCAGTATCGTGAACTATTGAAATTTTGGTTGAACCTTTTATGTGCTAATCTGCAGTGAAATAAAACAATGAGTGCTAGAGGTAATACCTGGAATGACACTAAATATAACTAATGAAGAGCAAGTAATGTTCAAAAGTGGATGTTTTCAGTTTCCCAAGAACAAATGTAAAACAAAGAAAGTCAGTAGTGAAAGAAATCCTTAAAATAAACTCTCAACAGACATTAGTATTTGCCATTTGGATTATAAGGCAAGACATCGCGACAACCAGGCCAACTGCAAGCACTGTGTTCTTTGATATCAAACAGGGGATTTTATGTATAACAGGAAAGAAGTATTGATAATAGTTGAAATAGAAATCAATAGATCAGTTTCCAATTCAATAGTTCATCAAGAAATGGATCCTTAGTATCTGCACATGAATAAATTGCATTTATAATAATACATTTCACGTAGATCCTATATTCTGAACTATATATGTTGATCATGTATGCTTGTAAAGAACTCTTACTCTTTGCTTTATTTAAGAAAAAAAAAACAACCAACCCTGAATAGAAATAAGATTCCCCTTCAGTTGGCTCCTGTACTTAAAACATTCATGTGAAGACTATACTGAGAATAAAAATGTAATAACATGTTGTTTCATTCAGCCTTCCTTGAATTGATACGTGCTGCACAGCTGTTGTCTAAGTGAAAATGTCCTGTGGTGATAACAGATTGAATTAACAGAGAGGATGTCTAAGCTGCAATCGCTTTAAAAACCAAATAACTTTATTAGGAAATCAGGGTTTTTTTATAATTAGGTGCCCCATGTTTTGACAAGCATATCTCCCCGAAACATTGGCATTATTCCTGTCTGTCTTTCTCTGTGATTGCCTCCTCTTTGGTTAAGGCTGCCAATGATGTTTTTAAGAGATCACCTGCATACAGATTAGGAAATAATTATTTT
This sequence comes from Tringa tobata, assembly GCA_033628505.1. Taxonomy (NCBI): domain Eukaryota; kingdom Metazoa; phylum Chordata; class Aves; order Charadriiformes; family Scolopacidae; genus Tringa; species Tringa tobata. Next base: position 1,033,737 of record JAHREE010000069.1, read on the forward strand.
TTTTCTCAGTGAAATTTATGTAGTCACAGATATTTGGAAATTTAAATCTGTCTATCCTAAGCAGTCATTTTAATTTGCATAACATTATTATTGTGACCAATGTTTTCTTGCACAGCTATAGAATTAAAACAGTTAATTACTACCTGGCAGCTCTAGTTCCTTAATTAAAATTGGTCCTGTATTTATTCTTTATGTCTGAAATAGTCTTCAATTATCCTAGATATTTTCTTCCTAGAGATTAAAACTAGCAGCATTTGCCACCTTCTTTTTGGGAGTAACTCAGGTAATGGACAAGTAGTCTTTTGTTTTCAAAATCTCACTGCAGTTGGTGCTCTCCAGAAGTAGATATAATTAAAATGCAAGTAAAAATTATGTCTGTCCTGGGCCAGGATTTGATTCGCAGCAGCTCTGGACTAGGAGGGCTAGCAGTGGGAGGGAAAGCTAGAGGTAGATATTGCTGTGATGTGCACACTTGGTCATTACTCTGAGAAGGCACAATATCGTTGCTGAAACCCTGAGAGGTGTCTGATGTAGAGATCTGGTAACTGGGACAGCTGGAAGAGATTTTTCAGAGTTCATGAGAGCTTTAGGGGTGAAGTTTTTGCTGAAATCTCAGGATATCAATAGCTCTTTACTGATACTGTATTCTTGCTAGAACTGCTTTGGACATTTGTTGTGCCTCTCCAGCCTTTAGACTTTGAATGCCTCATTTATAGTTGACTTAGCTTCAAATAGCATTTCTGTGGTAAATTTCCAGGCTTGAAATATAGTAGATTTTTTTTTTCTAAGAAAGCAAAACCCACACTAGAGTTGAGAGAATGAAGGTATGTAAGATAAAAACGTTAAAGGCACTTCTGAAGTCACAGTGAAGTGTGAAATCTTCCTGATTAGAGAACTTATATCTTTCTTACTCAAACGCCAGGTGAGTGCTGATATAACATTGTTATTTAAATACATTTGCTTGTTTTCTACCAAAAAACGCATTCTCCTGTAACACTGGTTTTGCGAGTAGCGGTCAGCAGCAAATTCCCTGGTTGTATTGCTTCTCCAGGAGCTGCAGTCCCATGGAGCTTGTGGTGGAAAAGGAAGCGTGCAATAGGGAGGAGGACCTCTGTGCTTTGTGGTTGTGGAGTGAACTGTGTTAGAGGGAAATTTCCCATAGAAAATAATGTAGAAAAAGAACAGGTTTGGGGTGAACACAATGGGTTGTCATGGCCCGTGGTCACAATGTACCAGCTGGTTTGCAACTGATAACATTGTATGATAAATCAAAGGAAATTTCATAGGGGCTGAGAGATTCACATTTGGATTTTTTAAAAAAATCACCACCAAAACAAACAGGACCTAGTGCATTAAAAATGTATCAGTATTACTAATTCCTAAAGCTTTACTCTTCTCAAGCTCAATGTGTTAAAATACTTTAATAGACTTTTTGTTATTGAGGTCTAATGTTCTGCCATTTCATCATCATTTCAACCTAGAATTTCTTTGGCTTAACTTTGCAACTTGCATTGAATTTTCTTACAGACATTATATCACAATAATTGCAAAACAGGAGCAGTATCTTTGTTTTCCCACTGCTGTTTGGTTGTTTCCAAATGTTCCATCACTGACCACATTTTTTTTTTTTTGCCGTTTATATTTTCCTAGGATATTGAAAGGATGTAATAATGTATCATTCATTTAGGGGATCTACAAGGCACAGGTGTTTGGCTTTCATTTGGTAAGAACTGCAGACCTGCAAAGTTTTCTGACAAAACAGAAACAGTAGAATAAAGTGAAAGATGAAGAGGGAACTGAGAAAAAAAGAAAACCCCCAAAACTATGACTCCAGCTGTAGGATGTGACTGCTGGACAAAATGAGACTAGCCACTTCAATGCCTTTGAAAGGAAGATATGAGTAATTTGGACCCCTGGCAACCTTAACTTTGTGGTTGACATTATGTGACCACAGGGTTCAAGGACACACAGGAAGGAACAGGGGGATTTAAGGATTTCAGGCAAATCCTCCACAGAGAGTACATATGAAATAAAAACCAAAATAGATATTTCCTTATATTTTTTAAGGTTTTTTTTTTAAAAAAAAGCTTTCTATTTTTTCTGCAGATGCTCTGAAACTCATGATGGTTAGATTAATATCAACTTCTTCCCTTCTCCCATCCTCCCTAAGGCCCTTTCAGTAACTCCAGCCCCTTCTGTAAGTACCATTAGCTTTTTTGCGTCCCAAGTGCCCTTGCATTCCAATGTCCCATCTCCCCTGTCATGTCTCTTAGCTATCTATTTTGACCCATGATTTGGACCGGGGACATCATCTGCTGCAGCTTGTCCAGAGCTGCATTTATCCTGTATGGCTGGCTGGCTACTTCCCAGAATCATGGAATCACAGAATGATATGGGGTTGGAAAGGATCTCTGGAGATCATTTACCAACCCCCCTGCCAAAGCAGGTCCACCCAGAGCAGGTTGCACAGGAACATGTCCAGGCGGGTTTTGAATGTCTCCATAGACAGAGACTCCACCACTTCTCTGGGCAGCCTATTCCAGTGCACTGTCAACCTCAAAGTAAAGAAGTTCCTCCTCATGTTTAGGTGGAACTTCTTATATTCATGTTTGTGCCCGTTGCCTTGTCCTGTCACTGGACACCACTGAAAAAAGACCGTCCCTATCCTCTTGGCACCCACCCTTTAAGTATTTATAGGTGTTGATCAGATCCCCCCTCAGTCTTCTCCAGACTAGAAAGACGCAAGTTCCTCAGCCTTTCTTCGTAAGAGAGATGTTCTAGGCCTCTAGTCATCTTTGTAGCTCTTTGCTGTACCCTTTCCAGCAGTTTCCTGTCCTTCTGGAACGGGGGAGCCCAGTGGAAGAGTGAACAGACTTTGTTATCCCTACATTTCCCTCTCATGATGTGTGAATGAATTTTCTCTGCCTTGGGCATTTCTTTGCTAAATCTGGACATCTAGCAAAACGAAAGTAGAATTCAACCTTGGTTTAGTAAAATATCTTGATATATTGTATTAGCTAATATCTGAAGTGGGCTGGATTTTATGACCATTGAAATGTCTGCCAGTTTTGACTCTGTATTCCTGATGTTTTTAACAGCAGCACAGTCTCACAACTCTCCTCCGGTAGTCCCCTCAGGAAAATAACATGCAACTGTTGGTAATTTAAGCTGCTGCCATCAGTCTCACGTGAACCTTGGCTTGCATTTGCACTTAATGCTGGCTGTCAGCTTGGTAGAGCACCTATTGCAATCAAGGCAGAGACCTCAGAAGGGTTGTTGATGCCTCCTTCAGCCTGGGATGGATGCTCTCTCGTGGTACCTACTGATTGCGCTTCAGGGGAGCTGAGGTGCCTCAGTCTCGGCACGATATGTACTGTACTGTTGCAAGAATAGCAAGGGGGATTTTCTGGGACAAACCCTGGCAGTCACATCTGGTCAGACCCACTCAGATGATCGGGGACAGTACTCTTGGATGTGACTGTGTGAGGTGAGGTGCATCTCCCGCTTTAAAATGCTGGGACTATTCACAGGCACAATGGGTGAAATGAAGCGTCTACAAACTTTTTCAGGTTTGTGCTGGTCAATCCAATTTTGTTTCAGTTGCAAAAACATGATGAACTAGATTACATATGAAAAAATTATGCAAACCAGGAAGTCAGCTCTCCAGATTTGGAGAGTCAACTCTCTCTACTTCTTTCAGAGCAAGGTTTGCCTAAATCGGGGTTTAAGAGATTTGGATAAGCCCCTTATTCTATTTTCCATACAACAAATACCATCAGCACAAGTTGTTCTGTATGGTCTCAAAAGAGTTTAGGAAACAACAAACTCTTTCTAATGCCTCTCAAAGTATTTTTAGAGCTCAAATAAAATCTTTCTGGACAGGATTACAAAGGAAAAGGGTGTGAGGTACCAGTAGGTGGTGCTGATACAACAGTAAGCAGGGTCTGCAGACTGGACTTTAAAGCCAAGAGTTCAAAACTTTTCCTCCCATTGGTACAGCACTTTCTAAATTTAAATATTATCATCGTGTTGCTGGGGAGGGCTCAAAGCTGTGGCTATGTACCAAGGCGACTACTAAACGCTAAGTTCTATATACATAGAGACCAAAAAGACAATATATAGCATTTTGTTCCTCCACCGGTTCATGCAAACAGGTTAACAACATACTATGTAGCAGTCATGGGAATTCTCAGAAGTTTTGACAAAATGCTACCAATGAACTAAAGGTCAAGTTGAGGCGGTTTCTTTACCTTCAATACAGTTCACACCTATGGGAATACCTCTATATCACTGCAAACACAAAGAGATGTGCTTGAAACTTGCAGTTGAACTGTACAGCAGGCACTTGAAAAATAATTCATAGAGAAACAGTCTCTGCATAGAATAGCATCCCTACCACTTCGAATTGTTGTCTGAAATGGAATCATTTACCCTGTAAATTATTCAAGGAAAAATATAAAAACATATGTTTCCCACAAAGTGCTCTTAATATCAGTGTCTCATGGTTACCCAGTTGCAGAAAGCATCTGTTGCCCTTGAGTCTTTTTTTCCCTCCTCTCTGTCAGTGCACAGCTCTACCATAAGTTAAAGTTAAATGTTTGTTAGGGAAAAACAGTTGAAGTAACAGGCAACACATCATAAGGAATTAAATCCCAGGAAATACTAATTTGTTATTTAATTTGTTAGTGGTGATTGCAATTACTGGATTTGTGAAATTTCTGTCTCTTATAGGTAGAATTATACACAGTTCTCATGCTTACTTTCACATTATTTGCCCTGACTTAGAAAATTTAGTTCCCAGTTCTTCTGGAAAGTACTAAAATTTTGTCTTTTTTTTTTTTTTTTAAAGATTCTAGTTGTGGAGTAATGCTCAGAAAGACACATCTAGAAAAACATAACACATTTCAACTGTGTTCCGAATCCCAAGGGATGCTTATTCCTTTTGGTCTTTGTTCCTTTTATCATTTTATTACTTCTTCCTTCTTGGAACACAGTTTGACCTGATCTTTTTTTTCTGTTGGAAAGTGAAATTAGAGTGTAGCAGGGAACACGGCCAATACTTCATCCCCATCCACTTAGGCTTTTGACCTGTAACTCAGCACAAGCTCTAGAAAGTCATCTACAGGCATCTTGTCCAGGCAACCTTTCTTTTCATTTCTACATTTTGCATTTTTCATCTTTGGCAGTTCTTTAATCTTCCCTCTTATTGAAACAGTAAATGGAAGCAATGAGGAGAGAAAGAAGAATTAAAGGAGGTGAATAACAAGAGGCAGCTGTTGGCTGCTACTCAGCAGCCACAACAGTATCTTCTAAGCATTTACAGACAAATGATAGAAATCTGGATCTACAAATCACCCTCCCATTAATCTGCATTAGCAGGGACAGCCCACGGTGGAGCTGTAGAACCTGCCACACCTTGCAAGCTGAGAAATGATGAACCCCACCTGTGCTATTGCAGTATATGTGAACTTTGGAAGAAGACATCACCTAAATAATGTCTATAAAGAAAGAATTCTGGAAAAAGAGTCGTCTCCGGTGAGTCTTTGAAGTGCTCTGTATGAAGCAAAAGCACAGGAATGCCAAGAAAGGTCACTTGGTAGGGCATAAGTTGGTAGATGGATCCTTGCAGGTTTCTGCAAACTCGAGCAGCTGGGAGTTAAATGCAACTTGTGTTTGGAAGTAAAATGTTTCTCTTCCGCTCGTTTCCTTTGTTAATATCGGTTTTGGCCTTTGCTCAAATCAGGATGAAAAATTAAAATCTTGAAAACTATTCATGAGCAAAATTAAATAGGTCATTTATTTTTAATGATGTCTTGGTTAGTTTAGATAGCTTGAAGTAGCTTGAATTTGAAAATAAGTAACTTAGGAGAGCTAGAATTTCCCAATTAATAATGATGTTAGTAGATATTTTGACAGGTACAAAATGTGGTGGTTTTTCCCTAAACTATTTTCAGGAACAAATATTTGTTGAAAGCAAAACCCTTTCCTCAATAACATGTCAGTTGTGACAATCTGGCATTTTGCAATCGGAAAAATCACTTGAGTGAGAGATTTCTGCCCAGCTGTATTTGTAACGGGAGGGTCAGGCAGCTCTGCAACCCCGCCTCATTGTTCTTCTCCACAGCTGACTGTGAAAATACTCTTGAGGTTCTCCAAATTCTCCTAGTCATCTAATAACCCGCTTCTGAGAGAAGGCACTGTCTTCTTATGTACCCTGGTGATGTGTGAAGCTGGACAGCCTCTCATTTGCCACTAATCAGTGAGGAGCTCCTGGTTGCAGGGCTTACGTTATTAGAAGAATTGCTGAAGAGTCAACTCATGCTTTTGTATTGATTTGCCATTTAGGAGCTACAAGCTGTTCGTGGGTCAGCCTGCCTCAAAAAACAGGTTGTTGGGAGTTTCCTCCAGTGTGTTTGTGCAAACATCAATTCCTCTCTCTGACTTGTTTTGCATTTAAGTAAAAAGCACTTTAAAAGAAGGAGTCCTGAAGGCTCATAATTTTCCAGTGTGCTGTGTAATGCCACACGATGAGACACTAGTACAGGCCAAACCTTCCCAAGATGGATATTTGGAGTCAGTGCCATTATGCTGGAGCCAAGCTCCCTGGAAAGACTCTTTCTCCTGGTATATTTTACATAGTCCAAATGTCATGTGGGGCTCTACAACTACTCAGTGGCTATAGGATTTTTTTGGCCTTGTTTGAAATAACTTAGTATTACATGGTGTCATCTTCTTATTCTATTGGATCTCTACTCAATTTGCTGCCAAAACTTTGCAAGTTTGGGCACTATTAGAAACTGTTGATTTGTTAAAGAAGGCTTTTATGTATCTCTACCCTTGTGAGCGTGGAATTGCATTCAATGCATTGCTGGCTTCACCAAGTAGCTGGCATTGGCCCAGGAATGAAAGATAGCAAGATTGGCAAGCCCTAGCACCTTCAGAGACACTGCCATTGGTCTAGCAGAGGCAGAGCAAATGCTGTGGGTGCGCTCTGTCAGCCAGTACCGCTCCCAGGAGAGGAACAATAACAAGATAGAGATCTTTGATCAACAGAGAGATTTCTTTTGTAGTGACACCACTGGCACAGATTGCCTGTGAAGCAATCAGATGCTACATTTGTATTGGAAACAAATGAACTGATTTTTATTGTGAAAGGAAAGAAAAGGGAAAAACATGCTGAATTACCCAGCAGAATATTGCTGCATTAAGTAATTCAAAATGAGCACATTTTTGGCCATTGAGGGACCTTTCTGCATTTCCCTTATCAGTAATGACATTAAGCTCAATTTTCTTGTCTAAATACCCCCTGAATTTTCAAAACTCCTCTATTTCTGTCCGAATGTGAGTGGAATATTGGATTGCACAGTTAATCTTTTGGATCATTTCTCTCATCAGTAGCTGCTTTTACTGCTAACCAAGGAGGCCAGTATGTGGAATTCAGATTGGAGTGTAGAGGCTTGATTGGGTGAAAAGTGTATACCGGTTTTACGCGAAGAATGGAGTACAGAATCCAGGACTGCAATCCGTGAGTTGATGAGCTCCTACTCATCAACTGTATGGTTATAACTGTTCATGTGTGTTCTTGGTGCGTGACAAAAATAAAGTATGATGACTTAGATTACATATCTTTAAGAAAATATTGTAACCTTACAAAAAGTTCAAGTAAGTTGTGGGTTTTGATTTAGGTTACCATACCTTTGAAGTGGTTAAAAATAAGTGTTGAAAGAGGCATAATGTACCAGGAACAGTTCAGTCATCAGAGTAATTATGCTGGTAGCACAGTCCAAAACTTTTTCACATATAGACAAACCTTGAGAGCCTTCAGGCTGTAATGTGATCTGTACAGGTTAACTATTCCGACATGGTTAATTATTGCACTTTTTGTTATGGCTGAAGGGGAAGTTTGCTAGAAATCAACAATCAGAGACTGAACAGAGCAAAATTCAAAATCTGAGTTCTGTGAATGTTGGAAAGTTGAGATTTACAAGCAAACTTTCTTGTTTGTATTTTAATTTACTAAAGTTATCAGTCACTCCAGTGTTTAATGTATTTACCACCTGATCTCTGAGCGAAGTCAACATGTCTGTTCTCCCAGCAATAGAAATTAACTTTATGACAGAGAGACTGATTTTTTCAAGGTCACTTAAGTGACTATGGACACAGAAAAATGTCAAATGGTGTGTCTAAATACTTTGAAAAGTCTGGTCATAAGTGATTTGCTTAGGGTTATGGTGCAAACCGGTCATGGAGACTTGAACTAAGGTTTTAGTTATGTCTCTCTGAAATAGTTCAGTTCCAGAAGAATATGCTAATGTTTACCAATTTTTCCAATTAATTTATTTCCATCAGTATTTGACATAATATAGATTCTCTTTTGGTTTGCTTTTAGCTTTGCTAAAATTGAAGATGAAATGGTTTCCTTCCTGTTGTAACAAACTGCCTCATCCTGGAAACTTAATTCTAATACAGCATTTCTAACTTTGTGCACTTTCTGAAGATACATTTAATTCATTTGTTCTTTGACTTTGAGAGGCTATGGCATAAGGTCAGTGCCAAGAAGTGGCCAGAATTTTAAATATAGACTAGAGACTGGATCCCTGCTGACATTTGAAAAATCTGAGCTCTTCCATTAACTGTATGCAGTACAGGTCAGTTAAAAATTAAGGCAGGATGGAAGTAAATTACTTCCTTCTTCATGGTTTAAGAAAAGGAAAATGAATCTGAAATTGAAGGGTTTTTTAACAAACCAGTCTAATAGGGCTGAATAAATTAAACTGTCAGACTTTAGTCATTACACATCTTCCTGTGTGAAGCATGGAAATTGGAAGCACAGACTGTGCATATTATGTTAATACTATTTACTCTACTTGGTATCCATGACGTATCCTGGTGAGTCTAAGCTACAACAGAATTATGCCCCACAGAAAAGAAAGAGAAATAAGGTTAATGAAACAGCATCTTGGCACTATAGCTAAGTAAAACACATCTCTGACTAGAGTGCTGAACAGTATTTGGGGTATTCATGAGCTATTCTGCAGATGCAATGGTTCACATTAGCATGTATAACACCGAATCATCCTGTCAAAGAACCCTTTTTCTGTTCAATGGCGTAACAAGGCATTGATTGTGATTGTTGGATTATAGAGTCTGTCTACTGAGATTTGTGCAAGATGTTGAAATGACACAAAGGGCCATATTCTTCACTAGAGTCCAGAAGTGCAACTTCCATAAAATACGTTGTCCTCAAAATATAAGGAAAGACCATACATTTACAACTGACTTTCTGTTTTATAAAGCTTTAGCATTCTGGAGTATCTTACATGTTGTTTAGATTTCATGGTAAACAAACTTTCAGTTCCACCAAAGAGATGTTTATCTTAAAATAATTTACAGAAAATCTATTGATTTCCCCCATGGTAGCGTCTCATTGTGTCATATTTAGTGACAACCTGAAACCTATGTGATATTTGAGAGTAAGCAACTTCTTTTCAGGGAAAGAGGAGACAAAGTTAGCAAGTGTTTTTGTCTGCTGTACCTCACATTGACTTCAGCAGAACAAACGCCAAAGCTCTATTGGATATTGAATCATGCTTTTATGCTATATAATATAGATCTAATAGAATACAGAGCTGATACTGCAGGAGTTAGTGACTATCCCTTGGGCTACGGCTAGACTCCCAGCCCCCATTATGCTGTCATCAACTAGTTTTACTTTGGAAAATCTTAACACTTGTTATAGTCACTAGAAGACCGATTTAGCTTTAGGTCACTAATACAACTTACATGCAAGCTGTGGTACGGATATACAAGTGACAGAATCATGGAATGGTTTGGGTTGGAAGTGACCTTAAAGATCACCCAGTTCCAACCCCCCTGCCCTGGGCAGGGACACCTCCCACCAGACCAGGTTGCTCAAAGCCCCATCCAGCCTGGCCTTGAACCCCTCCAGGGATGGGGCAGCCACAGCTTCTCTGGGCAACCTGTTCCAGTGTCTCACCATGCTCACAGGAAACAATTTCTTCCTAATATCTCATCTAAATCTACCCTCTTCCAGTCTGATGTTCATTCTTGGGTCTTAGTGTTATAGTGGCACATGCAGTTATGTGGTGATTCTTAAGATGAAACAAGAATGACCTTATTACATTTGCATCAGGATCAACTCCAAGGGTCACAACATTTTAAAGGCAGGAGGGGGCATGGCACTGGGAGCCACCAATTCTGCGATGTGCCTGTCAAGTCCAGTTGCAACTTTAGGGAGAATGACATGCTGAAAAGGCTTTTATACTCATTAGCACTAACATACATGCACCTTGCTGTGTAGTGAATGAGTAGACCACCATTTCTCAGCCCTGCCACCAGAACAGGACATACATCCGAATGGACGAGAGAGGTTGCTCCCTCCAGCCAGCCACTAACACTTGTTCCCCTCTTCCCAGACCAGTGCCCACAGCTTCCAGACCACGGCTGTGGCAGAGATGCTCCACAGCATCTCCTGAAAAGCAATGCCTTTTTCTGGCTACAGGAAGAATTTTCTGACACTGAAAAAAATCAACACTTATAAAGAAAGCTTGTTTTCTGACTCTGAACAAAGTATAGAAGTGTTCTGGCAAGAGTGTAATAGTGAAAAAATGTAATTTCAGAAACTGTTTTTATTGTGTGGGGGTTTTTTTTCTTCAAAACAAGGCACAACAACCTTTTTCCCCTACTGAGGTCCTCAGACACATGGGCAGACAAGGCTGTTACCTATGAAATAAGAGAGACCTTAGCTGGTGTTGCTGACTGTGAGAGTTCCAGATAGGTCAATGGACCGTCCCAGAGATGTGCAAAAATACAGAGGAGGGTAAAAAAAATATATATTTAGTAACAGTAAATGTGGTGAATGGGAGATGAAGAAAGGTGGGGAGATACTCTTGTGACTTTAAACAGGCCAATACGTCCCTAAGAGAGGCTCAAAACTCAAGAATTTGATCTGAGAGCAACTGAAGTCGTGCTCATTTCTGCAAATAGCATACTTCATGCCAAAGAAATTTCTTAAAGAAGTTATGAAGCTGAGTACGTTAACAATTTTCTTGCCCTTGGTGTGCATCCTGAAGGTTGTATTATGATACAATTTGGAGGCGGATATTTCTGCTGAAAGAAAGTAGAATTTTCTAAACCATTGGTCACAGACACAAAATTACCTAAAGTGAAAGTGGAATGATGGCTCTGTTGCAATGTAATATATAAGAAATCAATTTAAAAGGGACGTAGAACACTATTTTGCGTAAAATCTAAAATGTATTTGTTTCAATTAGACAAAAACTCTCTAATGAAATTGTTTGCATTTAGCCCTGTGGAATGCAGTGAATTAATTTATACATGACACATTAATATTTCTGTTTAAACCAGCATAACCTATTCTTAATTTGCTTTGCTGATCAAAATATACAGCTGTAATAAATTTGAGGATGAGAGGAAATTACCAAGTTCCAGAAGGCTTTTTCACGGCATGTTTTACCAAGTGAAAATTTGGGCAGAACATCCAGAGAATCTAAAATATGAATTCTGTTTATTAACAATAAAGTTAAGTGTGTTACTTCATTGACTTTAGATTCAGCAACAAATAAGACAAAGTTATGGCTCGATAAATGTAACATAAGGAAAGAAATAAAAAACCAACTCTAATTAAAAATAATATAGGCCCCAGGATACTACATTTGTTAAAAGATATGGAACAATAAAGGAATTTAGGTGACTACCTCATGGGAAATCGGAGGGGAAGAGAGACCTTTAGGGACACCTCAGATACTTTTGCAGCTCTCTGACTTAGTGATGAATATGCTTAATATACACTTCATTGATTTTGCCATTTCATTTTACAATTTCATTTGAATGGGTGGTAGGGAGTCCCAAAATTCAGTTGATAAGAAACACATTACTGCAGAAGAGAAATATCCAAGAAAGAAATAAGATTATGCAATATATTAGGAGGTTATACTCTAATTAAAAGAATTAATCCACGGCAAGTTTACATGAGAAAGAAAGAAATCATGGAAGCTCTGTGTGTTTTTATGCAATGTTAATTTTGTTGGACTTCAGGCTTCTGTCCAGACAACATACGTGGGCTGTAGAATACCAAACGAGGCTGGAAAAGTGCTGTGCATCTGCCTCGCTGTGTTCTGAGGAAGTCACAAATATGGCCCCCACCAGACTTCAAAAGACCAATGTAAGTGGTTTAAAGGTATGAAACCCTGAAACTATACAAATACGCATGAAGTGTTAAAATAAAATATTTAAATCCAAATAACAGAACCTTTCTATAATCTAGAAGTATCCCACAACATGAACAGAACCCTTCAGAGCAAAGGGGAACGTAAAAGCAACAAGTCTCCCTTGAAAGAAGGTTTTTGCAGAAAGATGGCATTTGAGTTAAAATTGCTCTTTAATTCAGACTGCACCAATCTGACAAGCCTCGCACCACTGCGTAAGACACAGCAACTGCTTACTGAGCAGGGAAAATGTCAAAAAGCCACATGATTTATTAGCCAGGAATATGGGAAAGGCACTCAACACTATGATGGACTTGACCTAAAGCCCTTTAAATTTAACAAGAGAGTTTTATAAGTCCTGAGCAACAACATTTTTAGGAAAGCATGAGGAAGAACAAGCCACTTCATCAACCTCTCCTGACTACGCTGGTCCATTGGTGTTTTTCTGCTTATTATTTTTCTCTCTAACCTCCATCTGCTGCTGGTAGGAGCCAAATGCTGATATTCTCGTTTGCCTTTCCAGTTGAACAAAATGAGCAGTTTTACAGCCCCATATCTCTCCTCTTACAACAGTACTGACAGCGTTAAGGGTTCTCCGTAAGTGCTAGGCAAAGCCCTACATCCACACACAGCTGCAGCCAGAATGGTCCACCTGAAGCCATTGCACCCAGCTGTGCTCCAAAGATGAAACTTTGGGCAAAAGGCCCTTGGGAAGGGAAAGAATTGGTGTTTTTTCTCTGCATAGGGAGTTTATTTAAAAAAGGGAAGGAGTAGGGACACTGCATAAGGATGTGGGGCTTTACCTTTGAGAAGGTACCCATGCTTTGAAACAAAAGGAGGCAGGAGCATTTTTTTCTCCCCATTTAAATATGGTTGGACTCAATGATCTTAAAGGTCCCTTCCAACTTAGACAACTCTATGAGTCTGTGGTTCTATAACAGGTGCTGGACTGCATCCCTGAGGCAGTGGGAGCTGAGTGGAGCTGAGCTAAATAGGAAGGTGACAGAGGGAAAATCCAAAGAAATGCCAAATCTGGGGGTCTGGCCATGTTGTTGTCTGGGCTACATTCAAGAAAAAGATATATCTGGATGATGTTCAGCGACCGGCATTTTCTAGGCATCAAGAGATTGTGGATCTAATCTCTTGCAAACCCTCAGCAGCAGGTTTCCCTAGCTGCCCTTGAAAATACCAGCCACAGGAGACACATGTTATTTTTGGAGAAGGGTGGAAATATCCTACCTACACTATAAATATTATAGATTTGAAAACAACACAATGAAAGCTTTCAGGTGGTCCAACCGTGTCAGCTACACTGGTTGGATTGAGGTGGGGGTGTAGAGTTTGAGCCCCCCTGCAATGTTTTATGTTGATGTAACAGTAAGTGTTGGGCCACGCAGATGTGTATGGAGAAGAAACGCCTGCGGTCTCACTTTTCCCTAGGGACATACAATGCATAAATATTTCAGCTCTAAGTGTTCCATCTAGCAGTTTTCCCTGTGCCAGGGAGATTTGTCCCACCAAGCACCAAATGAACCCTGCTGCTGTAAGTGATCTTTCAGATATGTATAACTCGGATTTGTTTTTTAAGTATTATGATTATTTTTTCTACCAGCCAAATTTATCTTGCTAGTCTGAAGCTAGAGTCAAGGTAAGACTGAACCTTGACAGTTTAGCAATATTTTATTTTATAAACTTAAGGATAAGTTTGGTGATTTTTATTACGTTAAAAAAATACGATGAAGAGAATGGATAACTTTTTCGCCTCTTCTTTCCATAGATATTTATATTGAGATTCACCAAAGGCAGCAAAGCCTTAAAAGCCCCTACAAGAGCCTATTCTACTCTGTTCCAAGAATATGTCATGTGGTTACATACTGAACAGGGCTGTGTGCGATAGAGCAGACTTAGCTGAGATGACTGGAGAAAATGTTATCATTAGCTCTGTAGGCAAACAACATTAGGAGACAGAAAACACTTGTGGAGGCCAACATGATTAAATCACTGCTTGCTAGTCACGATCACGTTGCGTGTCATGTCCAAAAATATCAATGCAGTTATTGAAGGTAGGAGTAACAAAGAGTGCAAGTGTCACATATTTGAGGGGGGAGAAAGTATCAGACTTATCCCCTCCTTTTTTTCCAGGCTAAGAAAGAAAAAGTTTTGATTAAAGGAAATGATATCATGGGACTTTTCTAAGCAACATTCAACATACAGAATAGAAAGTTCAGCAGCAGAAATGAATCAAATGTCAAGTAGATATTGTTAGGAAGTCTAGCTTTTCCAAAAGGCTCCTCATGATTTCCATACTAATTAACCAATAGAAGACAAACCTTCTTCTCTGGCAAATTACAGCACTTTAACAACAGGCTACAAGGTACCGGGCCGTGACTTGTAATGTGCCACCTTAGGTCCAGATTCAGTGGCACTGTGCAACCTGCTGCCCAACACATCTGGGCTGCATCTGGTTTCCAGCTGGTAAAACCCACGTAACACGAGGCAGCTGTGCCTGCATTGACCCACACAGGCACCCAGGTTTCTGTGACTCTGAGTATCTGTGCAAGAACCTCCATTTTGCGATGTAGATATGTTATGAGTTGTATATAAACTGGTATATTACAGAAGGCACTGACCCACTTGTATCCACAGTGTGTACTGTTTGATTCCTCTAGAGCAGACTTTTACTGGAGAGACCTCATTAAAACAGTCCCAAACAGAGCAGGCTAGCAATTAATGTGAGCACCCCGGGCTCTGGTGTCTAAATTCACTTTTATACCCTCTTTTGTTTAATGTTGTAGTCCTGACCCTACAGTGCAAAGCAACTCGGTTCCATTATTCCAGTCTGCTACCTTCATCCTGCTGCAGCATCCTACTTGGCACGTTGTATGCTGATGTGCATGTTATTGTGGCTTGAAAGCAATTTAAAAAAGGGACCCATTCCTCACTGCACTGCATGTATTATTTAAAATACTCGTATGTGTTCCCAGGTACTGAATGTTATGTAAACAGATGTGTCAAAGACATCAGCCTATGAACAATATCAGCTGTCAGAAAAAAAACATATACAGGTTGTGTAATGAAATTCAGAGCAACTGAATCAGTTACCAGGCAATGCTTTTAAATGTATCCATTTACTAGTGAGGAGACTTTAAATTCTTTCTACTGCCATGCAATGAAATGAACTGTGCTGGAGGAAATGTAAAAGGCACCAGAGATATAATAGGTATTGTAGCCTGTTGCGAAAGGAGATGGTTTCCTTAGCAATAAGAATGATGCCAAAAGACTACCCTTTCACTTCTCTTGCTTTCTTTTCAGTAAATTTTCATGTTTATGGGCTTGCATAAGGAAACAAATATCTACTATCTGGCTTCAACCGACATGAACAGATGCAAAGGGAATAGATTTCATACTGATTAACCACTAGCAAATTTTGTGAGTTCAGGCTCCATTTAAACTTAGAAATACTAATGATTTTAAAATTAGTGTGCATTTCCTGATTGATGTGATGGGAAAACATTTGCATTATGTAACTGGCATGGCATTTGAAATGATTTGAGCATTGGCATGTCACCTTCACTGGTTGCAGTTCTCATACTATTGGGTCACGTGAATGCATTTAATGCTTCAACCAAATTCTCAGATTTTGTGCTTGGGGGAAGTGGGCAAGAAAGGATTCAGACTATCTCCCTATCCTAGCAGCTATTAGGAAATCAGTATCTTTCAGGTACTAATTGATTTCTGTATTCTTATGTGGAAGCTTTTTATGGAAAACCATTCTGGATTTCTAAACACCTGATTCTCATTTACACTGATGCCCAAACACTGTTCTGGCAACATGAAAAGACTTTAAACCATATACATTTTATTCTCAAGATATAAGAAAAACTCACTTGTCATTCCTGAACACAAATGAAGGATGTTCTTCATAGTCATAACATACAAATCTGTAATACAGATTTTTTTAAAAATAAATGAGATTTTGTGTTAAAACATCTACATACAAATTTAGACATTCTCTATTGCTCTCCTTGAGAGAAGTAAACAAAAGCAATCCTCTCCCTGCGTGTCCCTCAGATATAACTTGTTAGACTTAGTTATGAACCTTAGAGCACTATGTTGCAGCATGTGCAGTGCTGTTTTTTTTTTAATAATGATCATAAAACATTATGAGCAAAGCTGAGGTGTGCACAGCATACATCCCTACTGTGTTGAAAAGATATTCAAAATTGTATAGATAAGAGGTTCTGGAAGAACCTGTACCTTGTGGGGTGAGTTGGGCAAGGGACTAAAGAAGAGAAAAATAACAGTGGACACTGCATGGAGCAGAATGAAAGTTGCATTCAGTTGTAATGCCATGAGGCACTGCCACCACAGTGTTGGTGGTCAGGAAGAGTGTTTTGCAGTCTGATGCATTGAAAGCACAGTGTGTGACTTAAGCATGACTTAAGAGTATATGCAATGCTGCCCAGTGTTTTAACAGCTCCCCTAAACGCTCACTTCAGTATGAACCAGAAGTGCCCATAATTCAATAAACATGAGAAACCCTGATTCTTGTTTTTCTGAAGTGCTTACTATGGCTGAAAATATACCGAATATTTAAAAGATTTACATTATTATGTTCTCATTCCTGCCATAACGTGTGTGTGTGGCTGAAAAGCAGTGCTATAATGCCTTGTTGGGCAATGGATCGGATGGCAAACTTGTAAAGCACATTGGCCCCTGAGCCTTTGCAACACTTGGGAAACAGTCCTGCTTTTGTGGTATGAAGTATAGATGGGTTTAATTTGAAAATAAGACTTTCCCATGAAAATCTGAGCCACAAAAATCCAAAGGGAAATGATCAAATGGATATTATCTCCAGCAGTTTCTTCTTTTCCTGTGTGCTCTGTCTCCTAAACCAGCTTGGAACAGGCTCCAACATTTGATAAATTCACATGAAATCATCAGTCTCAGAGCCTCTCAGAAGAGCTGGCTTGATACAGGGCACCAGGCTGTTGCTATTACTGTGCTGTGTTTGAAAGGGTGAAGCTGACAGCAGCCCAGGCATGTTTCAGGGGTTGCGGGTGTCTCTCACACTACACAGAGATCATTGAAGTATTTCCAACACAGTCTTTTTGCCAAGAGTCTCTGGCTGATAGTTTCTTTGTCCTGAAGATGAACTTCAACTTAGACTTCTCTGGCACAACGTTTAAAAATCATAGCCCTTGACCCTTCCACACTTAGTTCACCTTCTTTCTGCAGGCTCTTGTTCCATGCATTGAAGACAGCTGTCATTGCCTTTGGGTGACTTCATCGATCAGAGGTTTCCCAGGTTGTGTCCACATGTGGATATATAACCTCCATTACACCGGGAAAAAATGGTTTCATTTTAACGGTTTCATTAGATAGACGACCAAAGCTTTCTCCAGCTTTTTGGTCTCCATAGGACTTCATTTTCTCTTTAGCCATCTAAAATTACATTGCAACTCTTCATTTGATCTCTGATGGGGAGTGTCTTGATGCAAGAGAGCACAAACTGTACGTGTGCTCTTAGGGATGCTTTTCCTCTCTTCATTTATAGTGTCTTTTTATTTCCTAGTACTCCCACGCTATTTATTGTATTGTTGATAGTTGTTGATACTGTGATACATACTTTTCTGAGCCCATTAAATATTAATCAAAGATTATTTTTTTTTCTGAAGAACACAGACGATTCTATAGCTAGTGATTTTTGATGTTGTAAGTCCTGTAACACCAGCTTTTCGTGCTTTTTCCTTTTGGCTTGCCTCTTTATTTTGCTTTTTCTTCCCCCCTGCATTGGGCTTGGCCAAATATTGTGATATCATTGCTATATCTGTCAAAAATCATGTGAGAAATTAATCACATGAATAAGACTGTAAAAGGGAAGTCCTAATTTTATATCACCTTTTCTTCTTCCAGATACCCCGCTGTGAATTGTGGGTTATACTGTGTGACCCGAGGGTGTCTTAAAAGCACCTTGGAAGGAACTGTGTGAGCAGTGAGTGAGCATTGAGGTAGGTTCACTCTGTGGGGTATTTTTGCCAGACAGTGTTACAGGAGCCAGGGGGCTATGCCTGATGTGTCATCCCACAGCAGACCCAGATCCTGATGGCCAGTCCCAACCCAGCTCATCCCACAGGAAAGCTCCACATGCAGCTCCACAGACCTTCATGCCTTCTCCTCAATCCTCCTGACTACTGGTTACCTGTCCTGCTCCGGTCAGGTGTTTCTGAGAGGTAACTATGTCTTTTTATCATTCTCTGGTTTTATTTCAGGACTCAGTAACTTTATTCTTCTACCTCCAGCTCCAAAGTTGAGTGCCTTGTCCCAGAGGGTGAGAAATGAGGCCACCAGCCCCACCGTTGAGGATGGTGGCTTGGTGGAAGTGCTGTGGCTCTAGTGATCAGGTGAGGATGCAACAGTCTGTGGGGTGACTATGCACGAAACATGGGGCCCAGGCATGCCTTCAAGAGCCTAGCAGCTTTCAAAGATTATGGGTAGACTAGTCCCCTTCCAGAAAGGTCCTTGCCGAGGTCTTTGGAGAGGAAGGAAGTTGAAGACAGAGGACAACATATCAAGGCACCGCTGAGGCTGCTGTGGTGGCTGAGAAAGCATAACATTGGTGAAATGTCACAATCCACCTGTGGTGATATATAAAATCCTGTTTCTGCCTTCTCAGACAGTTCACAGCATCATGGGAGAGTGCTTGAAGGCATTGCTTGCAGTGGTGATAGTGCTTAGATTAGATAGTGGCATTTCCAGGTTTCCAGATGAAATTTTAAATATCACAGCTGGTAGCATTTCTAGCATCAGTTGCTAAAACTACTGTGAAAAACTGAGTTTTCCCTTCCCCTGTCTGCACTGGGTAAATTGAATTCCCTTCAGCTTGCTACATGCTGAATATTCAAGACCAGACTTCAAAAGCTGTGTTTCTGTCTGAGCAGCACAGACATTAAAAATCTTCAGACTAATATATGGAGTAGCTTCACCTTTCTGTCCTTGGCCACGATTTTGCTGCCTCCAAACACTGAGCTGCATGGTACCACATGAGCTACTTGCCCTCTTTCACCCTTGAAGTAGCTACATGGCAATGCTAGAGGTTGTATATCATTAAAATACACTCTCGTGTGTGAGGACCTATGGATATGCATTATTCAAGAAAAAAACAGGCTTTCCAAGACCCAGCCAGGTTTGGCTAGCTGTTCTCTCAGCCCTTCTGGAAAGCAGAGGGAACTTGTACCATAACCACGACTCAAAGCAAGCATTCCCAGTGACGTTGTCTGATTTCACAGGCAAAACTGAATGCAAAACTCTGACTAGCACGAACTCACAGAGCATTTCTGTCACACAGAGCCTGCAGTTTCTCGGTGGACAGTGTCTGCAGTATCTTTCCCATTGTGTAAACCTTTTTTTGGTATAAGCTCTACTTTCACCACTTTGGCTGTGTTTAAATTCACTGAAAGTGGATACTGCCGCAGTGAAGGCAATGGGAACGCATTTTGGTATCATGTGAGGAAGTTCAGTTTCAGGCCACACCAGTCCTTTGCTGAGTGTGATCTCTAATATTGCCTGTGGAGTTATTCCTGCCTGGCAGAAGGACTCCATTAGGACGTGATGCTATTACAAGCTCCTTTTTACCTTCACTGGGATCTCAGAGGGACAGTCCTTCATATTCTCTCAGACTTCCTTAGGAACTAATTTATCTTTGCAGAGCTCGTCCTGCTCTTTGGAAGGCAGAGGCTCTCGTAATTAAAAATCTGGCTAGGAGCTGTTCTGGGGAAAGATATATCCCTCCAGAATGAGATTCTTTTTTAAAAAAAAGTCGGAAGAATGTATTTTGTTTTCCTCTCTTTTTTAAAAGCACTCATCCTGGTGATTAATTAATACTATCTAGGAGCACACAGCAGGTTTTATCTGAAGTCTCCTATTCCAGGCTGAGATAAGTGTTCTAATGAAGGAAGCAGGAACGAAGCTCCGAGAAGCTTAATTTGGGACAGATGAAGCTGTGCAGGTCAGAGAAGATGTCACGTGGGGTAAAAGCAGTCACTGGAAACAATGAAGAAGCTCCCTTCTGAGCAACTTCCACAAGGGAGAAAAAAAATTGCAAGCAAAATGCTGAGTGGGATTAGAGCAGTCCTCGGGTCCAGGACCTAGAAGTTCAGAGCTACACACCACTGTAGGCACAAAGCATTTATCTGTCACTACAGCACAGCTAGCTCTCTGTACGTGAGCTGGGTACTTCATGTAGAACTAGGCATCCTGGAAGTGCCTGCTATTATTTCTTTCCACATGCAAGAACATCATTGTGACAATGGAACCTAGAAATTGAACCGTAAAATTTATTTGGTGAAATGCAGAAATGAGCTTTTCCCAAATTATATAAATTGCAAATGGGCATGAAGGGGAGCTGATTTTCTACATGACTTAATATCCAGTTCCAGGAAACTAAAGGAGATGAGGCTTTTGCTGGGTAACAGGATCCTGACAGAAGCTGCTAGTTCACAAACACTGCCGTGAACCTTATGGTTCATATGGCCTTGTTGTCTACAAATCAGGATGTTACAATCTGCTAGGCTTTTTTTTTTTTTCTTTAAATTCATGGCAACAATGATACACCAAGTTAGCTTCTATATCTAACACAATTTCCTAAATCGAAAGAGCGAAAAACTTCTCTACTAGGGGTTTGCACAGAGATGAAACGTGCCAACAAAGCAGATAAGCAGATGCTTTTATTGAAGTCCCAAGGCTGCAGAAGGATTATCTCTCTACCTGTGTCAAGCACACAGCAGTGAAATAGCAGTTCTTTGTACAAATACTGAAGCGTAAACTAAAGACTGCTCACCCCTAAGCAGCCTAAGTGCAAAGCTAAATTAGCTCTGTTCACTGTGGACTGGGGTTCCTTAAGAATTTACTAGGCTATTAAAGTTGCCTGGACCCATTCCATGGCAGTGGTGACAATTGGAACCAAATATCCTGTCTTATACTCTCTTACCTGGTAAAACAGGTGAGATGCCTGTTGGGAATGGCCCTTGGCTCACACTATCTCCCAGAGTGAGCCTGGGAACAGTGAGAGAAAGTGCAAATCAGACAATGCCAAAAACATGCCAGAGACCCTTCTAATGTTTAAGAGTACAGATTATTTCAGTTCCTGTGCCTGGTAACACTCCTCAGTGTCAGGACTAAGGGAGAGGTCTATGTATGAGTATATTTTTTATGGCCTATAAATGTGTGTTTTTAAGAGAGGTTTGGGTTACACATAACATCTACAATGAAATTCAGATCAGCTTTTCATTCCTGGGTGGCTATTTAAATGGTTTACTACTGTCTCCCATGCCTAGCTCTTAGGCTAAAGTTTTCTGGAAGTGCAAACAGATGTAGGGGCTCTTGTTGGCAGAGAAACTATCACATCGTACAAATGCCATGAAGTTTTTGAGGGGAAGTTTATAGTGCTGATTATTAGATGGATGGACATACATAATGGGATAGTTTTTTCTTTTTCCTAACAAAGCCAGTCCTTGGAGCAGTTTCAGATGACTGTGTTTATTTTTTCCACACTGTGTTGACTTCCATCACTCTGAAAAAAAGTTTGGACGAGGATCTGCTTTAGAAAAGAAGCAAGAGTAAGTACAATTAAGAATTAACCTAACTTTTCCTAGTAATAGGTGTAGGGAAACGGGGAGAACCTTGAGAAAAGCTGAAGGTGAGCTGTTGTGAATCTTCAAACAAAAACCAGCTTTATCCATTAGATTCACAGCCTTCCTACAGGAATGTACACATGTTAAAGTAGTCTCAGGAGGGCTGGGATATTATTCCTTGCTAGCAGAAACATCATGCTGTGAATGACAAGTAAAAACATAATTAAAATGGAATATGAAACTACATGGCTCACATAAGGCTGCTGTACATATAATATCAAGCTTTCTCTAGACATGCTGTGAAAGATAGAACTAAAAAAGGTGCACATTTATATCTAGGAGTTATTTTAAATGGATCACCTACTTGTGTATATAAATATATTTTGATTGTGTTTTTCTGCACAGACATTTAAGACAGTTAAGCATACTTGCATTTCCTTAGCTGTGTGAAGTCACGGTTCACTCATTCTCCATCAGCTTCAACGCCGTAGACAAAAAAAATCCTGTTTGTCTTTAAGTCACTACTGAGGCCATTAGGCTGTGCCAGTACATTGCAAAGACAGATTGATGTTATCTTTGCTGTTATCCAGAACATGACATGGAGAAGAAAATAGTTTCTATATGCAGCATGTGTTGGTGTTTATATCCTGACATCACTCAAATCCATGACAAAATTACCACTACTTTCATTAGGGCCGTTACACCAACCAGGGGCTGGTTTGGAACCAGTTAGAAGAACAAAACTGAAATGATTAAATCTGCTTTGATTCACCTCAGCTTATCTTACGGTAGAACTTGATAGAGAAGATAATTTTAATTAAAATAAACAGATCCATGTAGCTAGACGAACTGTATAATTCATCATTCTGAAGAGCTATCACTTACGCTGAGCAACCAGAAGCCCAAATAACATTAGGTGACCATCCCTTTAAAAAACCTGGTTTGAGGAGCCTGTATTGAAATCATACTGATACAGATGCATTCAGATAGGTCCAAATGCTCCAAGAGCAACACACGGAGTCAGGTTCCAGTTTGGTAACCAAATAATCACTTTAGCGTGGTGCACACATGCAGCCTGCCCATTTTACTCTGATATCAGA
This sequence comes from Tringa tobata, assembly GCA_033628505.1. Lineage (NCBI taxonomy): Eukaryota > Metazoa > Chordata > Aves > Charadriiformes > Scolopacidae > Tringa > Tringa tobata. The sequence continues at coordinate 1,056,717 of JAHREE010000069.1, forward strand.
CAAAAGAGTGATCCACAGCCCCCTGAGGCCTGTGGCAAACCTCTAAACCATGCATACAAGGACTATGAGGAGAGAAAGTCTTCTGGTAGATGCCTTAAATTCATCAAGTAACAGTCTGCTACTTGAAAAACCCCCGAGCCAGCTTTTCTGAGGGAACTCCCTGTTCCCTCCACGTTTCCTTGGGTCCAGCAAGGGGCAACTACTGCAGAAGCAGAGTTTTTGATAGCCATGCATATAGGTACATGTAATACAGTGATAGCTGTAGGGAGTTGACAGACAAAGTCCAAATGCTCAAGTAGAACAAGTCTCGATGGTAAATTGTGAGCATGTGTGTAATTGTGGGCAGGATTGAAGCCAAAGTTACGAAAAAGGCGTGATTTCAGTGATCTCACTGTGGCTGCATATAGTGTAATGACAAAAGCAATTTAGACCATGGAAGTTAAGGGATTTTATTGACTAGATAGATCACTTTGTATTGTTCCCATGTGGTCCTGTAAGCACACCATCAACCAGCTAACCCGGCTAGCAGCAATTGTAACTCAGACTGGTTTTAATGAGATATATTTAAAGTACATTCACAACCAGGTTCAACACACAGGACGTTTTTGTTTTCCCCAGGCTTCTGACAAAGCCTGTGACCAGCTGTGAAAGTTAATTGTATGTTATGTTGTAACTGGCTGGGGCTGGCAGAGAACCTTTAGCCTATGGTATATTTTTGTCCCTTGGCAGCAACACAGAAGGAGGGAAGGCTGAATTTCATTTCCCCCTGGTTTGATGTATCACTAGTACGGCAATGTGTTGGGACATGTTTTTATGCTGCAGTGAGTTGCAGATGTGCTCTCCAAATTTTTTTCCTTTTGCTTCCATAAAGTGGAATACAGATTTTTAAGGGTTCATTTTCATATACATTTAGCCCAGGTAAATCCTGCAATAGTGCTTGCCTTGTTTGCCACTGCGATAAACACTGAAGGACATTTTCTATATTCTTTCATATCCTCAAAAAGGGCTTGTTTTTCTAATCCAAGACATCACTTGTCTTTTTTTCTGCTTTGGTGATTTCATTTTTAATTCCAGGTAACTTGCCTTTGCACGTCTTATCATCTCTTCATTAATACCACTGTGATACCCATCTACTCCAGTCAAGTTAAGAATGTGCTGGGGCATTCCTTATCTTTTGGTGGGTTATGGGTTTGGTTCCTCGTTCCTGCAAGCCCATAGATTGGCGTGTCTTGATAGAATGGGTGGGAATGAATGGGTCAGGTGGAATGGGTACGTTTCAGGTATTCATTTCCTCATGTTTCAGAGGCATCTGTTTTTAGTTTCTTCGAATTGACGTTTTATCATCAAACAGCAGAAAAACACAGTCTTCTTTTCCCGCTTCCCAACAACCCTAATAGATCAAATTTTTATGAATACAAGTTAGATGTTTACAAAACAGTCATTAAAGTAGTGTGATATGAAAGTTATAAGCTAGTTGAATTGAATGCCCTTAAGTGAAGAATTTTAAGATATTTAGCTGTGAGGGTATCCATTGAAAATAAATTTTAACCTGTCCCCTAAAGATCATTAAGATATCAGCTGAGCAGCTTTACAAAGAGTATGTGCAAAATTATTAAAGGCAAAAAATTCACCCCCCAAAACCCCCAATCACCTGATTTAAGTCTTTAAAAAACCCCAACAGGCTACCTGGTTGCATTTTCAACCTAAGCCATATAGTCATCAGTTTGATCTAAAGTGCATCCTATCAGACTGACTTGGGGTTTTTTTGTGTGACTTTGGCTCCGTCTGCTTGGTCTCCGCAAACCTGCTTAAACTTCTCTCTCACGAGGCTGAGCTGAGCTGCTCTGGGTTGGTTTTGAGCTCCAGTGTTTCATGCTGAAAATCATAGAATCATATGGTGTTGGAAGGGACCTCTAGAGATCATCTAGTCCAACCCCCCTGCCAGAGCGGGTCTACCTAGAGCAGGTTGCACAGGAATGTGTCCAGGTGGGTTTTGAATGTGTCCAAAGAAGGAGACTCCACCACCTCTCTGGGCAGCCTCTTCCAGTGCTCTACCATTCTCACAGTAAAGAAGTTCCTTCTCACGTTTAGGTGGAACTTCTTATGTTCAAGTTTGTGCCCATTTCCTCTTGTCCTGTCTCTGGGCACCACTGAAAAAAGACCAGCTCCATCCTCCTGGTACCCTCCCTTTAAGTATTTGTAACCATTGATTAGATCCCCCCTAAGTCTTCTCTTCTCAAGACTAAAAAGACTCAAGTCCCTCAGCCTCTCTTCATAGGAGAGATGCTCCAGGCCCTTAATCATCTTTGTGGCCCTAAAAAATGTCACTCCTTGGTCTAATCTGGTTTCCAAAACACATCATTTAATTAAGGTGGTGCAGCTTTAGGAATAAAAAACAAAATAAAATAAAATTAAATTAAAATAAAATAAGAACAAGGCTGTGAGCAGCAGGAGCTCCGTCTGGAGGTGACAGAAGACTATAGAGTGCAGGGACTTTTGGTCGAATTGGTCCCTTCAGCATGGAAATAGGTACCTTAGGCTGGGATCACCAGCACTGTGGGCACCTTCCACCCTCTGTGGTCCAAGTCCTGCAGGTAGCTCTACCCTAATAGCAGGTAGAAACCCTCTGTGGCTGCTCAGTGGCCAGGGGATAGTGTCTTTTGGGTATTTCAGAGGAAATGTAGGGGTACGAAAAATAAGAGCTTCAAAGTCAGGGGCGAAAGGCTGTGGGGCTCACAGGAGCTGTGTTTTCAGTTTGTAAGCTGCTGGATGCAGCAGAGGTTTGCACTCCAACCAGAGGGGGGGAAACTTTACAGGGTAACTTACAAATTTGTCTTAGGTGGGACAAATCTAAAGTTCCCCAAACACAGCCTGCATCTGGGCAGTTAAGGAGGCAAACCTGCCAGACCATCTGGAAGTCCTTTTTGCACACCCTGACATCTCCTAAGAGCCCCTACAACCTTTCAGCAGGTGGCACTGACACTGCATCTCTCCCTGACTGAAGTAGTCCCAAGAAGTAAGGATCCCTCTTGCCATGAGAGCTGCTTGTTAATGGTCTGCCACTGATAAGGGGATGCTCTGTGGCAGCTGGCCCCTGCATTGGGAAAGTAATTCATCTTCAGCCGCAGACGAGGTTAATAAAAATCGAGGCTTGTAAGGGTGATAAATTGCTCATTAAAAAGTTACACTGATAGTCTGGTCCTGATAAAACTTTAGCAATTCTTGTCCACTGTGATGCTGCTACTTTCCTATAGGAGACTGATAAAATGATAACGCTGTTCCTGGGGAAATTATCTTCTCATGGTAGTTCAAATGCAAAACTTCACCTCAGGTACCTTTTAGTGTTTTTGTATGAGAAATATTATTGGATTGTGCATTTCCTGTGACTGATTTCACTTTTGCCCATTTTCAGTCCCTCGTTCTTCCCAAACACACCCCCAGCTACATCCTGACTTGTACACGAAAGATATTTTCCCCTTGTCTGATTTGGTTTTGCTCCTGTTCTAAAGATTTGTGGTTGAAAATTTTGCAGATTCCTTCCCTCTTTGCGCCTGAGCCCTCTTCACCATCAGCTCCTGCTGCTCCTTCCTGGCAACGGCTGCTTCAGTCCATGTTCTTCCTTCTTCACACCTGCACTGTGGATGTGCAAATTCTTCTTTAGCATGGGTGAAGACACATTCAAAATGGCATTATTTCCACTGGATAGGGGTGAAGCAGTCTACAGAGCTGCCTGTCTTTGATGTCCACCTAGAAGCTTTGACCAATATAGGACATACTCCAATTCTCATAGATAAAGTGAATCACGTCTGCACTGGCTGTGGACATAACCTCCATCTGGGTTTAACCTGCACATTTAACTGCCTCAGCTTCTTAGTTATGAAGTAGAAATCCAACACTTATCAGATAGGTTGGGGTAAATTTGTTTAAAATTGTGAGCTAGCATAAAATGTTATGCAATTTATATGGTTACGGAGAATTTAATCTCTAAAGTAGCTTTAGAAACAACTCTGATCTAAGTGGAAAACTGCAAATAAAGAAGTACATTGGGTGTTTCTCCTGCTTAAAGCTTGTGAAATATATGAGTATGGATCTTTAAGAAATTACAGAATTATTGTTTAATATTATAGCACTATGACTATCGTTAGCACCCACAGGATAAAGCACAAAGTGGTGTTAAAAGCTGAATCATCAAGGAGAAAAAAAAAATCCAGCTTACTTCTTAATGAGGTCAGAACCTTACATAACCTTTGCTCAATAGGTACCTAACCTGCAAAAGCATTTGTACATTCAGTGTCCACAATACTATATAAATAGTATACAAGAGCAAATGATATACTATATGCCATATAAAAATATGTTTTCTTCCATATATTTCCTATTACTACATCTTTCCACAAAATTTCAAGTTCCAGAATGAAAAGTCAAATAATATAAAATAAATGTGTTTTTAAGTATTCCCAAACATCTCTGGCTTGTGTTACAGATTCAGAGTGGATTTCTCATAAATTCCATAAATGGAATGGTTTTTATTTTAGTATTCTGCTTCCTGTATTAAACTGGAGAAGAAGAGGAGTCACCATAACAACTGTTCTACCACCAAGAAAAGCAACATTTTCTTAAAGCAATATATCTATCAGGCATGATAAATATATATTTGGGGCTTACTGTCAAAGATAGGTGGCAATTGCATCAGTGTTGCCACAATAAAAGCGAATGAAGAGGCAAGCCAACATCTTATGTCCCAGCACACCCAGACCTACAATTCTTCCTCCATTTTATTTTCCTCACCTTGTATGCACTTACCCAGGTATATTCAGCAATATTTCTACATAGCACCACGTAGTTCTCTTTCTATTTTTTCCTGGTGCAATACCTAAAAAAGACAATACTACAGCAGGACAGTGCTGGCAAACTTTAACAGAAAGCAAGAGCAGCTTCTTCTGTTTCAGGTGGACCTGTATTTCTTGGGCTCCTTCTCGACATGGAAGACCTGTCCTACTGACTCAGGCATTTCAGGGAGGTGAGGCAGTCTTAGAGGATGTCAAGGCCTAGAGCTTTGGTGTGATGTTAACATTTAATATCACTGCAGTTTCCTGTGTTAAGGTCTGCACAGACACCTCATTATCAACACCGGTTCCTTCTTCCCATTATAAGGAAAACAACATTTGATATAAATAAGAAAGCAATCATATCACAGTTGGAGTATTCCCTAGTTTATTCCTAAGTTTAAATGTAGCTGGATAGAATAATTACAACACAGCAGTGTTGGTAAACAAAACTAATTTACATATAATGTCTCACTCCATACATCCAGAGAGCTGTTTTAATCCCTTGAGGCATTTTCAGGCACAAGATTACGCTTGTATTAACAATAGACCTTTTTATCCCTCAAGTCTTCCTTTTAGCCTCCTGAGGCAGATAATATCTCGTAGCTTGTCGACGTGACAAGGAAAATGCTCTAATCAAACACTCCTGTGGGCCATTATAGCACCTAATAACAGGGCCTTTTGATGGCTTTATCAGACGTGCACGAGAAGGTTCCCTTTCAAAAGAGGAACAAATTATTTTGTCTTAACACAAAGCTTTGGGTTATACATACGTTAAGGAGGCTAGAACCCAGGAGACAAAATGGAGGCACAGAAGTCTTATGCCTCCAGTGACACATAATAACGTGGCTTATAATACATGCTGTTTAAATTGAAGTGCTCTCATTGCCGATTACCAGACTTTTCAGCATGATTTCCAGGGTCTGAGCTGGGAGCTGTTAGGGTACAAACTTCTGCAAATTGTATTATATCCCTTGAAGTTCAAAAGCTGCCCACAGCCGTACCACTTCAGGGTGTGATTTTTGTCAGGACTTGCAAGAAAAAAAAGCAACAAAGATGAAGTGGAGGACGCCGGTGTGTCAGCTCCTCCGAGGAAAGTCCGAGAGACCACACAGAGCAGCGTGGGCTGCTTTTGAGCCACCATCCTATAGAAGAAATAGCCCTGTAGGGTGTTGGGCAGCCGACCGAGTTGTCTCTAGCTGGAGGGGTGGTCTGGTGAGGTCCTGCAGTCACTGAAAATCTGTCACGCATATGAGCATGAGCAGATGTAGGCTCATCATTCACACCTGTGCATTTTTACATGCTGTAATTTTGCTTACAGATGAAAGAAAGAGAAGTCAGAGTATGCTGTGCACGCCACAGGTATGTGGAAGAGCACAAATAATTTCACAAAACAGTGAAATTATGTCAGGTCAAAGGAGGAGCTAATGAAGACTGGGCTGTTAAGCCTTTGGAAGAGGCTGTCCTTACTGTTGTAAAGGATTTCTTGAAATGTGTGTATCTATCTTTTAAGTCTCTCTACTCTTCCTTGGACAGTTTCTCTATATTTTCCTGGTCAAAAAAATAATGTAAAGGCTCTCTAACGTTACAATATAATATAGTTTAGGAAGATTGATATACTCTTGGTTTTTTAGTGCCTGTTTGCTTTCTCACAGAGTAGTTGAGGTTGAATGAGCCTTCTGGAGATTATCCAGTCCAAACCCTTTGCTCAAAGCACAATCAGCTAGAGCAGGTGCCCGAGGTGGTGTTGAGTTGGGGTTTGGATATTTCCAGGGACGGAGACTTCACAGCCTCTCCCTGGAAGAGATTGGCTATATACATATAATTCATTACTGTTTGTCTTCCTGCACAGAGGAGTAGCTTTTCCTATGTGTAACACTCCCAAGTGCTGATTTTATCTCTTTTTTTTAAATCCACACATAAAAACACTACAAGCAACCATTGTTTCCAGCTCAACAGTACATGGGTGGGTTACGAAGAACTGGAGACAAGCACTTGCCAGAGACACTGAGTAGCGTTCTCGTTACAGTCCAGAGCACTGGAAAGTTTGCTAGCCAAATTCCCAGAGCACAACCACTAAACAAGCATGTCTGTGAAGAAGCCAAGGACCAATACTGGGAAACTCTGGCATGTGTTACAATGTCTTATGCTGGCCTGAGAGTTCAGCTTCAATATACTTCACAGGAGACCAGGGTGACCCTCCAGAAGGGGTGCACCTGCTTTGAAATCTTACAGACAAGGTGCGAATGACACCTCATTTATACGTCGCAAGCTTAACGTGCAGATGGTTTTAATAAATCCCTTGAAGGCAGCATGGATAACTTTTATGGAATTCAATTTAATGGAAGTTCTCATAAATAATTTCCACACATTATACAGTATCTACACATACCGCATGCCATCTGAGCACATATCAAAATCCTGGGGCTGGGCCAACCAGCTGGTGCAGCTGTGGAGGCGATGACAAGGTTGGTGTCACAGCAAAGATGCCAGCCACTACATTTAGTTAGCACTCCCAGCAGGTGGATTAATTCACAATTAGGCAACCATCTTTTAATAATTTGCTCACCTCTTCCTCTGAGCTGAGGTGCGGCCATGATAACCCAGGAAAGAAGACTGATGGCTTCAACAAGTACAAATGCAATCTTGAACAGCTTAATTAAATAGGGAAGGTGTTGTTCATTCCAGTCACATGAGGCAATATTCACACTGTAACGAAAACAGCAATAATAAGCCATTGTGTTCAACAGGACAAGCTAGTCAAGAAAATACTCCCTCTATATCACGTTTTGACACTTTTGGAAACATAAATTGGTTATGATTAACACTAGAAGCGTTGCCTTGTCTTTTGCAAAACAGATGAGTGGATTTAGGAATCCATCCAGCAGCAAGGCAGCCAAGGCTTCTGCTGCTGCCAACAAATACTCCACCAGTTCCTCCGCATCGCTCTTACGCTTGCCCTCAGCCCTGACCTGCCACCAGCTCTCGCGCTCCCTCTCCCTCTCCTTTGGGGTTTGTGCTTTGGTTTTTTGTTGTTTTTTTTTCTTTTTAACTTGCCAGATACTCTCTAGGTTTTGTTAGAATGTGTTTGCCTGTTTCTGAGGTATTAACGCCTGTTGCCCATGGGTGACATTAAAGCCAACAGGCTTGACTCCAGCGTGGGCGCGAGGCAGAGCTGTGCCTCCCGGCGCGGCAGGCAGGAGTGGGCTCGCAGGGGCAGACTGTGGCAAGTCCTGCTGGAGGCACTGCCTCAGCCTACGGCTTGGTGCTTGTGGCCAGGATAAAACCCACTAGCTGGGGCTCCCCAAACCAAACAACGCCTCAAAGAAGCCAAAAGCACTCTTCGCAGGGAGCTCACCCACCGCCTTTTGATTTTAAAGTTTTTATGATTAAGTGTGAGCAGCTATTAATACAACCAAACCAGAGAATCACAATACCCTGACTTCTTTAATCATGATTCTGGCAGAAGATGAAGAAAAAACCCTCAGTTTGGCTTGCTGTCACATTTTTCTCTCTCAAAATCAAGCAGCGTTTTTAAATCCTGTACCAGCTCTTAGCAGACCCAGCACACTGCTTTGGAAGGAACCCTTCCCCAAGAAGACAGCATCTTCAGCACTTGTTGCTTAGGTCTTTTGCCACCCGTGTTGCCCATCTTTGCATTTTTCCTATTCCTTTATTTACTGCTAGCACAACTTCAACTTGGTTTTGTGCCCTGGGCAGGAATTATTGTAATATAAAATACCCATTCCAAAGCTTAGTGTTTCCTACCCTACCTACTGCACGAGAAGTGCAAGTTTTTCACATTCATCTCTGATAATGGGACCTTTGCTATGGGAATAAAACCTCCAAAGGTTGTCATTGTTACTCCCTCATTTTTTTCTGCAAGTGTGATTGCACGGCTCCAATTCTCTCAGTAACATCTTCTTTTCAAGAGGATACACAATCATATTTTTTCATGGACACTTGTGATTTGTCATCTTTCTTCTCATGACAACATGATCTTCAGGCCACTTTCACTGTGAGTTTCTAACATCTTCCCAGGATGGGGCTGTTTTTAAAATAACAGAATGATTCTTTTAAAAATTGCTTAGATGTAGAAAAACCTACTATAATAATATATTCTATAATAGTAATACGTTAATAGAGGCAAACTTGTATTAAGCTGAAAAGGGAAATAATATTAACAGTGCTTGCTTTTGCAGATTTCGTCAGCATTTGTGTTTCTCAGGGGAACGTTACTAGTTTAAGTCCAGGAATTCATAATTTTATGAAATCTCTGTGATAAATATGACAACTGATGTTTAAGAAATATCTATTACCCAACCCAAAGGAGCTATTTTTGTCCTGAAATAGGCCATGCAACCAGTAAAGTTTTATGGCTTCTAATCATGACTTTATTTTTCACCTTGTCCTTAAGGGACAACAAATATAGCCTTATTACCAAGAGGAGCAGCCTTTCCTTGGTGTGACAGATAAAGACTTTAATCATTTGCCTTGAGGCTTTGTCAAACTTTCCTTATTGCTGTGTTGACAATGAAATGTCAAATAGGTCCTCAGAGCACTAATTTTATTTTATTTATTTGTTTCCATGGGTAAGGAATGACAATAGAAATAGCAGGTTGTTAAACTTAAACATCGACCTAAGTAAATAAATTACCCTTTATCACTGGAGGAGAAAGTATTTCCAGAAAGCCTTCATGTCAATGCAGGTAGAGACAGCAACAGACTTGGAGGCAAGAGGACCTGCTACCTTTCTCATAGAAAAGGTCCCATTCAAGTGTCTTTACTCCATAATTTGTTGCCTACAGAGACATACTCTCACTCCTCAAAGCTGAAACAGACACCCAGCTCCTTTCTTCAGTGCTTCGTGCCCAGCAGCACGTAGGCTACATACACAGGCTTTATGGTCTACCAGGCTAGATCTTGCCTCAGCTCCATCTCCCAGTCTTTGCTACCCTTTACTCAAACCATTTTTATTCTGCTTCACCAACAAGCACAGATAAAAAGTTTGTAAAACGCTTCTGGATCAATGACATACAAGTGATGCACTTTGGTTCCCAGGAGATGTGCATGAACTGCCCCACGGGCGTGCTGAAGTTTGCACTGAATCAGTGGTAGCTTCCCAGACCCCATGGCCAGGTGTGCTCCTCCCAGCCTCTCTCTCCTTCCCCCTCTCCTTCAGTCCTTGGAGGCAAGGTGGAGTTTGCCAGTTTCTTGGCTGTATGAATGATTTACACCTGTGTATTTCAAACTTTTGCAAAAAGCAGCTGAAGTTCACATACACCGAGACCCATGCTCGGTCTGAGTCGAGTTTCCTGCTTGGTAGGAACTGTTTCACATGGCTGTTTCTGAGGTCATTTGGGATGAAAGACTGCATCGGGAAGGAGAGCTGCTTCAAAAGGCACCAAGTTACTCCGTTGGGAGCGCTGACTATCTGAGATAGCCTGAAAAGAGAACAACAGATCCTATTCAAGCCGGCTCTGGGCTCAGGTTCAGACACAAACCACAGCTTTAGAGCAAACCGGAGCACTGAGTCGGAACACAGCCAGGTTCAGGAAAAAAAAATTGACTACAGATCTAGATGCGAGCATCATAGCTCAGTGCCTACTTGAACACATGCCTCAGTCTTCACAATTCGTTGCGTTATGAGCAAGCAGGACAGAAGGCAGTGGTGGAAGGCTGGGTCATGGGTTGGCAGAGGGACTGTGGCAGCAGTGGATGCTGCCACCTACCAACAACCCTTTGTGCAGGGGGCCCTGTTAATTTGCAAACACATCCATATACAAGGATGCTGCTTTTGGGTCAAGAAGCCCTTGAGCCAGAGATTGCTGGAGGTTGAGGGAGCACAGCAGGAGGTGTCACTACCTTCGCCTTGCTCCCGTACCCTCCCAATGCTACGACGTTATTGAAGATATAAATGCTTTGCAAAAAAAGCAGCGCTGGAATAATGAAGGAGGTCTACCAGGGCCAACAGGCTCTGCAATACTCTTTTGCACTACTTCTACGGGGATCTGGGGGGGATTCTGAGCCTCACAAGTTGTCCCTCTGCCAGCCCTTCTTGGTGGCCTCCTTCCTGTGAGAAGGGAGAGTGAGCTGCACTCCGGTTATCCGTAACTACACCGGGGCCTTATACGACCAGTCTAAGTCAGAAAAGGCTTGGCAAGCTCGGCTCAGAACTGGCTCCTGCCCCCAGAATGATCTCCCAGGGGGAGAGCTGAGGAATACTGCTCGCCCCCTCCAAAAAAAAAAAAAAAAAAGACGGGATGCATTTTCACACAATCTGATTTTCCCAAGGAACTACAAGCACGGTCTACTTGGCAGGGTGAATTATTGCTGTAAGAGGGCTTGTGCCGGTGGACAAACGCTTGTGTCATTTAAAGTGCGCTTGAAATTCTGCAAAAGGCAGTAATTGCTCTTTCTTTTTCATTTTAAAAGGACAAGATACTATTTAGTAGCTGACAGGTCTTGGAATAGCAAACTATCAGATGTTCTTTACCACCTCTCTTCAGCCCCTTTTGTGAGGAAAGAGAGACCTCTTCTATGGTCTGGGTAACTCCCCCAACCATATCCCATAAACAAAAGGAGGTTTTGATCTACAAGAGTCACCAAAATCATAGATATGCCTATTGTTTCCATCTAGTCATTTGTAAGAAACCTCTTAAGGCAGAAAGATATTTTACAGAAAAAACGCATTGCCAAACAGTCATTACATGGCCACTCTATACACTCTAACTGTGATATAAACTATAAGCCAAATGTTGAACATTGTTATTTTCCAAAAAAAATGTGAAGACCCCATTTTTTTATGGCATGCACTTAGAGATTAAGGTAAATTTCTGCATAGTGACAGTACCCTTTATTTTCAGTGAAGTTGGAGATGGAAATGGTAAAAGCAGATGAGCAGTCTTGAAGTTATCCTCATTGCTTTTCCTACCTTCTCAGTCTGATCCAAATCAATGCTAGATTCTCTGCCACCTTCACTGTGTCAGGTGCTCGCTGGCAACCTCAGTATCTTCACTGGTGTTCAAAACCCACCTGGACTAGTCTTTTAGCTAAACTAGCACTTATTTACCTCTGGTGGAAGATTTTTAGCTAAGGTGGAAACCTCAGTCTGAACCTCAACATCCCGAGGTAATCATCTGTTAAACGGTGATGCTGCTGCCTCCTTCCAAAAGTGGTTTGAGATCTACAGATGAACAGTGTTATGAAAGAGGATGGTGCCACACAGTCACTATACTAATTATTACATACACTGGGCTATGACTACCATTACTTGGAAGTTCAGGGAACTGCTTCTGGGAATGAAGAATGAGACATAGCTTATAGCCCAGCAAAACTGAAAAACACACTTCCAGGAGAGTCATCAAACCAGCAAACCCTTTTCTGAGATTACAGCTGAAATAATAGCAACAATTGGTAAACAGGCATTAATCAAGCTACCAGACTTCTCTTAGTGAGAGTAATTAGCTACTCTGCCAGCTTCCAGTCTGCTCCAGAACGGTGATTGGCTGGTAGAAAATTTTCATGGCAGACATATGAATGTACACACCCGTACACAGATCCTGACCAGATTATAAATGAGCTTCGCTGTGGAAGAGTTGATGCATAAAGGTTGCTTTTAAAAAGAGAAGTGCTCTGTAAAAAGCCATGCCTTAGTGTGTGTCTTAGTTCCGTGGTTGGCAATGAGATGTTTCCCGTTTATTTTTATGAAGCAAGGATTTTACCTTTCGGTTTTACTCATGTGTATTCTCTCTCCACAAGCCTAATCTTCAGGGGGTTTTGAACATCTGTCAGATTCAAGTGGCAGAAGGAGATGGGCTGTTTTTTGCTCCAAGAACATACTTTTAATGGATTCTGCTAAAGCCTGAATTAACCGAACAACACGTACACTTGGGTGTCTGCAATTAAAACAAGGGCAAGGTCTAATTTTTGGGTCCATCTGCTGCCCACCCATGACATGGGGGAAAAATTAATGAGATTACATTTACTCCATACATGAAGTTACTCATAGATACCTTTACTGGACTAACCCCTCAGTTCACCCCATCCTAAAGGATATTCCTATGCTAAAGCACAACAGCAGTATCTATTTGAGGCAGTGGACTGGCAGCCTGGGACAAAAAAACTACAGAAGCATAAAACAGAAGGATCAAGAGAGAAAAAAGAAATATTTACCTTCTGTGGGGTACATTCACAAAGACTAATAGTTCTCAAAAACAAATAGTAATTCTGAATGCTCAGTTTAAGGTTGACAGAAGAGATCAGATTTCCAGAGAACTGACACTGAGCACTGTCAGATTTCCCAGGAAATCTGCAGCTGGGATCTGAAAAGCAAAGAATTAAAAATCACTAGTTGCCCAACAGAAATGTTGGCTGGTATTCACGAATTTGGTCTCATTCCTAATTTACAAACCTCCAGCTGGGTTTATTTTTAAAACTGTTCCAATTCAGTTCAAGTGCTCCTCTCCTAATTTCTTGACCTCCTGTTCTCTTGGCTTTTTTTCATCAAAGGAAAAGACAGATCAATGGCAAAGACAAGGGAGCTCATTTTGTGTGTAAGAAAACACAGGCTGTTGACAGCGTCTTCTGTGACTTCTACATGTTTCTCTGTTGCTTTTTTTGATGCTGCTGTTCAAGTGCTGGTGTAAGAAATAGCTAGTGGAGGAGCTACCTAAAACACAATCCACATCTCTAATAATTGTGTAAAATTACAGAGATAACATATAACTGTATGGAGGTACATCCTACCTCAGGGTGCCAGTAATGTGCAAAATGCTATTTCCCAACTGTACCACTGATGTATCAAAGAGCTTACAATTAAATTACTGAAATCCAAAGCCGTAAAGGTCTACCTCTCTTGCAGTCAGCAGCTTATCTGTGTACATGAATCAGACAGTAGAGCTAAAGTCGAAGGTCTGAGTCTTGCAAAACAAAGCTATTCAAGGATGTTAAATCTTTGCAAGATTGAAGCCTTTTTGGGAAAACCCAATGAATAAAGGGTACTCTGTTAACCGGTAATTTCTGTTGGAAGGATTTGCAACTCACCACAGTAGAGGAAATCATCTGTTAGAGTTTCATATAAACTATTCTGTGTGTCTGAGCTTTCAATTACATAGACTAGAGGGAGAGTCAAGTGCCAATTTCATTAGATTCTTTAATTTTACCATAAAGTTCTATATAAATTGTAATTTTTATTTACAGTGGAACTAAAATAATAAAACAACATTTAGCTACTTCCTTGTGAAAAGCAAATATTGTGTAGCAAGCCCTGCCTTCAATATTTATAAAGCTTGGTAAGGCAGGGATTCACATCTATGTGCTTAACCCTGCTGATTTAATAAACTGTGCTTTTTCTGAAAGAACATGTATGAAAGTATGAACAGAAGAGAGGCTGTCTGGAGTAGGTCAGAATCACTAGGAAGACTAATTGCTCCGGAATTTGAGGCAAATGTTTGTGGCACAATGTTGTGCTGTGAGAGATGCCCCATCGAGCCCTGCATGAGCCTGTTGAGGTACCAGCCTTGCCTGGCCGTGTCAAAGGACATTGTATCAAATGTAAAGAAGCAGCGTTGGTTTCTGCCAGGCTCATCTGGTTATTCTGCTTTTCCAGGCTGAACTTAATGGGACATTTGTTCATTTTTTAACTCTCCCTTTCTAGCTCCATTTCACCTCTTGCTCCCCTCCACATTCCTATATTGGCATCTGTAATTAGCTGTGGTCTTCAGCAATAACCACCATCTCCCAAGCCTACCTTCTTCCCAGGGCTTTCAGTAGCAGTATCCACTAAAGGGCCTCAGATCAATTAATGAAGGAAATTTGTCCTGTCCATATAATAAGTAACAGATAATTACTAAGCACAGAGAAAGGAAGAGAGAGTTCAGAAAAAAACTTAAAAGGCAAATACTCAACGATGAAAGAATAGTCTGGGTAGAGCATCTCCCTGAGATGCGCTGGGAGCACAGAAGAGGGTTGCTGGGTCAATGACACCCAACGTAGCACCGACACGCTTCCCAACCAGTAATCCACAGCCTGTGCTTAATGCCTCATCTATCATTGCGTAAGATGTGCTGTTAATTTCCAAAGACGTGAGTAATAGGAACAACTCCTACACGTGCACACACTCCCACGCAGGCACACTTGAAAAGCAGGAGCATCCCTTTCCCATAACTGCCCTGAAGGATCTTCTTTTTAAAGAAGCTCACTGTGGGACACGTGGCAGTCCTAGCTGCTGCTGCTCATGCCTAGTGGCTTTATAGGATACAACTCTTAAAGGATATACATGGCTCATGGCCACACATAGGCCTGTTATTAACCCACAGAGAGAAGAGGAAATGAAAGCAAGCAATAAAACACAAAAATGCATACATGGAGTGATGGCTCTCGCTGCACTAGGATACCCCCACACAAATCCTGCCCGGCCCAAGCTTTGGGAAGTCCAACAGAGGCTGAGGGAGCTGCTCTACTTCCAGAAATCATCCCCTGCCAAATGTGTGGGGAAGGACCTTTGTCAGGGAACGCTTTATCAGCAGCTGAGCCCCATCCCACAGCACAGCTGGCACCGCTGGCCCGGGGATGGGAGGCAGCGCGGCAGGTCCAAGGCAGGCAGAGCCACTCCGGGAACCTCTCAGCCTTTGGCAGAGCCAGCTGGCACGACTCGCTGGGGTATGGGATATCTGTGGCATTAGGGGACCCTCCCGCCCTGCAGGGAAGCTGAACTCACCTGGCTTTTGAGAGCACACCAGCCTTCGGAGCTGCCAGAATTAAAAATGCCTGGGGTTTAGTGCAATAAGCCTGGCTGCTGCCAAACGCTGATGGAAAAAAAATCACACCAACTTCTGGTATTTAAGGATGAGCAGTCTCCATACTCCCATTTTAACTGGGCAATGGTCCCTTGCTAATTGTAGCAGATAGTTACAGACCTCAGTAGGAGCGCTGGGCTCTGTTACAGCAGCAGATGACTGTGAGTGCAACCGTAAACACACCCTGCCCCTCTTGTGCAGCAAAATCAGTCAGGTCAGGATGTGATCCTAAGACTGCCTTCACTGTTTCGATCCAACATCCCCAAATCAGTGCCATGCAAAGGAAAGCGATGACAGTTACAGGAAAGTGGGACCTTATTTCCTTTGAGGACTCACTCCTTCCCCCATGAGGTATGTCAATTTGATGTTACTATTAAGTCCTGCGACTGGTACATGTCAGAATGTTAGTGCTTGCTGTTATCATCCTTGTATTTCTCAGCAGAAGGCTGCTTATAGGAGTGACAGTGATTCCAACGTCTTGTACACGAGACAAACATTCCTGTCTTACTGGTGAGGTTTGCATTTTTCAATCAGAAAAAAAAAAAATAAATTAAGGGAGACTGTGTACTAGAAGGGCATTAGCAGAGCTTTCCCACTCAAGACTGACAGAAAAGCCCTGAGAATACAAAGGACAACACAAGGCAAACATCTGTTCAAATAAAGGGAGTTAAAGAACTGCCTTTTGTTGCATTGAAGTAATATTCCACCTATAAAAATTAACCACTGTGTTTCTCCCCGCACTTTCTACCCTATTCAGATCTCCTTAGGATTATGTTTACTGGGAAGTTTTGCGTGTGTCATTTCTTTTCATAGCAAGCTAATTTGTGGTTCCATGTAGCTTAATCACATTTTCTTCAGCCTCCTATTGACAGTACCAGCCTGGGACAAATAAAAAGCCGTCATTCAAAGGAATAACATACTTTCTTAACACACGCTGACGCAGGAAAGCAGGCTAAGGCTCAGACAATCCCAAACCTGCTCCATTAAGAGATGACATTTTTAACAATAGATCTGTCGGACCCCACTGGAAATAATGGGCCCTCATCACGGCAGGAATTAGCGCTCGCGACAGGTGATTATGTTCTGGAAATGTTCCAGTGCCAGCTGTGTTGCCGCACGTTATTTGTAACCTCTGTAATTGCGGCTTTTCAAAACCATTTTTATTTGGAAAGCCAGTACAGAAGGACAAAAAAAACCCTACCGCCATTTGTTCAGGGAAGGAAAAAATCAGCATATCAAAGCCTGAACAGTAGTGCCCTGTTTTCTCAATTGCTGGCTTAGACTCCCTTATTCTAACAAAACCCCAAACCCTAATGTAATCACTGTTACATGTTTCCCCCTTTCCTTGTAGGCCAGTTACAGCTCCTGCTTACAAATGAGTGGACCAGCAAGCATCTGCTTAATCCCCGTGAAGGCAATTCCTTCTGAAATACCAAAATGGTTGAAAAGCTGAGGCTGCACACCAGGGTCGCTTGAGCAGTAAGCAGGCAGCCTTCTGTGTGTCTTGGGGATGAACCAAGCAGGAGACAGAGAAACGAGCCGTCGGAAGTCGCTCCCAAATGAGCTTCATGTGTGTTTTCAATTCCACGTGCTTTCACACAACGCTGGCACCATCAGGCTGTGCATAGAACGAGCCTGAGGAACCGCATGAGCCCACTCCTACCAGCTCTGGTCCTTGCTGCTCTGCTGGTTAGGTCACTGCTTTTGTCACCTCTAGTCACCGTTCCATCAAAACCACCTGTGGAGAGAGGACATTAATTTCCTTTGCCCTGTACCCAGCAGAGCAAACTTTCGGTTGCTACACACATAATGGTTCTTTCACACTACTCATCGTGCTTGCGTCGGGGCTTTGGGAGGATTCTAGTCCTTGAATTTCTTTCCTTAGATCACATCTGAATATAGATTTAGAAATTGGTGGGAGAGGGTTACTCTGCCCCCCAAAGTTACAAAAATTGCCTGCCCGTTATGCAAGTGATGGATTACTAAGGCAGTAATGTGGGTAGTTATATTCCTGGTGGAATAGATAATCTAGGCGTGAATCACCTTTTCTCCATTGCTGTGTATTCAGAGAAAGCACTTTTATATCTGACATCCATGATTTCTGAAACCACCAGAGGGAAAAAAGTATATAAAAAGAAGTCATATGACAAAGGAAGGAAGTTTTAAGAGCTTTCCTAGGATTTTTAGTTGCCAGGGTAACCGTTTTACTCGGTAATCAATATGTTTGGCATGTTTCTATTGCTTTGTGACTACTCCCACAGACAACATTGAGAGGTGTTTGGGGAAAACACTAGAAGCGAAAGCAACTACAAACTTGGAAAAAAAAACCAGCTTCAAATGTGAGAAAAGGAAATTACTTATCCCCCAAATAGTCTAAGGCTGTATCAGATTTTCTTGAGAAGTAGTGGAGTAATTTTCTTTAATAGGTTTGCAGGATTTGAAAGGATCCTTTGGAGTGTATGAGTTTCAATACAATTCCTGCCAAGCTGAATGAAAACTACAATTTAGTTCTTTCCCAGGTTAAACACATTGCATTGCGCCAATTATTTTGTGGCAATCAGCGAAGCACTACCTTTAAGCAAGCAACTCCTAAGTTTGAAAAAACATATAGTAAGGCCACACCCAAGATACTGTAGCAAAATATCTGAGCAATGTTACCTATTTGAATTTATTTTTAATAAGACATTGCAAATATCAGGCACTGATCCAATGCACATTATCAAGAAATTTAGGAATATCCCTACATAATACGTAGTGTTTTCTATCCGAGCCTTTCAGAGTGTTTTTGTGAATAGAGGTAGGTATTGTTCTTATACTAAAGGCAGACATAGACTGGCAAAAAGCAGTAAAACTATTTCCTCAAAGCTTTCCCAGCAAAGCAGGGCCTGACTTGTTGCTACAATTATGACTTATTCCTTTGTAGCTGTTTCCATTGCTGGTGTGTCTGCAGTCACACGGAGCAGGAGCTTCTGACCCAACCCCTCTTATTCATCTCCTCCTGCCCCGTTTCTTTTCTTTCTTGGGCTGCTGCATCAGAGGGGCCGCATCAGACATCTGTGATGAAGCTGACCTAGGTTAAGGAGGGTGCATGACCTAAAGCCCTGCATTTCAGAAGGAAAACAGCAAGGGAGCTTTAATACGCTCCTCATTTTTCGGAGCCTGGTTCTACCCCTGCCTTCTCAACAGCTCTTATACCCACGAGACATCAAAATGTTAGAAGAACTATTTATTCAGTTCAGCCTATTTATTTTTTTCCTTGCAGCCTTTTTCAAACAGAGAATCTTCAGAAACTTCACAGCTCAAGATAAAATTAGAAACTGCTTTAAAGAATTCGCTGCAGAGATGGTGAGATTGCAAGAGAGAAGACATAAGGAGATATGTCAGAACGGAAAAGGGAGATATTTTTATTAAAATGAATGTCTGTACGGTAGGCATTTCCCATAGCCATAGGGCAAGGAGAAAGCAAAAAAATGCAAAAATACTGACTGTAATAGATGAAGTGGGCTATTAATTTTATTTATTGACATTTATGTAGTTCATAAGGCAACCTTTCATTTGTTTCCGGATGGCATTGCGCAGATTTGTGGTGTCAGGAGATACCCCTTGTGAAAATTACTCTTCACAATCAGTTCTTCCTGAACCACTCTGAATTTTCTTTCTTTAAAAATAATCAGAGGCCTTGGTGGCGAATTTAGTGCTCCTGAAAGGTGACAGTGGCTTCTGTCATTGGTCATGCCCCTGGTAATTGGTGGTGTGGTAAAGGCTGTTCCCCTTCTGGGAAGTGCCTCGAGGTAGCTCTGAGATACCCACATCAGGCATTTGCTTCATCTGTAGCACTTGTCTTCCTGCTTCTTATATCAGCCGTAAGTAATAACTACTATTGTTTTTGTTTTCTGTTATAATTAATGACTCCTTTTGTGGACATACCGCAGGGAACAAGAGCTTGGGTACCATTGCCTGAGGAAAAATAAGCCTGTGGAGCGCAAGGCTGTCATGCCAGTGTCTGTTCTTTGTGATAAAGAAAAAGGAAACGTTATGTTTGCAAATAAAATTGTAAAGGCTTCCCACATCTGCTGAGGAGAAAGGACGGTCAGCACATTTGCTGTGAAGCCACAGAAGATGGTCTCAGTCAGCTCCCTCCGGGCAGGTCCACACCATGCATCCTGGGGCCGTCCTGTCCCCAGTGTGCATCCAGCTCCGTGAAGTGATGGGCAATAGTGGGGCTTTCACATGGTCTGCTGCAAAACAACCCGCTCAGGATGGCACTGAGACTTTTGGCCATTCGTCTGTGCTGACCCCTTTGTGGTGACAGCCAGAGCACCAGCAGGATAGAGCTGGGTCAGATACATTCAGGATGTTTACAGACACCAGCAGTGTTGGCATTCAAGCCTTTACCAAACATTGCTTTTTTGCTCCTTAGAGCTGCAACTTCCAACGAGATAAGATTCACGAGGAGCTTGTCTTGCATAAAGAAGGGAAACCCACTTTCTGATCCTCACACTTGCAAACACAGAAAACCCCAGCCGTTTCTCCTAATTTATTTTTTTTTCAACTGCATGATCAAACTCCTTTTTGGCTTTTTCAGATTGACAACACTGTTCTACAAAGTCTGCAGCAGGAAGGAGGTGGCAACTTGGCAGCACCAATTTTTTCAGGTCTAACCCCTCTTGGCCCCTCTTACAGGGAAGACGGGAATGTGGACAGGGTACATCTTTCCCTCAGAGACCCTCCTGATGTCTAATTTCTCTCCTGTACCAAATGCTTGTCTGTACTACATATTAATTATTTAAAAATACATATTAAACTAGAGTTAGGGTTGTAAATATATACCAATGTGCTAAGGTAATAAAACCTTATGGGGATATTATAATTATCCCATAAAGAAACATGACAATCCCAGTGACTTGAGATGAAGCATAAAAGAAATGAAATTCGATTAGAGATAGGGAAAGTGTCTCCATATAACCTTTACGAGGCTCTCTGGTGAGATCTTGAGAATTAGAAAGAGAAAAAAAATAGCAGTTTAAAGTAAAATACCTTTTTCATAAGCAAGCAGTCATTGCTTTATGTTCCTATATCGTTGAAGTACAGCATGCTTAAACCAGACTAGGTGGTGCTGGGCTAAACTTAATTGGCATTGCTGATTGCAAAGGCTGGGTCAGCTGACTCTTGGTTTACAGTGCTCTTCAGAGCCAGGTTCCAACATGCTGGAAGCTCCAGTGAAGACATAAACACAGCTTTTCTTTTGACAAAGCTCTCCCAGACTTGTTGAGAGCGCACTCTGTCTGCTCTGTTCTCTTAGAAGAAATTTCATTGTTCACACTTGACAGCGCTCCGTTGTATGCAGATGTTTCTTAATTGGTTTCAGTTTCAACGACACCCATATGAGACCTACAAAATGAAAAATAAAACCAAATTTGATTAAATGTTTTAGAAAAAGAGCTAAGCGTGAAACTGAAAGATTTTGTGAGTAAAGCGAGGAAGAAATAAATAAGTCATGGTGGGATGTAAGATGGCTAGATTATTATGGTGCACTTTCATTTCCATATTGCACTTAAATTCAGTAGTGTGGTGTGATATGCTGACTGCACTGCTGAGATAATAACAATATCAAACTCAATCAGACTTCACGGGTTCCAACCTTTCCAAAGGCAGCTCGCAACTGTGAGATGATCTAGTTATCCACGCAACTGCAAAGCAGCCTGGATGTACCCAAAAGGTGCATAAATGTCACCAAACACCTGTGCTGGTTGCCATTGAGTTGGAGTTACAACCCGGGTGGGATGCTAACGTCATGCAGGAGAACCACATGCAGGAAAAAAGAGGTGACTAAATCAAAATAACTTGCTTTTGTGTATGTGTTTGTATACACACGCACGTGTGCCTGAAGTGATGAACAGTGTGTTTGCCTGGATGAGGAGGAATCAGCCGATGCCGATGTGATTTTGACATTGGTAGACATCGTGCTTAGACATAAGGTTTAGTGTCAGTGTTGGGTTGGTGGCTGGACTCAATGATCTGAAAGGTCCTTCCAACCTGGGCAATTCTATGATTCTACGATTGTGTTCAGGTAGCAGGTAGCTATCAGCTCAGCTCCAGCTCAGCTCAGAAACCAGCTCAGTTGTAGCCACAGTTCAGTATCCCTACTGATTTTGTGTTAATTCCCCTCTTGTGTATTGATTGCCACCTACTCTCACTACTGGTTTTCATGTTTATATCTACCCTTTATTATTCCATGTTGGATTATTCCCATTTATCAGTAATGCCAAGATTAGTGCCTTCACAAGATAAGCATTATACTTCCATTACCACTCTCTGGCGGTGCTGTTCTTCTGGTTCTGCCCCATTGCCATCTGGACGTGTGTGGGGGTATAATTTTACTCATTCTTCAAGTGCTTTTGTTCTCTGAATGAAGCACCCAGTGGACTCCCTTGTTTATATATTATTACATATATTGTTGTTCATTAGTGCTGGAGTGCTAGAGCGTATCCAGAGCAGAGCCACCAAGCTGGTGAGGGGTCTAGAGAACAAGTTATATGAGGAGAGGCTGAGCCAACTGAGCATGTTTAGTTTGGAGAAGAGGAGGCTGAGGGGAGACCTCATTGCCCTCTACAACTGCCTGAAAGGAGGCTGTAGAGAGGTGGGTGTTGGCCTCTTCTCCCAAGGGCATGATGACAGGACCAGAGGAAATGTTCTGAAGCTGGGGCAGGGGAGGTTTAGATTAGATATTAGGAAGAATTACTTTCCTGAGAGAGTGGTCAGGCACTGGAACAACCTGCTTCAGGGCATGCTCTAGTGCCCAAGATTGTTGGTTTGTGTCTGTGGGTGAGTGTGGTGTGGGGTTTTTTTGTTGGTTTTTTTTTTTTGGTCTGTGGTTGGACTTGATCTCAAAGGTCCCTTCCAACCATGAAGATTCTGTGATTATACCATATCACATGGTATAATATAATAAAGAACAAGGTAGTGCCTTTCAGCAGAACAGGACTCATCTTGATTACCCTTCTGATACTGAATTTCTGTGTTGGTTTATCATCCTAGATCAATTGAAATGTGGCAAGGGGGTGGTGAATTTTACTCGTCTCTCTACCATTTATGCTGTAGGTACTATACATTTTGCTACGAGATGAGTCTGGGCTGCTGCACTTGAGGCAGGCAGAGCCCTGGCAGGGAGGAGAAGGCGGCAGCAGGGG
Organism: Tringa tobata; assembly: GCA_033628505.1. Lineage (NCBI taxonomy): Eukaryota > Metazoa > Chordata > Aves > Charadriiformes > Scolopacidae > Tringa > Tringa tobata. The sequence continues at coordinate 1,079,532 of JAHREE010000069.1, forward strand.
AGGATGCTTGTGGAACCCAAGCCGGGCTGCCCAGGGACAGATGCTGCAGCTGGGAGCCTGCCATGGCAGTGGGGCTGGAGGGTCCCAAGCAGGGCAGGGAGGGTAGAGATGCAGCCAGACCTCAAAGGTGGTAGAAAGAAAGAGGTTCTCCCAGGGACAGACATTATGCAAAGTTTCTTGGAGTTAGGAAGCCACTAAAAGCTGCTTGCCTGAGAGCAAGGCTGAAGGGGAGTCGGGGATGTGGGGAGGAAAACTTTTGTTTACCAGACTTTTTGGTTTTAATCTGTTTCAGGTGCAGTTTATTCACCTTTCCTTGGCTGAACAGTGACTTCACTCCAGCTTGTCTTTTAGTGAAACGGAGCTGGAGAGATTGAAACAGTTTTCACGTGTGCACCAGAAGGAAAAGGCGTAAGGAGATCTACCTCAAAGCTGTGTCTCACGTTAGGTCCTGTCACATTAGTTTGAGTAGAAGTCCCTTTTCCCCTTTTCATATCTAATTCAAAGCCTCTCTGTTGTGCTCTGCTTGAACAAAGCAGGTGAAATCCTGCCAGTCTTTCAGCATAAGAAGCAGCCCACTGCTGCAGAAACCAACATCATCAGTCCTGGCGCTTGCTTTTCTCCTTTCTTGGTGGTTTCTCCACGCAACGAAGTACTTAAATCACTCTCAGCTCCCTGCTGAGGGCCCTCAGAGAGAAAGTCACTGCAAGAAATCAGTCTCCCTTTGGTTACTTTATTCATTCTGATGTAGATACTGATGAGGATTCTCTACATATCCAGACTGTCTAGTGCAATTAAGTGCTGTATAGCGCTAGGGAGGTCATCCACGCAGTTTGCTTCACTCCAGTCCTAGTCCAAGCTGCTGATCAGTACCCTTCAGAGTTATCTGCCAGATCATACGCTACAGCTAACTGCTGATTTCCCGTCTTTCTCTTCACACAAAAGCTCTGAACTTGTTTCTTTTCTATTCCTCATACAGTTTAAATTTTTCTTTCTCTCTTCTTGCCCCTGCTTGAGATCAGCTTCAGTCTGGTTAGCAAAATCCATGCTGATCCTTCAAGGCTTTCAGTCGCAAGTGCTAGTACTATAGACGCAGTCTGTTCTCTTGGACATTTTAATAATCATTATCTATACTAGTATTTGCATTTTTTATAGTACCTCTTCCACCCCATCACGGGTAAATGTCAATGCTGCCTCGGGAATTAGGCTGTCTTCTTTTTCCTGCTCTTCCCTTGGTATGATTTTTTTTGATCCATCTAAGCCTAATCCGGACTCTTTCTGCTTGCACTTACAGCCATTGCCTTTAGTTGGCTGTGGGCTGGTCCTCAGAGCTCTGATGAAAGCTACATTTGAGGTCGTGACTGTTCTTTTTCCGCCTTCAAAGGTGAGGTTATCAGAGCCGTCGATGAAAATACACGGTAAATAAAAAGCGTGAGTCTCCCTGGCGCTAGGTCTAGTATTATTATTTGCCACCGTCTACTCTGCCCTCAGCCAGCTCCACGTACCTTTTCATCTCTGCCCTGCAAGCTTCCTTCTGTTCAGGTGGCACGTCACACCCACGTGCTAATGAGCTCGCGGCCCCAACAATGCCACAGATGTCGCTAATATAAATGCTAAGCACACGCGTTTGCATGCGAAGTACGCTCTGAAATATGGGCTGATTATGGTGAAGAGAAGCAGGGCTGTGCAGATGGCCGCTCCGTCCCCGTCCCGCTCTCGGCAGGGTGACCCCTGCCCTGTTGTGCCACCAGAGCCCATTATCCCGGCTGATAATGCTGATACAGCCAAAGTCCTTTCATGCATATGTAGCATCACAGGTGTTTTTTTTTCTCTAAGTCAATTGATGCCCTTGGCTCCTCAGTTTCAGAGGTCACTCTGGCTCAGATAATGGGATTTTTTTGTTTACAGACTATGAATGAAATTTGGTGAATGCTTACACAGCATTACAATCTAGTTGGGTTTAACATATTTTTTCTGTGTTGTTTCACAGACTGCCGAGATACCGGGCTTGGAATGAGGCTCCTGCATGTTCGTAGGACACAGCATATTTGAGATCACACAGACTTTTCTCCTTAATGCCACTGCGCATTTCCAAGACGTGCCAGCATATAATTCCTTCTCCAGCATAGGTCAAAAGGAGAAAGGCTTGAAACATCTAACCAAATTCTCAAGTAAGAAATGTGGATTTTTTTGATTTCCCACTTTTCCATCCCATTCTCCTGCAGCTATTTCACCTGCAGCATCCTTGCTTTTCTGGCTCATGTGCTGCCCTCCAACCACAGGTGGGTAATATCACTGAAGTACAAGCTCTCTCTCTTTAAGCCCTTACAACTTAAATATTGTGGTTACCTATCACCAGTTGGATATTTCTTTTTCCTCAAGTTTTTATATTATTTCATCTTTCCTTTTCATCACATTCCAATTTTTCCATATAATTCTCACCTCTTGTCTGTGAGGATGCTGAGTCTGCCTTCTCTCACTTGCCACATATCATCTTGCTTGAGACAGTCTCAACTTCCTCTGCCAAAATCCATTTTTCTTCTTATCTTGACAAATTTACTCTCTCAGGCTCTGAGCCCACGTTTTCTTCAAAGTTCTTACTTTCAGTCAGAGCTGGAAATGAGATGTACCTTTGGCCTCTGCTGTTGCCACCTTTCTCCATTCAATAGTAGGAACCAGAAAAATACCTCTGCTGAGCATGAGCTTCCCAGAGCTGCCCTTCCCTCCTCTAGCTTTCTGGTGTCATCTTCTCATCGTGTAAAATTTTTTATTTGCACTCTCTAGCCCCCTGCATTATAACTATATGTTCTCTCCTTCTGTCTTCAGCATGAACAGAAAAATCTTCTGCACTATTTTTGCCACTTAGTACATGAGTGCCTATCCCCATATATTCCCATTGCAAAGACTAGGCTGGATCTGGCCATAGCTTGGGAGAGGTCTTGACTTATAGCCCCTTCCAGTACCTAAAGGGGGCTACAGGAGAGTGGGGAGGTCCTCTTTATGATGGAGTGGAGTGATAGGATGAGGGGTAACGGTTTTAAACTGAAAAAGGAGAGCTTTAGATTAGATCTTAGGAAGAAATTCTTTGCTGTGAGGGTGGTGAGGCACTGGAACAGGTTGCCCAGGGAAGCTGTGGCTGCCCCATCCCTGGAGGGGTTCAAGGCCAGGCTGGATGGGGCTTTGAGCAACCTGGTCTGGTGGGAGGTGTCCCTGCCCATGGCAAGGGGGTTGGAACTCCATGATCTTAAGGTCCCTTCCAACCCAAACCATTCAATGATTCTATGATTGACACCAACACAGCTTCTCCTGTTATGTGAAGTGGAGAAGATGCTGCTCCAGGGGACATTAATACTTCATACTGCTGGTGAACCCGTGGTGGTGAAGACCCATCTCTCTGCTCACACACAAGCCAGATACAGCTTTCTCTGCACTGCCTGTGCTGGTGGGCACAGGGAAAGAATCAGGGGAGCGTGCCCAATTTAATTTAAATTTTGTGCATATTGTCTACAATAATGAGATTGCAGGTACGGGCATTCTAACCATTATGTTATATGAAAATTATATTTCCATATTTTCCCAGATGAAACATCATTCAGATTCCATCTTTTTTTTCCCCCGGAAAGGTCTGGAGGAGAATCATTTTTATAATCTACTTTCAATTACTAGAATTGCACAACCATAAAAACCCCACTAAGATAAAAAAACTCTGAAAACTATTATAGATCCTCAGAAATGAACTCTTAAATTGCTGTGTTACATTCATTACCTAGCTCAGTAGGCTCTCAATGGTTTATTATCATTTTAAACTCAATAAAGAGTGCATCTTTCAAAGGGCAGAAAAATCTCCATATCATTATTTTATTTATCAAACTAATATAAAATCATTTCATAATGAATATACTTTCAGTTTTCAGAAAATTTCTATTTTTAAAGCAATTTTCGGGGAAAAACTGAAAACCTCTACTTTTTAACAGTTAATTTTATGTGATTATTGTTTGGTTGTTCTCTTCTCCAGTGAGATACTGACCTGTAGAAACACTACGGTCACAAGCACATTTAACTTACGTATTCCTATCAGCATTTATGTATGTACGTAAGTGATTATTGGAAATATGGTGTTTTGTTTGCTGAATATTTTATTCACTAAAAAACCAGTTTAAATCGTTCCTCCGCAATTAAATCTTTTAATTTAATAGAATATTTCTTTGGATCTGAAATGAAAATGTATTTCACTGAGGACCAAAGAAAGAGCTCATTTTGGTTTCATTAAAATTGATTTTTCCCAACCCACGCTCAGTTCAGTCCTGTACCAATGAATTAATCCTTTAGAGTTTTACTTACCAGCAATGCTCCAGTGTTGTTAGAGAAAACTTGTGAAGGTAAGGTGGTCACATTCTCATACCAATAAGACAGATGTAGTTCAGGGAGCCTAATGTACAAGGTACACTTTCATGTATTGCCACATATATAAACAAAATACAAATATCAAAACACCTCAGTGACAGTCCCATTGATTAGAGTACAGAATAGTTTAGAGTCTGGTAACTGTGCTGCAAAGGTTCCTACCAAGTTTCTGAATCAAATTAATTTGATACCAGCTGAGATCACTGTTTTGTGAGAAGTATTAGTCGGTCTGTGGAAAATGGGTTGGTCTGATTGTTAGTGGAGGATACACATGTAGAGATGGGGAGATGGATGAGGTTCCACTCAAACATGAGAAAAAACTTCTTCACAGTGAGGGTGCCAGAGCCCTGGAACAGGCTGCCCAGGGAGGTCGTGGAGTCCCCTTCTTTGGAGATTTTCAAGACCCGCCTGGATGCTGTCCTGAGTAACATGCTCTAGCTCTGGGCAATCCTGCTTCGGCAGGGGAGTTGGACTAGATGATCTCTATGGTCCCTTCCAGCTCTAAAAATTCTGTGAAATTCAGTGAAATTCAATGAATTCACATTTTGGGCAGGTTCAGCAGAGGAGTCCTGGACTCGTTGTATGGACAGAGCCATCTCCTCTTCCACTGGTAGGACCTTCAGCTTCCCACCAGGACCCACCTTGACTTGGGAGGAAGGGCATGACAGACAGAGAACTTTTCCACCAAAAAAATAGATTCACTGAAGAAACAATTTCAGATTATAATATTCTATAAATACACCCGATAAAATTGTGGGTTGATAGCTAAAAATCTCCTTTGAAAAAAGAACTAGCAAGGACAAATGTCCAAATAACATACTTGCTCTGCTTTTTTCCGGTGCTGTGAGACTGGCAATCCATCTCTTTGGGGAAATGTCCACTGCTCAGTCAGAAGCTTTTAATTCTTAGACATTCACCACAGTGCAAATGACTGTAGTACGGTCTTTGTTAAGAAAGCTTGTGGAAACCATCATCCCAAAGCCTAAAATTCTCTGCAAGCCTGTGTGCTTAGGTGTATGTGATCTGTGGACACCTACATAGAATCATAGAATGGTTTGGGACCATTCCATAGAATGGAAGGGACCTTAAAGATCATGGAGTTCCAACCCCCCTGCCATGGGCAGGGACACCTCCCACCAGACCAGGTTGCTCAAAGCCTCATTCAGCCTGGTCCTGAACATCTCCAGTGATGGGGCATTACAAATTCTCTGGGCAACCTGTTCCAGTGTCTCACCACCCTCACAGGAAAGAATTTCTTCCTAATATCTAATCTAAATCTCCTCTCTTTCAGTTTAAAACCATTATGCCTTGTCCTATCACTCCAACGATTCTGTCAGTATGGTGACAAGGACAGGGATGGGTGAGTTCACAGAAGCCTTGCTCCCATGTGCCCCATTACTGACGAGCACAGAATTGGCACCTGCAAAATAGTCACGGTCATTTCACTGTTACCCTGTGCTGTGTTTTACCCACTTGAATACTGCAGCCAGTCTTGGTATGGTAGACACGAGTGACTGCCAAAGTGGTTCTAGAGCCTCACCACAGCCCCTTGGAGCTGCTGTAGTACTAACAAATGGAATTGTGCACCAAGAAGTACATGTTTGGAGGTGTACGGTATAGATGCTCAGAGTATAGAGAGTGCAGAACCCTCCTGGAGAGGGTTTTCCAAAGGCAGATGCACAATAATAGAGAAGAAACTTTGTTCAGTCAATCAGCACCAATGTGGAGCTGCAAAAACTCACAACACTTGCTTCCCACGGGTAGATTTGGAAGCCTACAGGACCATCAGATGCCTTAGCTATACATTGAATGGTTGCCACTAAAAAAAACCCAAATAACAAACCTCCTTTGTACTGGAAGCTTGTTTTTCTTGTCTATAAAAAGGGAGACTGAGAAAGTATATAGAGGGCAGGGGGAGAGGAAGTTGAGAGTGCTTTTAAAGCAAAAATGAAGAAATAGCTAGGAAAATTGCAGAGGTGAATAAGAGCTTCAGTCTTCCCTCTGCAGGATAGAAGAGCGTAAGGAGAAAATACACAGTGAAGGATGATTACCCCAGAACAGCTGACTTTACAAAGTGAATTGCTAAGGACTCACTACCCCGTCATGCTAGTGCTCTGAGAACATTAGCTATTACAATTTCATATTTAACATATTTAATGCTGGAGGAACCTCACCCTGCTGGGTGAGGTTATCGCCAGGTAGGATAAATCCCTGGGTTAATATTAAAACCCAGAAATCCTCTTTGGGCCCAGGAAGAGAGCACTAAAGTGATATCTTGAATCATAGCTTCACTGAATTGTTCATCTTATGCTAAGCAGTTTTCCCCATGGTTTCCTGCAGGGAGGCACAGGAAGGGCTCAAGAGGTTGGTCTGGCTGCCTGCGAGCTTCACCAGGCTGGGTTCTTCTGGTGCAAGACTCTAAAGCTTTGTCCAGTCTATGTTGGAAATGTGCAAAAGAGTTTAGCATAAAGAAATTGGATGAAGTACATCCTATGATGGGATGTCATCCTATGGCATATGACTGTATAGACTCCATACCTTCATGGGATTTTCTTAGCTGGGTCTCACAGCAAGCTGTGCCCCCCTTGATGGTGCTGCTGGAGGTAAGCCACCCCTGCGCAACAATAAGACAGGCAGCAGGGGAAATGAAATCTCCCCATCTCGTGCCGGGAAGCGGCTCCCTTAGTTGTGGGAAGCAAGTTTAAACTCTCAAAAAAGGGTTTCCTGCTTTGGAAAGATTTTCAGGTCCTGCACCTAGAAACTGGACGTGATATGTTTGATGTTCCCCTCAGGCTAGGGAGATACTGCAGGTGAGAGGCAGGAGATCTCCTTCAGTGCACCAGTGTTTCCTGCATGGAGAGTGTTTTTTATCTGTTTCTTTGTAGAGAAAGGATGTAAATGGAAGAGAGTGTGATCAGTAACTGCAGGTGTGTTTTGGTTTTATGTGTTTGCTATGTTAGCTGCACCAAACAAAGATGATAAAATAAACCTTTTCCTTAAAGGAGGATTTATTTATAAGATGGGATGCCTGCACTCTTCCTGTCTTGCTGCTTACGTCTTGGCCTTACCCCAGCTCTTTGATGCCTCTTTGTAAAGTAACTATCAGAGAGGAAATAAAGTTATCAATGATTGGTAGTAAACTCACGTACATCTAGATATCTGAGGAGGGTTTGGGGATGCTTCTGCTTTACTCTACCCTTTATTATTCCATCAGGCTATTCTTTACCTTTTACAGCTTCATTCTCAACAGCTGAGAAGTGTTGAATTTTGCGGACCGCAGATTCAATATCACTGAGCAGTCGGGAAACTGAACGATTTTAGGATAACTTCATGTCATATAAGGCAAATAGAATGGTTTTCTTCCAAACCAAAAATGTCAAATGAAAAGGTCAGCCCAACACTAGTAAAACCAATACTATTATGTCCTGCATATGCATATAGGATGCATCACATATATTCCTCAGACCCTAGCAACTAAATTGAGAAGTGAAAAGAGAAGACAGAGTGAACAGTGTCCCCTTGGGGTGCCGTGACACGATTCCAGTGCCTCTTGGAAGGATGCCTGATGTTTCAGCTCACCCTGGGAACAGCTATAACTGGTTACACTTCTTTGGACTGTGTGTATCCAGTTTTCCCGCACACGTGCAATTTCTTTCTTCAACACTAAAAGTTTTCAAAGGGGAGGTCGCGACTGCTGCTACAGCAATCAGGGACTTTAAAATGTCAGAGAGCTCAAACGCCCTGTGGAATGCAATCAAGTTTCCACAGACCAGGTGCATAACTGAATAAAGAAGATATTGTAATAATTAGAAGAATCCTGTGATCATAATCACAAGATGCAAGCAGATAAGAGAGGAGTGTGTGCTGGGATGTGATGCCAAATGAAGAACATCTGTTTGCTGGCCATGGAAAATCTTATAGTCCTGGATGGAGCCTCTGCTTGTTCACAGATTAAAGTTAAAAAAGAGAAAAGGGGAAAAGTGAAATGAGTGGGTGATTTGATGCAAGATAGAAAAAAGAAGAATCGTGTATAGAAAGAAAAACTTGGCCATTTTCATATAAATTTGCCTCTGGAAGGAAGAAATGTGTAGCGGATGGTTAGTGTTATGTTTTAATACATGTTTACCCTGGTGAAAAGTTGGGTGGGTCTTCCAAGTGTTAGATCTAGTAATGCAATAAATCACCGTGTTATGCGAAGAGCTTCACAGGGTTTTCAGAGGAGGAGCAGCATGGCTGGCCGGTATTCACAGGCAAGTGTTTTAGAAGAGACTTGTAGAATGGAGAATACATGCAAGTGTGTGTGTGTGTGTGTAAAAGAAGACTGGGACGGGCTGCTACCCCAAGTCTTGACTCCAGCCACCGGCAATGCCACAGGCTGAGAGCTGTCTCTGCTTAGACAGAGAAAGCAGCGTGGGCTCCCCTGCTCACACGGGATTTGGCACCTTGTTATCCCTTCCGTAGAGGATAATGGAAGCACAGTCTCCCAGAAACACCAGGCTTTACTGGGTGACTTGCAAGGGGAGAGAGCATTCAGCTGTCCTCTTGTACTCCTGCCTTCAGACTGCTAAGCATTAGACTTTAAGGAGAGCTAGCTCCTCTTTTACCTCTGTGCAGGATCTATGTATTCATGCAGGCTGTGTGTTCAGGATCGAGACACAATACAGAGTGCAAGAAACAGTTTTCCAAGGCTCCGTGATGATGCTGAAAGCTGATCTTTCCCCCCTCTGGTGGTATCACCAATTTCATTCCTTTCCTATATTTCTTCACTTTCTCTCATCATGGAGGTTGCGCCTCAGTGTGTCGGGCAAATTAAGCTTAAAGGCTTTTTTCAAGGCGTTAATGAGGTGAGCTGCTTTTCCCACTATGAACGCTTGGTGTGTTTCTATATAAGAATCTCGAACAGCTTCAGCACTTTGACTAAGCTGCACAGTGTTATTGATTTCTCCAGCTTCTGCTGTGAGGCTTTTGTGGTAAAAAGCAGTGACTCAGCTGGTGTGCTCAGTGGAGCTCTTTTACATGCTCAGACTGTGCTGCTGTTGCTGCTGAGTGGTTAAAAAGAAATTTAAAAAAAATCAAAGGTGAGCCTTTTAATTTGTTTGAAGTAAAGTGCAGGCAGCAGCAAGGTTCTCTGGCAACTTTACAGAGATTATTGCAAATAGTCGTAATGGCAGGTGTGATTCTGGGGGATAACCCTATGTGCTTCTGCAGCCAGACAAGGACAGACAGAAGTCAGGGCTCCAACATCCCTCTTGGTCAGAACATAGAATCATAGAATTGTCTAGGTTGGAAGGGACCTTCAAGGTCATCTAGTCCAATCATCAACCTAACTCTGATAAAAAAACCCACTAAACTGCGTCACTAAGCTCTATGTCAACCCATCTTTTGAACACCTCCAGGGATGGTGCCTCAACCACTTCCCTGGGCAGCCTGTTCCAATGCTTAATAACCCTTTCAGTGTCAAAATTGTTCCTAATATCCAATCTGAACCTCCCCTGGTGCAACTTGAGGCCATTTCCTCTTGTCCTATCTCTTGTGACTTGGAAGAAGAGACTGACCCCTGATTCTCTACACCTTCCTTTCAGGGAGCTGTAGAGAGCAATAAGGTCTCTCCTCAGCCTCCTTTTCTCCAGGCTGAACACCCCCAGCTCCCTCAGCCTCTCCTCACAAGACTTACTCTCCAGACCCCTCAGCAGCTTTGTTGCCCATCTCTGGACCCGCTCCAGCACCTCAATGTCTTTTTTGTGGTAAGGGGCCCAAAGATGGACACAGTACTCGAGTTGGGGCCTTACCAGTGCCGAGTTCAGGGGGACGATTGCACTGAAGGTAAGAACACTCCCACACCACGAGCTGAGGTGTTTGGAAGGGGAGATGCCTGGAAACCCTGGTCCATCAGCCGAAACAGTGCAATGAACAGCAGGGCAGGCCTGACAGCGATTTCCTGAGGCTGACCACCATTCCTAACGCTGTCCTGCAGGAAACCTGCAGATGTGAAATGCTTGCTATCGCAAGCCAGAACAAAGCTCAGACCTCTCTGAAGCTCTCGCAGGGAGGAAAGTCAGTAAGTGTGCAACCTGAGGGAGAGGGGGGAAGAAAATACAGCTGTCCTGGAAGGGGATGTGGGGATTGTTTATCCTTTTCTGAAAGATAAATAAGGTGTTCCTGCCTGTGATCCCACTTATTTGTAAAGCAGCACTCCTAGAAGCTTTCAGATCACCACAGATTCATGGAAGTGTAGGTCAGAAGGCACCATTTGGAGGTCTCTAGTTCAACATCCTGCTATGTTTATCACCAACACTGCTTGAAGTTATTCATGGCTTTGACCAATTTGTTTGAATATTGGAAGGATAAGGGTTCTACAGCCTCACTGGACAACGTAGTTTGATGTTGCGCTATCACCTCAGCAAAGATGTTTTTTTCTAATGTCCATCCTGAACTTCCCATGTCAGTTTGTGGCAATTGCCCCTTGTCATATGCTTTGTCACTACCAAGACTTTGACTCTGTCATCTTTGTAACTGCCTTCTGAGTAGCTGTAGGCTGCTATTAGACTCCCCCCAGCCTCCTCTTCACCAGGACAAACAAACCTGACCTTTCCTTACAAGGTGCATCCTCTAGACCTCTGACTCTCCTGATAACCTTCCACTGGATCACTTCCAGCTGCTCCACAAAAAAACAGCTTGGAAAGGCTGGAGCAAGACCAGGACTTCTGTGTGTCCCTGGAAATGGAGCTGAAGCACTCAGGGTACTCGGGCTCCCCACCACAGCGCTAGGAGACTACACCATGAGACCACAGCTCTCTTCTCCAAACATCTGTCTGGGATCCAGGTGTCTGTAGCAGGTATCCAGATCTGCCAATGGGCGCTGAGGCAATTACACATAGGAGACAACCAGATTGCATTGAAACAGAACTATTTGTTTCACCAAGCTTTTATTTTTTGACAACTTGATGTTCTTCCATCCCAGTAAAACTTCTGAAATCATATGGGTTACTTCAGGGAAAGAGTGCTGGCTGGAGAAAGGACTACTTTTAAGTGCTTAACCCATGCATGCACTCTGAATTGCTCAATAGCACTGCCTTGCAAAGCAGAAATGGAAAAAAACAGGGAACAGACTGACCTGAATTCAAAAATCCTGACAACAAGCCCAGTTGTTCAAAGACTACAGCACAGAAAGCTCACAGTGGGATCTCTGAAGCAAGGAGACCTAGGAGCTTGGGAAAGGAGCGTGGACATACTGACTCATTGACGCAGCAATCTGTCAGGTATTGCTAGGCCCACCACATGTTGGTGAGACCTCAAACTGCCAAATGTTATGAAAAATATTTTTAGTTGTATTTAACAGTTTTGTAATGGCAAGAAAACTCTCTCACCCTTCTCAGCCCTTAGAGAGCTGCTGTGGGGACCCAGCAGAACTGCTCTCTTTCAAGGTCTGTACTCTCCCTGGATTTATGCATTCGGTGACCTTGGCAGAGCTACAGAAGGAACCCTTTCCCGTAGCAATGGATTGTTTTTCATTTCTTTCAAGATTAGACACAAACATACCTTCTCTCATCAGAAACACAGATTTTGAAATCACATTTCTTTCCTCCCTCTTCAATAAAAGGACTTTCAAGTGCAGAGAAAAACCATATACTCCAGCTGTTTGGTTTCTGCTGCCCTCCTACATCATCCCAAGATAGTAGATAAAAAGCTGCTGTTTTGAGTCCTCTTTTCTGAGTCCAGGATTCAAATTGCAATTGAAGTTACTATCTACATTGGCAATTTTAGCTCTATGGTGATTGAAACCACTTCTTCTTAGCTAGATGTGTACAGATGCGGTGTGTTTTCCTTCATCAGAGAACACGCAGGAATGGTATTGAGACACAGATGATTCCCAACTTAAACAGAGGATTTGCTGTACTGGATCAGACAGGTTTCCTATCCCACCCCTCTGCCCTCCAATCAGGACTGCTGCATTTGGAAATGACTGACAGTCATGTGTCTGAGGGAAATGACAAAACCTATGCTCCCCACCAACAGTGCAATACTGTAGGTGGAGAGAAGGCAGTTTCCTTCTGACCTTGAAGAAGAACAACTTAAGTAATGAAGTTGCCGTTATGCAGGCCAACAGATGCTGTAGTCGATTTTAAAAATCCATCACTTTTTCTGGAAAAAAGATGCTAATACTGCATGTGAAGGCTATAGTACTCTCAAGAAACATCAGACAGTACTAATATTGATAATCAACCAGACTTTGTTTGATTTAATGTGGGGACATTTACATCTTGTAGAAGCTTGTGTTATAAAACACAGATTTTTTTTTCGAAGCTGCTTGACCAACATTCTAGCCCAATGCCTCCGCACATTTCTCGCTTGAATTATTCCTTCTTGCTGGAAACCTGCCTGTGGGATATACACTTGCGAACGTAATGAGAGCCGTCTTCAGGTACAATGATTCCTTCTCTTAGTGACTTCTACCAAGGAGCTACTCACTCTAAAAATCCTTGCAGGATCAGCCCGCAGTTATCCAGAAAGAGAGACAACCGCACATATTTTCAAAGGAACAGTCATGTATCTCTTATCATGATATTAGTGAAAGCAAGGAGTTTACAAAACCTCTCTTAACCTTGCACAGGCTATTATGGTGAATGGCCATGTAAATGTATTCTAGATAACTGTTTATTCAACCCCTCAGACCCATCAATTTTCTTTTTTGTCCATGGAAGCATTACAATTACAATGTTAGGGATGGAAATACCTGATGAAGCCTTTGGATTAGAAATTAAGTGCCTTTGCCAAGTCATCCAATCTGTATTCATTGCCTCAAAAATGACTTAGTTCTTTCTAGATAATCCTGAAAGTATAATTAATACTCTGTATTGTATGAGCAAGTTCATCAGTTGCGAAACAAAATATTGACATTATCCATTTTAACAACATCAGTTTTTACTCCTCGCCTGCATGAATGGCTCTTTATAGACAGTGGCATCAGCAGGCACTCGAACAAGGTTTGTTCACAGAAACACATGACCGATGCCAAATATTTGCCCACTTCCAAAAGATTTCCTTATTTACCTTTTTGTTAAACAGTGTTGATGCGATTTTCATTAGTCCCTCTTGAAGGGCTAATCAGCACGATTTACCTGTGCACACATCACACGGAGGGACTTACCAGTGTATTATTGACATAACAGAGTTACCAGAGCTACCAGCACAACAACATATATTTACAGGCAAGGTGTGATATAATGCGCAAACAAGTCGAATCCTTTCAAATTATTGTGTAGCCCTTCTGGTTCCCTTGATCACTGGTTTTGCTTCAGAGAGGGTCGCTCTTCCTTGCAAGTGACATAGCCACGTTGCAGAAGGCAGAGTGAAAACAGGAATATTTCCCGTACAGATAAACATCGGGGTCCAGTCGTGGCTGCTCCTCTCCCCTTCTCAATGCCTGGCGTCCTCTCACAAGAAGAGTTTCTGGCAGGCAACAAGCACCAAGGGTCAAAATTCATTACTGAGATGGCTTGCAGAGAGCAGTCCTGCAATCCGTGTCTTCCCATGCAACCCAACTCCTAACAAGAGGTGCGGGTGATTGAAGCACACCTGGCTTCAGCCATTCTCACTCTTTGACGTCTGGTACTGCATTTTCTTTCCAAAAATGCTGTCCTCCCTCCCGTGTGGTGGGGGAGAGAGCGATAGCCGTCAGTGCCACGCAAGGATGTGGGCAGAGGTGACACATGTGGGGACACAGACTTGGAGCCATGCGTAGCAAGAGAGAAGATTGTCAATTGTAGAGATTGCTAGCTTTAATGAGAGGAGTGGGACTCCCACTTTCCACTGACTTTCCCTGGGAAAGCAGTTCATAGACAATTGTGTATTTATTGTTTCCTCTCTTGATTGGGCCATAAAATAGAATAACTACCAGATAGACAGGCAGATATTGAAACGGGTAGATATTTTGTCTGTCAGGCTTTCACTTTACAAACCATACATCAGGCTAAGGCAGCTACTATTAAATTTCAACTCAAAAGTCAATTGTAGCCCTATGATAAAAATCGACTTTTTTAAATCTTGTCTTCTGCAGAGGCTTTTTTTTTTTCTGGGGAAAAGTGTTCTGAAATGCCTTCAAGCTATCCAGAGACTGACAACAAGAAACCAAGGGGAAGGTTTTCCTCCTGAGCTGACCGAAAGACCTACTTATATCTTGCAGTTTGCGACCTGTTCTTCTGAGCTTGCAGAGACATCCCTCCACACAATAGAACAACCCAAATAAATTCTCTTAGACATTTCATACATACGGATGGGACTCTGCTGAATCTTCTAAGTGCTGATCCGATCCTGTCATCCTCTGAACACCTCAGCAAATGAAGACCACCTTCGCCTCTTACACGTTCTCTGCTTATCAGATCTAAAGAAGCAGAGACCGTAAGTGGCTTTACACACATGAAAAAGTGTCTTGTCGCACAGAACCCAAGCTGATGGTGCCCCAGATGAAAGTGTCTCCCCAGGCCAACATGCTGGCTGAGTGATGGAGTGCCCAAGGGCCGCATCCTGCAGCCACTGCTGGGCACCGTGCCATGAAGCACAGCTCATCAGCGAGGGCTCCTCACAGGGATGCCAAGGCTTGCTGCAGCAGGTGAAAATAACCCTCTCCTGGAGCTCAGAAGAACTGGAGCAATACCTATTATTCACTACACCAGAGCTGTTGAAGAGAGCCAGAGGCCAAACCCATTAAAAACTTGGAAAAAGGACGACGACGACCAGGGAAGAACCATTCGCATTCACACTAAATATCATCTAGGAGTCTTAAAGTCTTGGGGTTTATACATATTGAAGAAACTTTACAGATTTTGCTCTCCCCTCCCCTTTAGTAAAATCACATTTTGAAAATATAATTGAGAGACTGAAAAGACCTCACCTTGCAGTTTTTTTGTGCAGCTGCGTTAGGTGCTGAGTAATATAAGCTCTCTCTTAACAAGTGCCCTGTTTCTCCTGCTGATCAGAGGCTTTCTGTGAGCACATTTGACTGACAGAGTAATGCTGCTTTCTTAAGAACTGTAACTTTTCACAGCAGGGTGCCAGGTTCTGTGCAAAGTCTTCCAAGCAGGTTCACAGCTCTGCCACGGCACTGCTGCTCTGCGAGGTTTGTGCTACAGAGCCCGGCTGTGTTCTGCAGCAACCTGGTGGCTTTGGTACCCGTGCTGAAGGCTGACCTCACCAGGTTCCCTATGATGACCTCATCATAGGGAATGACCTCATTCTTATTTCAGCTGGCACTGATGGGGGCCCATAACCACTTGGATATTGTTTGTTTGGGAATAAGGCACTATCTTCTGTGTTTTCCTCTCTCAATTTTTTTGGAAAGAAGGATCCATCTACCCTGGGCCCCTCACTACAGGAAGGACGTTGAGCTGCTAGAGCGTGTCCAGAGGAGAACCACCAAGCTGGTGAAGGGTCTAGAGAACAAGTCATATGAGGAGAGGCTGAGGGAACTGGGCATGTTTAGTTTGGAGATGAGGAGGCTGAGGGGAGACCTTATTGCCCTCTACAACTACCTGAAAGGAGGTTGTAGAGAGGTGGGGGTTGGCCTCTTCTCCCAAGGGAATAATGACAGGACCAGAGGAAATGGTCTGAAATTGGGGCAGGGGAGGTTTAGATTAGATATTAGGAAGAATTACTTTCCTGAGAGAGTGGTCAGGCACTGGAACAGCCTGCCCAGGGAGGTGGTGGAGTCAACAACCCTGGAGGTATTTAACGTGTAGACATGGCTCTTCAGGGCATGCTCTGATGCCTGAGATTGTTGGTTTGTATCTGTTTGTGGGTTTTGGGGGCGGGCTTCGTTGTTTTTTTTGTTGTTTTTTTTGTTTTTGAGATTGGACTCGATGATCTCAAAGGTCCCTTCCAACCATGAAGATTCTGTGATTCTTTGGAAATACTAAGGGAGCCAAACTGCTGATGCTGCTGCGTTGTGGAAGCTGCAGTGACCGGAATATACCCAATTCCTGGGCTCAATCAGGAGGTTTTCTCAGTGTGGTTTTTTTTGCTGTCTCTTTTCCTTCCCAGGACAGCTTGGGAGATTTCTTAGGGCCAGTTTGGAGGGAGAAGCTAATAATGGAATTAGAAGAGGCCAGAGCTGTGTCGAGCAGAGCTCTGCAGGGGTAGCAGGGCAGAGTATTACGGTCCCTCAGTACATCTTCCACCCTGCTATCTTCACAGCAAGTTTGGGAAACTTTCCTGGAGAAAGTCAAAAAGTTTCTGCAGGAGAAAGAAATGAAAATATTTCAAAATTTTGCTTCTGTCAGATGTACTTTCTTTCTCTTTCTCTCCCTCTCTTTTCTTAATGGAATCTGTTGCCTAAACATTTCCGTGCTTTTGTCTCCAGTTCTATTCTGCTCTTACTTGAAGGCAGCAATTTTGCTCAAGAGATTTATAGCAATAGAAAATGGAAGACAAAAGTCTCATTGATGATTTAAGACAACAAAGGAGAAACTGAACAAGAAAGTAATTAAAGTAAAATCCTGAAAGCTCTTCATTCTACAAGGTAAAAAAATGTCTCTAAATCCCAGTTTAATTTTTCTTGTCATGTTGACTATCCAGCTCCAATGAATAGACAAAATGTTCTAGCGTATCTCCCTTTGTGTACATATTTTTAATTCTTTTTCCTGCACTTACATTATAAAAGGTTGAGAAGCTGGAAGCATTTTTGTGCACAAAGGAAGGGAATTTGCTCTGCAGTTTGATGCCTATTAGGTTTTAAACCTGTTTGAAATAATGAATTGCAATCTATTGTAATTAAATATAAAACATTAATTAACTGAATATTATTAACAAAGCAAACCAAGAACAATTTGTAAAGTTTATATTTCCTTTTACAGAAATTTCCCTGCTTATGAGAACACCGTCATCTAACCCTCAGCTAAAGACTCCGTGCCGATCACAAAAGGCATTTTTCAGTCTCAGATGTGAGAATTGCATTCCTTTATGTAATGTAATATTATATTATTAGCTTATGCAAGAATTCTACCAGTAAAAACCATATTTCTCCCATTGCAGGTATTTTGCTACACATCAGTTCCAGCAGAAAGATGCATATGACCAGTATCATTGAATTACCGGAACAGACCATATTCATCACTTGATAATCTGGGTCTGAAAAGCCACACGAGAGAGAGACTGTCATCTCAGGCACTCTGGCACTAAGACGGTTCTTTCTTACAGCAAAATTTCCAGCCGGGAGGGAGTAAATGAATTTATCTAGTTGTTCAGATTTTACTTCATAAAAATTAATTGATTCTGTCCCACATGACACTTTGAAGCGCAGCTGATGAAATTTACTTTGGGGCAGAAGGTACTTGCCTCTGGGATATCTTACTGCGCCCAAAGGCTTCTTTGGTTTGGAGAAGCACAACGTTGCCCAGGATAGTTAGCAGAGGTTTACTGAGGGAAAACAATGTTTTTGGTTGCATGCTATTGTGCACTGCCTGTTCCCTTCCCCACTATCCATCCGTTGCATGGGACCTACTGACGACAACATGTCACTGAGCTACAGGACATGCCTGCCAGGATCCAGCACCTGAGGGTACACAAACACAATAATCCCTTAAAACTCAGTAACCCCTGGGCTTTTGAAAGAAAAAAAATTGTGAAGGAAAAGGGTTTTCCTCTAGGCTCTGAGGGGAAGGAGAACGAGTAGCGTCTCCACTGTACAGTGAGGGTTTGCTTTGCAGCAGCATCCAAACACCAGCATTTCACCAGCAGCGCAAACTTTTTCTGTAGCCCACGTCAAGCCTGAGATTAATTGTTAAAGCAGATATTTGTTTTAGGACACCTAAGAGCACACCCTGCAACAGTTTGTAGGCACCGCAGCCCCCACCTTGCTCAGAGCGCAGCATCAGCATCTGCGCAGCGTTAGCATCATCTGCTCAGCTGTACCCACAATTTTGTCATTTACTCCTAAGGGGGGGGGGGGGTTTCCAGGCATTCCTCCCTGTGTTAGTGCTATTTCTTCAACGTGGATCAGGAATAAAGCCAAAGCTCAGCAATCCCTTTAGCCCATTGCCTCCAAAATTCTCAAGAGCCACTGGCAGGAAAAGATAGACAGGTTCAGGTTTATGTCTTTAGCATCCTCCCCTCCTAAGCAGAGTGTTTGCATGGGCTTTGGGTAGCTATTCTTAACCAAACCCCAGCGTTCAACCTGGTTAATCCTCATCACTTCTCTGTGCGCACATAATCCAAACAACCATCTTTCCCAATATTTTACTGTCTTCTTTTCTGTTTGCATAACCCCTGTGAGGTTTGCAGGCTACATCTAGTTCCCTCGGGGAGGTGGCAAAATCACAGCAAATCAGGCTCTTTGCTCTATAATTTCCCAAAGATCAAAGTTTAGTTATCATTAGAATGTAAATGTCACAATATTATGAAACTGGTGCATCAGGACAGAACATATCTTCCTCTTTGAAAGTGTTTCTATGTGATGTGACATTTTGGTAACATTTGAGGGAGGACTTTTTTTTTTTTTTTCTCTTTAATGATCTTTCTCAGGTTTTTTTTGGTCATTATATGTATGCTACTCCCACCTGCTAAAATAAATTTAAAAGAAAGTGTTTTACAAAGTATTTTTCTTTTTCAAATTGGGTCCAACATCCACCTTGTTATATGTTTTATTCTGTTTCTCAAGAAAAAAAGGGGTTGAGCTTTCATGAATATTAAGAAAGCATAGCTCCTAAACTATTTATAAATACTCTCAAATTATCAATATACCGCAACATGAGTTGGGTTCCTGGAGTGTATCAGAATAGGTGATCCACTTGAAAAAAACAAGAAGATAAAATCCAATAAAATAGTTATTCCTTTGAACAACACAATGATATGTCTTAAGCCTTCCCTTGTGAATCCATTATAACTACAGAAATGACAGTCCATGAAGTATCTCGACTTGCCTAAGGACACAAGCAGCTGGTGATCCTGAATCAGTACGATTTCTTGGACTTTGCTTCCAATCTCAGCTCTAGATTACAGCGGAAGTCATGGCTTTTTAAAGCTCCTCTAGAAACAAATTGCGTGCTGTATACCACATATGGATACAAAACGTGATGTTAGAGAACAGCAGCAATCTGCAAGCAAATTTTGCCAACACCACATTGCTCAGCAAGCATTGTCAATGTCAGGATTTTTCTCATTTTTTTTCAAGCCCACCAGGACAATGTAGTTCAGCTGAGATGTTTCAGGAGGCAACAGAAGGCAGTTTTCACTAATTTAAGTACCAGGGTGGGATAGTGGGAGTTCTTTTCCAGAAATGGCCAGAGCAGAAATGGAAATGTTTCAAAGTAGTCTTCGCTTGCTTGCTGCTCTTCTGTTGGCATAATTCCCTGGGTGCTTCAAACCCTCTACTAACCAAAATCCTGCCTGAAGCACAGGGTGAAGTCTTCTTTGTTCAAGAGATGGCAGATGAGATGGAAAACCCCCAAATCTTAAGGTTTATGAAAATTGCTTTTGTGAGATGCTTGAATCCTGACCTGCGTAAACCATCTCCAGTGTGAGATGTAGCACGTGTTATCAGCTCATGTTTGCCTGTTACTTCTCCAATAAGTCAATTAAACCAACAGGACCGAGGTTTCCAAAGATGCATTACACAAAGCACGGACTGCAGGAACCACGTAGTGATTGTATCAGGTAACTCCAGTACATTGGACTATTACTTAAACCCAGCAGCCTGGGAACATTCATCCCCACACCAGCCGGGTTTAATAAATGATTAATGGAGTGAGTCAGCTCAGCCTGAGGTAAGAGCTGATTTGGGGCCTTGGGGAGGTCAAGCAGCCAGTGCTGGGCAGAGACTGGGCTGAAGATGGGGGGGTCCCACCTTCCAGCCCCTTCCTGGTGTCATGGGAGAGCCTCCAAAGCACAGCTAGCTGCCTCTCGTTTAGTATGGCCTCTGTGCACCTAGGGAAAGGTGAAAGCAGCTCCTGCTGTTTCCCAGCAGCCCCTGACAGACATGTCCCTGAGATGTTGTAAAAAGTATAGATATAAGTTATATATTATATATATAATATAGATATAAGTTATAGATTGAGTGTATGTGTAGTACTGGCAATTACATTTATCTGGAGCACCTCAGCCCAAAAGGATTGTAAAGGATCTTGATACCTTTGAAATTAAGCATTTTAAAACTCTTAAGTGATCTCTGTAAACAAGTGATGCCTTTTGTTATCAGCCAGTAAAAAGGCTAAGTACCAAGTATGTATCTCAGGGCAACTGAAAATAAAAAGGTAAAAGCCCAATGAAAAATTCTCCACATCAGTAAGATCCACTAAATCATTCTATGCTCACAAATATCTCTTTTCCAAGATCGTGCTTGGGATCGAAGACTATTCCAAATACCTTTGAAATTCATTAAATTCATGCTGATTATTTTAAGTCAGTGCACTTCTCCAGCTGTAATAAGTACGAAGGCAAAGATGAAAAAGGACAGTGCAGGAAATAACCTTAGGTGTCAGAAATGTCTGGCGTGTAGTCTTTTTCTATAAGCATTAAAAATCACCAGCATTTTAAATTATACCTTTTCAAGTACAAAAGTTGCAAGGCTGCTGGATCTTGGCGTGGAGCTTTTGGTGGGGGAATCCCTGCAGGGTCCTGATTCAGGAGAAAAGTCCTGAAGAGCAACAGGGTTGTTGTGTTTTTTTTTTTTTACCTAACTGCTTAGAGACTCGTCCTGCAATATTCTGTAGCTGTGAAAGCAAAGCATCTGGAAGCTGATAAAAATTAGCAGAGGATGGGGTGCTTACGGGCCACCCGCTTTATGCGTAGGGTCTGGGATTGGGTGTGTAGCAATCAGAGTATGGCTACAGCCATCTTAGTGTGGGCAAACAGGAGAGATCAGGTTTGTAGAGACTGGCAATAACTTTTCTTAGATCAACATTTTAGCGTCTCGTCAGACATCGTGAGGGGACAGTGTGACTTCAAGTTTTATTTTCTCTGGTTGCGCCACCTGATCTGACACCTCCGTGTTAGGGAGAAGGTAAATAATGTAAAAATTACGCAATAACTGTTATAATGTTATAAAATAACATGAGAAAAATTTTCCCTGCACCTCTGTTGACTGTGTTACTTCCCACAGACACTTTCAAGGCATGCATGAAGATGTGAGTGTGGTTTGCAAAGGGTAGAGTCTAAGGACATTTGAGAGGGAGAACCTATGGCAGGGACACAAGTTACACAGCCTGGTATAAAAAGCAACAAGATTATCAACAAAAAAAGCAGCGCACTGGCTGTAAGATCATTGAAAATTTAATATTGACAGAAAAATCCCAGCTCCACTGACATCAGCACCACTGACTTCAGAAGAACCATTATATTCCTGGGGATGAGTAGAAGGCACCTCACCCAACTCAGGCTGGTGAAACCCTGTTTGAAAGACTCCCACATTACATTACATTTACAGCCCCTTAGAAGCAAGAACCATGTTGCTCTATAGTGCAAGCTCCCTATAGCAAGTGCAACGGCGTGCGAATTAGAGGGTCACTGAGGTGAATTTCAAGGCATTGCATGTTGGTAAATTCTATCCCATTTTAATACCAAAATCTTTAATTGGAGTATTTGCAGCCATTAAAGAGAAATTTATTACAGAGCAGTTCTTGTAAGAAAGAAAACAAGTCTAGACTATATTTTTTTGCACATTTTGGCTGGGACATCTTAAGGAATACTTGCAATCTTAACTAGCTGAGGATTGGGGTTTTCTGTTCATTATAGTGCAGCCAGAATTATACCCTGTAACAACTCTGATAAGATTTGGAAAGGAAACAAAGATTCAAATGCAGTTTTAACTTGGCTTGCTGTGTTTGGCCTTTTTTTTAACTATTTTTCAGATTCTGCTCATGTTTCTGATTATTTTTTTTCCTTTGCAGATAAACACTATCAACTTACACCATCGTACCACTGTTACTGTGCGGCAGGCAACTTAAGTAATGTCTGATTTTCAGCCCCTGTTATTATAAACCAAATTCTGTTTTAATATGACTAAATTGGTATGGAAAGGTGGGAATATTGCCTGTGATTGCAATGCTGTAATACATTGCATGTGGAAAAACTGAGTGATAAAGAGCTTAATTAACTGTGATTTATATTGATCTATATGTTCATAAAATCACCAGAGTTTGGAACGACTTAATTTATTTTTAATAAGCAATGCCTGGAAGACTAGTAATTACAGTCGTAAACCAATTACTGAATTAAAGCGTAGTAAATTTGAAAACAAAAGCAGTCAGAGGATATTTCATTAGGAAGCCCACCAAGTCAAAACAAAGGTTAATTTATGTTTATATGACACTGAAACTGCAGTAGCACCTGTGACAAGTGAATCTCTTCTCACTCTAAACTCGTGTTCTCGAGGTTTCCAGAAACATTTATGTTTTGGCTTAACAGTTGTAAGTGGGATCCCAAAGCTGTCTTGTGGATGTAAGTGGACGATGTTAATATTATTTCTTTGCTGTGTGTGGGTGAGACATCCTGAGCTGACCCAGAAGTTGGTAGGTTGCGGTGAGCCTACAGTTGAAGAACTCTGGAAAGCACGTTTATGGGTTAACAGAGCAAGAGTTGCTCTTGGCAAAGCCGGCAGTTGTTGACTGATATACGAGCCAGACAGGTAAGAGGCAAAAATTTAATTTCACTCTTTCAAGTCAAATAAAGTTCATCAGGAAAAAGCTGACGTGCAGAGGTCAGGCTGTCCAAGAGGTGATGGGCACCCGATCCATAGTAAGTGGACAATTGTACACATGTGGCACCAGGATTTTGTCTCCCTGATGCTGAAAATAACCTTTTATTTTTCTTAACGTATTCCTAGGGAATCTCAGAGGAAGTTAAAAATGTGATGGCAAAGAGATAGTGAAGACCCAACTGTGTTAATATTTCCAATATGACAACACTTTGTGGTGTGCTAGAGAGGACCTAAGCTCTCGTAAAAGTTTGTGGTCCAGGCACGATGACATCAAGGCTCCATTTCTGAGGGAGCTGAAGAGGAAAGGGAGCAATAAGGAGAAAGCAGCCATTCCACTTGAGTGAATGGAGACTGCTAAACACCGTAGTTTTCTTTAAGTGGTCTCTGAAGACAATGTTGAGGGTTACAGATGCAACAGTTCCCACAAATGTACTGCTCGGGTTCCTTGTAAAAAATTTGACAAGAATTTATAAAGTAACCCATTGAAAGAGAAACTTGTGAAAGGTTATTAGTAATAGATGGTCCAGCTTAAGAAAGGCAATTGCTTAGGAAGAACTATTTGGTTTTTTTAACAGATAAAAGAACTAACAAAATCTGAAGATGGTGCAAAATGATTTTGGTTCCTTCAGAGCAAGCAAAGAGTCTGGTGAATGCCACAGGCTCTGACGTGCCAAGCTGCGTGGGCAGAATGGTGTCTGGTGAGGTTAACCCTCAACTAACCCAAAGCCATGTGTATTTGAGAGAAGCCTTGAGTAACGTGCAGTTGGTTACTGACTGAGGTGTAAATCTTAAGGAGAAAGTGGTTCCTACTAAGGACTATTCAGTGGAAACGTGCTCAACACACAGCCTTGGACAAAACAAAGAGAAGTTTTGGCTGATCTCGAACACCATGTCCTGACTGCAGGTGACCCAGTGTAGCTGCTCACATCACTGTTCTCCAACCCCATTCTGTCAATGTCATCTAGGTCAGCCTTAACACTCCGAACAATGTGTTGCTGGTTTTCTGTTGTTTTGTAGCTTGTTGGGGTTTTTTTGTTGTTTTTTTTTTTAAAGTGGATCACTGTGACTGAAGTGGGTTAGGTAGAGATGGCAGGTGGTGGTGTGCTGACAGATCTGGTGACACTCTGCCTCGTGAGTGGGAGGAAAGGGCAAGAAGCTCTGGCTGGGCTGCCAGGGGTGACTTACTTCAGACACAGCCTGTAAAGACTGCACAAAGACAAGGAAATATTAGCACTGCCTCGATGGCGTATGCCTGGATAACAGACCTTCTCACCTTGACTATGCTAGTCATCTCTGATAGGATGCCTGGGAGCAGCTGGGATGAAAACCTGTCCATCTGAGGGCTGTTTAGTTTTCCCAGGAGAAAGTTAAAAGCAGACACAATCAGGGGGTTGTTCAGCCTGGAGAAGAGAAGGCTCTGGGGAGACCTTATAGCAGCCTTCCAGTACCTGAAGGGGGCCTACAAGAAATCTGGAGAGGGATGAGATATCAGGAAGAAATTCTTTGCTGTGAGGGTGGTGAGACACTGGAACAGGTTGCCCAGAGAAGCTGTGGATGCACCATCCCTGGAGGTGTTCAAGGCCAGGCTGGATGGGGCTTTGAGCAACCTGGTCTGGTGGGAGGTGTCCCTGCCCAAGGCAGAGGGGTTGGAACTCAATGATCTTTAAGGTCCCTTCTAACTCTAACCATTCTACAGTTCCATGGTCTCTGCACCTATACAGTGAGCAAAACNNNCTGTGCACCTAGGGAAAGGTGAAAGCAGCTCCTGCTGTTTCCCAGCAGCCCCTGACAGACATGTCCCTGAGATGTTGTAAAAAGTATAGATATAAGTTATATATTATATATATAATATAGATATAAGTTATAGATTGAGTGTATGTGTAGTACTGGCAATTACATTTATCTGGAGCACCTCAGCCCAAAACGATTGTAAAGGACCTTGATACCTTTGAAATTAAGCATTTAAAAACTCTAAACGATCTCTGTAAACAAGTGATGCTCTTTGTTATCAGCCAGTAAAAAGGCTAAGTACCAAGTATGTGTCTCGGGGCAACTGAAAATAAAAAGGTAAAACCCCAAGGAAAAATTCTCCACATCAGTAAGATCCACTAAATCATTCTATGCTCACAAATATATCTTTTCCAAGATCGTGCTTGGGATCGAAGACTATTCCAAATACCTTTGAAATTCATTAAATTCATGCTGATTATTTTAAGCCAGTGCACTTCTCCAGCTGTAATAAGTACGAAGGCAAAGATGAAAAAGGACAGTGCAGGAAATAACCTTAGGTGTCAGAAATGTCTGGCGTGTAGTCTTTTTCTATAAGCATTAAAAATCACCAGCATTTTAAATTATACCTTTTCAAGTACAAAAGTTGCAAGGCTGCTGGATCTTGGCGTGGAGCTTTTGGTGGGGGAATCCCTGCAGGGTCCTGATTCAGGAGAAAAGTCCTGAAGAGCAACAGGGTTGTTGTGTTTTTTTTTTTTTACCTAACTGCTTAGAGACTCGTCCTGCAATATTCTGTAGCTGTGAAAGCAAAGCATCTGGAAGCTGATAAAAATTAGCAGAGGATGGGGTGTTTACGGGCCACCCGCTTTATGCATGGGGTCTGGGGTTGGGTGTATAGCAATCAGAGTATGGCAAAACCATCTTAGTCTGGGCAAACAGGAGAGATCAGGTTTGTAGAGACTGGCAATAACTTTTCTTAGATCAACATTTTAGCGTCTCGTCAGACATCGTGAGGGGACAGTGTGACTTCAAGTTTTATTTTCTCTGGTTGCGCCACCTGATCTGACACCTCCGTGTTAGGGAGAAGGTAAATAATGTAAAAATTACGCAATAACTGTTATAATGTTATAAAATAACATGAGAAAAATTTTCCCTGCACCTCTGTTGACTGTGTTACTTCCCACAGACACTTTCAAGGCATGCATGAAGATGTGAGTGTGGTTTGCAAAGGGTAGAGTCTAAGGACATTTGAGAGGGAGAACCTATGGCAGGGACACAAGTTACACAGCCTGGTATAAAAAGCAACAAGATTATCAACAAAAAAAGCAGCGCACTGGCTGTAAGATCATTGAAAATTTAATATTGACAGAAAAATCCCAGCTCCACTGACATCAGCACCACTGACTTCAGAAGAACCATTATATTCCTGGGGATGAGTAGAAGGCACCTCACCCAACTCAGGCTGGTGAAACCCTGTTTGAAAGACTCCCACATTACATTACATTTACAGCCCCTTAGAAGCAAGAACCATGTTGCTCTATAGTGCAAGCTCCCTATAGCAAGTGCAACGGCGTGCGAATTAGAGGGTCACTGAGGTGAATTTCAAAGCATTGCATGTTGGTAAATTCTATCCTGTTTTAATACCAAAATCTTTAATTGGAGTATTTGCAGCCATTAAAGAGAAATTTATTACAGAGCAGTTCTTGTAAGAAAGAAAACAAGTCTAGACTATATTTTTTTGCACATTTTGGCTGGGACATCTTAAGGAATACTTGCAATCTTAACTAGCTGAGGATTGGGGTTTTCTGTTCATTATAGTGCAGCCAGAATTATACCCTGTAACAACTCTGATAAGATTTGGAAAGGAAACAAAGATTCAAATGCAGTTTTAACTTGGCTTGCTGTATTTGGCCTTTTCTTAAACCATTTTTCAGATTCTGCTCGTGTTTCTGATTATTTTTTTGCCTTTGCAGATAAACACTATCAACTTACACCATCATATCACTGTTACTGTGCGGCAGGCAACTTAAGTAATGTCTGATTTTCAGCCCCTGTTATTATAAACCAAATTCTGTTTTAATATGACTAAATTGGTATGGAAAGGTGGGAATATTGCCTGTGATTGCAATGCTGTAATACATTGCATGTGGAAAAACTGAGTGATAAAGAGCTTAATTAACTGTGATTTATATTGATCTATATGTTCATAAAATCACCAGAGTTTGGAACGACTTAATTTATTTTTAATAAGCAATGCCTGGAAGACTAGTAATTACAGTCGTAAACCAATTACTGAATTAAAGCGTAGTAAATTTGAAAACAAAAGCAGTCAGAGGATATTTCATTAGGAAGCCCACCAAGTCAAAACAAAGGTTAATTTATGTTTATATGACACTGAAACTGCAGTAGCACCTGTGACAAGTGAATCTCTTCTCACTCTAAACTCATGTTCTCGAGGTTTCCAGAAACATTTATGTTTTGGCTTAACAGTTGTAAGCGGGGTCCCAAAGCTGTCTTGTGGATGTAAGTGGACAATGTTAATATTATTTCTTTGCTGTGTGTGGGTGAGACATCCTGAGATGACCCAGAAGTTGGTAGGTTGCGGTGAGCCTACAGTTGAAGAACTCTGGAAAGCACGTTTATGGGTTAACAGAGCAAGAGTTGCTCTTGGCAAAGCCGGCAGTTGTTGACTGATATACGAGCCAGACAGGTAAGAGGCAAAAATTTAATTTCACTCTTTCAAGTCAAATAAAGTTCATCAGGAAAAAGCTGACGTGCAGAGGTCAGGCTGTCCAAGAGGTGATGGGCTCCCAATCCATAGTAAGTGGACACTTGTACACATGTGGCACCAGGATTTTGTCTCCCTGATGCTGAAAATAACCTTTTATTTTTCTTAACGTATTCCTAGGGAATCTCAGAGGAAGTTAAAAATGGGATGACAAAGAGATAGTGAAGACCCAACTAGGTTAACATTTCCAATATGACAACACTTTGTGGTGTGCTAGAGAGGACCTAACCTCTCGTAAAAGTTTGTGGTCCAGGCATGATGACATCAAGGCTCCATTTCTGAGGGAGCTGAAGAGGAAAGGGAGCAATAAGGAGAAAGCAGCCATTCGACTTGAGTGAACGGACACTGCTAAACACCATAGCGTTCTTTAAGTGGTCTCTGAAGACAACATTGAGGGTTACAGATGCAACAGTTCACACAAATGTACCGCTCAGGTTCCCGGTAAAAATTTGACAAGAATTTATAAAGTAACCCATTGAAAGAGAAACTTGTGAAAGGTTATTAGTAATAGATGGTCCAGCTTAAGAAAGGCAATTGCTTAGGAAGAACTATTTGGTTTTTTTAACAGATAAAAGAACTAACAAAATCTGAAGATGGTGCAAAATGATTTTGGTTCCTTCAGAGCAAGCAAAGAGTCTGGTGAATGCCACAGGCTCTGACGTGCCAAGCTGCGTGGGCAGAATGGTGTCTGGTGAGGTTAACCCTCAACTAACCCAAGGCCATGTGTATTTGAGAGAAGCCTTGAGTAACATGCAGTTGGTTATTAACTGAGGTGTAAATATTAAGGTTCCTACTAAGGACTATTCAGTGGAAACGTGCTCCACACACAGCCTTGGACAAAACAAAGAGAAGTTTTGGCTGATCTCGAACACCATGTCCTGACTGCAGGTGACCCAGTGTAGCTGCTCACATCACTGTTCTCCAACCCCATTCTGTCAATGTCATCTAGGTCAGCCTTAACACTCCGAACAATGTGTTGCTGGTTTTCTGTTGTTTTGTAGCTTGTTGGGGGTTTTTTGTTGTTTTTTTTTTAAAGTGGATCACTGTGACTGAAGTGGGTTAGGTAGAGATGGCAGGTGGTGGTGTGCTGACAGATCTGGTGACACTCTGCCTCGTGAGTGGGAGGAAAGGGCAAGAAGCTCTGGCTGGGCTGCCAGGGGTGACTTACTTCAGACACAGCCTGTAAAGACTGCACAAAGACAAGGAAATATTAGCACTGCCTCGATGGCGTATGCCTGGATAACAGACCTTCTCACCTTGACTATGCTAGTCATCTCTGATAGGATGCCTGGGAGCAGCTGGGATGAAAACCTGTCCATCTGAGGGCTGTTTAGTTTTCCCAGGAGAAAGTTAAAAGCAGACACAATCAGGGGGTTGTTCAGCCTGGAGAAGAGAAGGCTCTGGGGAGACCTTATAGCAGCCTTCCAGTACCTGAAGGGGGCCTACAAGAAATCTGGAGAGGGATGAGATATCAGGAAGAAATTCTTTGCTGTGAGGGTGGTGAGACACTGGAACAGGTTGCCCAGAGAAGCTGTGGATGCACCATCCCTGGAGGTGTTCAAGGCCAGGCTGGATGGGGCTTTGAGCAACCTGGTCTGGTGGGAGGTGTCCCTGCCCAAGGCAGAGGGGTTGGAACTCAATGATCTTTAAGGTCCCTTCTAACTCTAACCATTCTACAGTTCCATGGTCTCTGCACCTATACAGTGAGCAAAACGGTGGTAGTGGGCTCTTCAGCCTCGCAAACAAATGTACAGCAGTGACTCAGGGCTGCTGTTTGAAGCTGGACGAATTTAGACGGGAAAGGAGATTACAATTTATCTAAGCAGGGGGTTATTAACTACAGAAATGATTTAGTAAATGTTGTTTGGGGTTCTCCATCACTGCCTTTGTTCAAACCAAAATGGGATTTCTCAACTGAAATACAGTCTGTAATTCGAAGGGGAATTAATTCATGCCTGGTTATAATTGGTGTTATGGAGAAAGTCAGACAAAACAATTACAGTGATCTCATCTGGGCTAAAAATCAATGAGTCCATTTAAAAGGGAAAAAAAAAAACAACAAAAAAGAAACATAACAGAACTCAGTCAGGAGGAATTAATTTCTGGAGATTGTGTTTCGCAATGGCATATCACTTTCCACTAATGCAAATTCATACCTGGGGTGGTAGTGCTGCATTTCTCAAAAACACTGTTTAAGGAGACAAACTACTTTTTAAAGGAAGGAGTAACTGTAATTTTGGCTGAAATCAGAGCCTCAGTGACAGAAATGACATGAGTTTCACTTCTACAGGGGGTCATAACTTTACCTGCTTCTCCCTGCTTTCATAGCCATAAGCCTATCTCATTCTGCATGATTTTAAAGCAGAATACAGGGGATTTTCTGTTCTGCAAGTTGTGGTATTTCTTTTGGAAATGAAGAAAACCCGGCATACAGTGGCTGAGTAATTGCTTTGATCTGATGGTGTCTCGAAGTCAGGGATTAGATGAACAGAGAAATGTCACTGATATTTTTCAGCTACAGAGGGTTGCAGTTACATCATTGTAGCATCCTCAGCAATAACAATTTGGTCTTTTTTTATAGCCTATCGCTGGGAAGGATTCAAAATCAAAGTGAAAATGCAGAATACGTGCAAGGAATCACTGCTACCAGCCCAGAAACTGAACTACCAATGGAAAGGAATGAGTTTTTAATACAACAAAAGAAATTAGA
Source organism: Tringa tobata (assembly GCA_033628505.1). Lineage (NCBI taxonomy): Eukaryota > Metazoa > Chordata > Aves > Charadriiformes > Scolopacidae > Tringa > Tringa tobata. The sequence goes on from JAHREE010000069.1 coordinate 1,109,844, forward strand.
TTCAGTGAAAGAGACGATGAATAAAGTTTCCAAAGCAAAGGAATTGCAACAGCCCTCTGTATAGCAAAGTTACGGTACCTTCACTGTTCAGAAGTGGTCAGAAAAATATTGGGACTTCAGCAACACGAAGCCAGGTTGCTACATTTTTGGTACTCTGATGTGTTATCTCAGTGCATACACCGAATTGTCAGAGACATTTCACTCAGTATCCCAGGATCCCAAAGAAGTCTCCTGTTCCAATCCTGACCAGGGCTGACTGCCAAGCTGAAACGCAGCATTTTCAGTGCTCACGTTCACGTTTCAAGGTGGCACTTTGTTCGAGAAGGCAGTCAATCCAATCCCACCCCTCGGTGGCTGCCAACATGCAGTGAGCTGTTCTGCAATCCAAAAGCTAATCTGTGAGAAGAAAAAAGCAGAATAAAGGTCTGCCTTTATTTAGAGTTTTCAGTGGTTTACGTGTGACAAACGTGCGTATTTTTACAATATTTGGTATGAGCATGGACCCATTTTTCAGTGGGCACTCCTGGAAAGCAAAAAAAAAGGAGAGGGCAAATTGTTACCTTTCCTAATTATTTTCCAGAGTGTCTGTTCCCACATTTTACTACAGAGAACACATTTCTAGGTTCTGCAGATTTTTCTTGGAAAGAACTGAAAAAAAGAGGGGTTGTAACTGCTGTAAGTGCCTACTTGAGCTTACAGATTAGCCTGGAACAACGGCTGGCAGCTGCGCCGACAAAAGCAACCCTGTCTCAGGAAAAGAGTCCTCTCCAGAAAAGGCTGAGATCTCAACATTCAATTTCCAAAGAATTTTGAGAGCTCCCGCAGAGTAGAAAACATGAGCATTGGTGGCGCAGAAGAACAGGGCCTCAGAGCACAGCGTTTCCCACTGAGAAGACTTGACCATGGGATATGTTTGTTCTGACGACCATGAATTCTCCAAGCTCCCTTTGGATCTACCCAGTTTAGACACAAGTCAGCTCCTTCATGGCAGATGTGAACTGGTACATTGGGGTCCACCAGTTGCTTCACTGTCCATCACCAACCGCACTATCGCATTGGGGGAAACACCTTCATGCTCTGCAAAGCCTGTGCTCTTACAGCCCACCTGAGCAATTGCTTGTGGTGGGGGATTGCCAAGATGGAGTGAAACACATACTCCTAAAGGCGACAGGACGAAACCAGGCACAGCAGCACCGGGAGAGACAACCATCTATGAGAATGCAGTCGCTCATGGCTTCAGTTGCTCATGTTTTCGGAAGGAGAGTCGTCTTCAGGAAGCAAGGCAAAGAGAACCTGGCAAAGCAGCAGCCATCTGAATGCAGCAAGTTAGACAAAAGCCCTACTTTAATTTTAAAGATGGAGCCAAGTCTGCTTGTGAGCAGCAGCCCCGCAGTGGTGGGCTGGGACAGCAGAGGAATGGGCTGCAGGTGGTGGTGGGGCCCTTCTACCCTGGGCTCCTTAGAAACCACACATCCAGAAGAGAGCAGAGATTTACCACTCTTTCACAACTCACTTGTCAATCAAATTCTTTGCCAGAAATAATGCAGAAGTGTTTCAACATTTGATTTGGGGTTCCTTTAACTTGAAGGTGGTTTTTTTTATTATTATTATTAATTCTCTTGTTCCACAGAAAATTTTCTCAACGCCAATTCTGTTATGCACTTTTGAAAAATAAACAGGGCTCAAAATGAGTTATTTCTTATGGGAAAACAGTCTGTTGGGAACACATCACACATTCCATTTACTAATCAGAATCTTGTGATAATTTTTACTGTGCATTGCAAATGCAGGCAGCCCGTGTTACATCTGCAGTGCTCAGATAGACTGGAACTGCTCCAAACTAGTTCTCCAAAAATTTATTTCTGAAATTTCCCGTACGTTTTCGATTCCTTCATCCCGGTCTCTAATCCATATTTATCCAACGGAGTAGCTTTACACATATCAACAGTTTCGTAGAGTTACGTGTACCATAGTGTTAGCAAATAATAGACTGTCTTTCAAAGTACATACAAACTGCTGCCTAAAGAAATATGCGTTTCAACCTGAAGAAGCTCAAAGACTAAAATTATCAAAGAAGAAAGATAAATGGCCTTAGCTTACAGTAAAAAAAAGCAGCAGGAAGACTCAAATTTAAGTGATATGCTTCATGAAACGGTTTCATATGGCTGGTCATAAATAAAGTGGGGACCCAGGTTGTTGTCAGACAAATGTCAAGGACGAGCCAAACTGACGGTCAGCTGCAGCTCTGACTTCTGGTTTCACCACTCAAATTCAGAACGATGAGGTGCAGGAGAAAAGGAATTTTGGCTCCTGCGTAGCTGATGTGAAAACATGGGTCTGGGAAAGAAGTAGCAGTGGTGAAGCAGAGAGGAACAGTGGAGGCAAGAAGCATTCTGCAGAGATCTACCCTCCTGCAGCACGGTGGGAAGGGACACATGAGGACACAGCTCAGCCAAGGAGCTCCTGAATGTGTCATTTCCTCCCACACTTACTAAATCTCTGTAGAACTGCTGCTTATTTGCAGCAACAAAAAATGTTTGAGGTGTCGTGCGGGGCAGGACTGAAAGAAGCGGCGATTTCTTTTCAGCAGAAGCTCTGAGGGAGCCTGGGATTAGCATTTCGTTCAAAGGGGCTGGCAATTCCTTTCCAAAACGTTTAAAGGAGGCAGATCCCGCCTCTGCATCGGTGCCTCCCCCAAAGGGGGTGGTTTCGGAAGGGAAGAGGCTGAGGATAATTTCCTGGACCTTTCCTATCACTCATCTCTGCCGTGTTTCGCTGCTGAGGGTATAAAGGCCCCCACTATTCTTACCTTGGCATTCCCACTTAGGGGAATGAGAGCAGCATTACAGATGGGTCTGCAGGGATGTATCCTGAGAGGGGCAATAAAAACTGAAGAGGCAGCGCTGGGGGCCGTGGCCACTCAGATCTTTTGGGAGCGGTGAAACTACCCCACATCCCGGCTCCCAAAAGCTTGTTCACAGCTAATGTTATTTTCAGATCACCTTTCTGCTCCCCACTTCTGTCCTCCTGCAGACCCTGTGCTAAAGCAGCAGCCTCTCACTGTTCCCCCCCCAGCACCAGGCAGGACACGAGCAGGATATGCTAACATCAAGGTCGTTCTAAAAATTCATGCTCTCTCTCCTACTTCCTTGTTTACTGGCTTTATAGACAGCAAGTCTATCACTTATTTTTGGAGCCTAACAACTTACTTGGAGCTGTTGGGTAAAACACATGTGCGATAGTCAGCATCAGTCAGGAAAACGCTTCGGTTTTAATCAGTCTTTTTTTCTGAAGAGGTTCAACTTCTTCCTGATCCAGTTAACATTCCCATACTGTGGTGCTGAGGGATATGGTGTAGGGGAGGACTCTGTAGAGTAGGGTAGATGGTTGGACTCGATGATCCCAAGGGTCTCTTCCAACCTAGATGATTGATTCTATGATCTCCGTGACCTACTCTTATCTGGCACAGTGAAAAAAGGTGCAGGGTGTCAAGAGCTGCCAGGAGTTCATATTGAACTATTTCTCTAACTTAAAATAATATTAAAAAAATTAAAACAAACGACCACCACTCACAAACACATTAAGCCAATGGATTAGATTTCCTGCATATTAATACGAGGCTATAAATGATTCTTCAAAAAGCTGAATTGAAAGTATAATTAATTGCCTAGGCCTGGTTTGTGGCATGGCTTTATAGAGTTAGTCCCTCCTTCCAGTGCACCCAGCCTTCCCCATGCCTGGCAAGCTGCCACACAGGCTCTTTCCTTCAGTCAGCCAGTTGGATGGCTGACTTTTGCCCAGTATCTACTGAGCCTGAGTGCTCCGCTGTGATTTCAACCATGGGAAATGCCATTTTTTTCATTCAGCGAAACACGTGGTCAGAAGACCCCTTTCCATATTTTTCAACACATTCCACAATTTCATGGCGTTACACATCTGTTCACTCAGCAGCCCCCTGAAAACTCGGCGTCTCCCTGAGGATCAGCTCCGTGTGGTACTTGCCTGGGAATAAGCCTGTTAGAAAAGTCTCTAATTCCGCTCTATAGCTGCCTTTCTGTATTAAACCATACAAGTCCCCAAGCCCTGACAGTGCAGGACTGTCCTGCCCATGGTGGGGGAATTTGCCAGAACAAGACTCCAAAGTGTCCTGCTTGCTCCCTCTCCCATGGCAGAGCTGGAAGTAGGACAACCGCAGGAGAAGCGTATGCCTTTCAACGGTGACCTCCAAGGAGCGGGGTCTGACCTGAACATTTCAGAAATGATGCCTTGAATAAATAACTTCCTATAAAGATTTTTGACATCACAGCTGACTACTTTGTAGTTTACTACTTAAACGTGCTTTGGGGTAGGGTGAGTTTGTTGTAAAGCAGCACCAGTCATACGTTGCTCTTGAAACACCTCATTGGTGTTTAGAGATGAGTGAAAGGGGAAACCCTGAGGCTTGATATGAATATTCATGATGGCTCATTAGCTCCCAGTTTTTCCATAGCCTGGTCATTAGCAGTCAATGAAAATCCAGAGAACAAATTATAACGTATGCTACCTGTGTGTAAGGAGAGACACCCTGTGCTGAGCAGGTAGGTCCTGACCTTCTTCTCATACCAGTACTAACACCTTGCTAAGTTGTGCTTCACCAAACCTTTGCTTCATTTCACAGATCTTCATCCTGTAGAAAAAAATATTTTTCATTAAGATATTTCATGGCAGAACATTATCTAAATGTTCTGGGAGATAGTCTCTGTGCAATACATACAGCTGCACGTGTGGGCAGCATCTTCTTGGAGGCTGGTGGCTCAGGTGGTCCTCTTATCAGGGGCCTCCATTGCAGAGGAATACAGTATGGGGACAAATTTCTCGGCACAAGATTTACAATAGGGAAAAAAACCCATCCCCAAACAGGGTGAAGAATTAAGCTCTGACAGTGAGTGAAAACCTGCGCACCATGCTTAAAATCAGTGGTAAAATTCCCATTGACTTCAATGGGGCCAGAATCTGGGTGTCAGTTTTATCATGCTCTTCCCAGATGAAGCACCCAGCCATTTGAGCAACCTGGTCTGGTGGGAGGTGTCCCTGCCCATGGCAGGGGGCTTGGAACTTGATGATCTTTAAGGTCCCTTCCAACTCTAACCGTTCTATGATTCTATGATTCCGTGTTGTAAAGTTTCCTCATGGTATTGTGGGAAGAAGTGTAAGGTTTTATCTGCTTCTTTGGTTCTGTTTCATTGTGTGGCATTTTGGGGAGGGGGAAAAACTGAACCCTGCGATTTCAGTAGGAAACAACAGTAAAAAAAAAACAAACAAAGCAACATTTTACATTATGACTTCTCACCTGCTCTCTACCCCTGAGTTCAATACTGGAGCACATACTAATACAAAGCTCCTATTTTCACTGGATCTGTAGGAGAAGGTTTGAAAGGCCTGGTTGGCTGAACACGCTAGAAAAAAAAACCATGGGAAATGGAAAGCATTATGACAGCTCTTTGTTCAGAGTCCTTCAACACAAAAGAAAATTCAGCAGATGGACTCAAACCCCTAAGCTCGCAGAAAGTGTTTTCAGATGGGATGAGTTAGTTTTGTGCCAGATACGTGTAAGCTGATACGCTCCCAAGATCTGCAAAACATGGATAAAGAAAACCAAGCCTTTGCCAAAACCTAATACTATAATTTTCATGCAGTCCAACACATTAACCAAACCTGTGCTTCCCAGTCTTATTTGCAGGCCAACATTAATAAGTAAGACAATGCTAATTTTCTATTGCCCCCCACAATGTATTTAAATTAAAGAACAAAACCACCGTCCTCCAAAACTTCACTGAAATAAGTTCACATTCAGCTAAGCACCCTTTTATCCTACTACTTAAGCCACTCCAAATCACGGCCAGTACATTGCTAAATGCTCTTTGCTGAGAGTAGCAAAGCTTTTACAGTTCAGAATGGCAAGACTGACTTCATAAAAGATTAATATACTTGAAAAGCAGGTCATTTATTAAAAGATCTTTTAAAAGCCTCATTTCTTAAAAAGCAAAACTATCTACCCACCTCCGCATCTCGTCTGAAAGCATTTGCATACGCAGCTGTTCTCAAAATTTCAACCCTGTTCTTTTTTTTTTTCCTTCTTCATTTTTTTAAGACGTGAATAGCAGGTATTTACTGCGACAGCAGCACGCTTCACCATGTGCCTTTGGCTTTTATGCACTGATTTATCCCATCTCCCACAGGAACACACAAGACACCCTTTTCCCGTACATGGGGTAGAGGTGCTGGACCCTCAGCCCCAGGGCTGCACGGGGCAGCAGCCTGGGGATTTTGGCTTCCAAACCCACTCTTACCGTGGCTGGAAGTCTCCCGCAATAGCCTGGAGAGGATGGACTTTGTCTCTCCTGGATGTCCTGCTGTCCTCTTGTTCTAGGGTTGAGGCAGCGCTCTCCGGCCGGCTGCCTGGGCACTGAGCAGGCAGTGCAGGGTGTCTGTGTGCCACGGGTGAAAGGCACACGGGCACCACGTCACCAAACAGCAGAAGGCAAAACGGTAGCTATTGCTGGGGTAGCGGGCTTGTATCACTCTTTTCACTGGAAATTGTACCGCCTTTGCACGCCGCGGTCCTCAAGGCAGCGTTTCGTATGGAGCCAAAGAAGTAGCAAGAGTAGGCATTGAGCACGGTACAGCAGAGAAAGAAATTCAGGCCATTTTGGACCAAGATGTTGATATTTCAAGATACGTTTGGCATCCCGTTCTTCGTGAGTGTTTTCAATCACTCCTTCTTCCTGGAGAACCACCTCTTGCTGTTTCATCTTGCCTGCAAATAGCACAGCACACCCCCAAGTGAAGAAATAATCCGTTAAATAGATTACTGTCTGCTCAGGACATGGCAGCACAACTGCAGCCACAGAGTTACGCTCTTGGAAATGGGCTGCCATGAATAAAGGGCAGGACAAGTCGTGGGAAAGTTGCTATGGGATTCAGGGGCATTGACATAACTAAGGGATGAGGCTGCTTAAGAAAGGGTAAGCGAGAAGAATACGACAACCTTAGTTGTCATACGTTTCAGAGAAGAAAAGATGGAAAAGCCAGGCAAGACGAGGAAGCAACATGCAGAAAAAAGAAGAATGAAAGCTGGGAAAACTCAGAAAAGGCAAGACACCAAGAAGGTGGAGAAGACTTGTAGTGCCAAAAGCTGGAAACAATAATAGCACAGATACTAGCACTCTCTTACTCTTGTCATAAGACCGTCATGAAAATTACTTTAAATTTAGAAGAATGACATTTAAGAGACTAGAGTTTTTGTTATATAAATGATTGTTGTTCATTGAAAACAAATTAAAAAAAAAGTTACCGCTTATTATTACTGAGTTTTGATGGGCAGCCACAACCAAATTCTTAAGTTATCAAATATAAAATATACTGGAAGGCTGTTCATACCTACCAGGGCAAGACAGATAGTGTGGTGTAGGTGCCTCCACTTTAAATTATACTGGACCCTAAGTGGACAACATCAGAGTATTTTAGTAGCAGCTTACTAAGTGTAACAAATGCTATTGATCACCCCTTGGGCTTCCAGGGAGGAAAATAAAAGGTGTTTATGGGTTAATACTTTCTGACGGAAATTTGCTTATTTAGAGGTTCACTTAACAGATGCCGTCATCAGGAGATAAAAGTCCTTACACTGAACAGACAATTTTAATGGCCTTTCCCATTAAGCTATGGGTGATATATTTCAAAGGGCAGATTATTGGAGTCGTTCTGCTGACAGCAAGGAATGTCAGATGCATTCAGAGTATCTGTGAACATCTAAGCCTTGGTAACAAGGATTTTAATATAGAGTTATATTGCAATTCAGGACAAAACACCTTGACCAATTTATTCTCTGGTACAGCACAAAGAGACCTTACACTATATCTACATTTATATTCATTGCCAAAATAGGCAATGGACCCTTACTGTTCACAGGAACAAAGCTCCAGATGCTCTTATATTCTAAGCCTAATGTGCCCAGCTACTGGTGTGGCACCATTAATCACATAAAACATGAGTTTTATAGCCTTGGAAAGCTGGCATCTCCCAGATTTATTGGTTTGACTACTCTGCTTAACAAAAAGTTTCTTATGAACAAGTGAGCTCTGAATATAAGGTACTAAACGTTACCATCCCATAATCAATAGGTATCGGGAAGGCTGTTTTTAACGTTTAGCTCCTGTCCTGTTCCCCAGCAGACTGAAATTATCCAGCTCTGTACTGCAGAGCTCCATTAAGCACTTTGTTTTCCATTGAATGACTGGAATCAAACGCGTACGGCCTCCATGGATGGATACACGGCTGTAAAAAGAGGTAAGTCAGCAATACTGATTGGCTCGGTCGTCTGAGCGTGCGTGCCCTTTGGATTTTTGAGTTTCTGCCAAAAATCATCATGGTTCTGTGTTTACCCTGCAGAGGCCCCCGGTCACTCAGGGGGTGAGCACGCTCACAGCACAGCGCTCTCCCTTGCACCTATGAAACAGGATTCATAAAAAAGAATATTCTATTTCAGTACTTGTATTCGTCGAACGTAAATTTGTGGCACAGATCCTCTCTCTCTCATAGAATCATATAATCATCTAGGTTGGAAGGGACCTTTAAGATCATCTAGTCCAACCATCAACCTAACTCTGACAAAAAAAACATCACTAAACCATGTCCCCCAGCAGCATGTCAACCCGTATTTTGAACACCTCCAGGGATGGTGCCTCAACCACTTCCCTGGGCAGCCCATTCCAATGCTTAATAACCCTTTCAGTGTCAAAATTTTCCCTAAAATCCAATCTGAACCTCCCCTGGTGCAACTTGAGGCCATTTCCTCTTGTCCTATGACTTGGGAGAAGAGACCGACCCCCACCTCTCTACACCCTCCTTTCAGGGAGTTGTAAAGAGTGGTAAGTCTCCCCTCAGCCTCCTTTCCTCCAGACTGAACAACCCCAGCTCCCTCAGCCTCTCCTCACAAGACATATTCTTCAGACCCCTCAGCAGCTTTGTTGCCCTTCTCTGGACCCGCTCCAGCACCTCGGTGGTCTTTTTGTGGTAAGGGGCCCAAAACTGGACACAGGGGGCCCAAAACGGGACACTCATCTTTCATGACACCATCGCTGTATAACACAAAGTGATTAAGAGACCGGTTTCACTTTGCTTGCCCATCTCTTCCCTTCAGAGAAACGGTTCATCTCCGAGCAAAGCTGTAGGAAGGTTTCAAAGGGAGTTTGTAGCGTCACTTTCCTCTTCCTTTCCCTTTCCCAGCGAGTCAAAGTCACAGAACCACCATAAACCTCTGTGGTGGCTTCTTCTGTGTGCGAGTGTGAATTCGTACTAACTACTGAAAAGATGCTGTGTTTCTCTTCACTTCTGGGGCCAGGCCTGTCAGTGCTGGGCTCAGCTCGGGCTTCCAGAGGACGCCACAGACTCGCATCTTCCTCCAGAGCTCCATTTAACCATGGATGGTCACTCTAACATGTCGCACCCCAGCAAACGGAGGCAGCTGGAGGCAGCAGGAAGGCCACCAGAACGGGTCCCCCGGCGAGGCCTCCGAGTTGGTGGCAGCTCCCTGCAAATCCAGCCACGAGGGCTTGGGAACCTCCTACGGCAGAGACAAAGAACCGACCCTCCCGACAGGTCTGCGGGGACAAAATGGTTATTCCCACTTGGAAACAAACCCAGCTCAGACACCGGCAATGTGGCATTGGTTCAAACGTACCAATTATAGCAAGAACTAGAAATACATCAACCAATCCTATCTGCATAAACTGTAATAAAGTGACAAACGGGGTCGTTATCCGCGTGTCCATTTTGCAAGGGATGAGCTTTTCCTGTGATTTCTGTTACCACGACCTCACCCAAGCTGCAAGGTTCAGCTGACTCCGAAGGTCCAGGTCCTGCAAAACCCTACTCCTGGGCGTCCTGTAGGACGCAGGGACAGTGGTGTCACAGCCTCATGGGGCCACTTACCATCCCGGGTGAGGGAATGCTCTCTTACAGAGAGCTCACAGGCCTAACCCCCTCGTGGCATGAAAAGTAAATGAGTTTGATTCCTCAAGAGCCTCCAGCTTCCTAACAAACCCTGGGAAAGGAGTTCAGAATACTAGCATATGCTCTAATCCATTTTCCAGTTATAAAGGCTTCTTTATTGCTGGCTTTGGCTGACGCCGGCTGAGATAGCGTGTTTATCATCATTCTTAAAACACTCGAGAGAGAACAATGCGAGTGCATTTTTATTTCAGTTTTAACTTCTTTATTTCATTGCTGTACAGCTGCATTACACTTGGCTTTAATCCCTTAAGCATTATTTTCCTTGGCAAAACAGTCACTGAACTGAGCAGAACTTACTATTGGAAAAATATGCTTGAGAAACCAGTGTGATGTCAATGCCAACTGAAACCCGTGGAGCTTCAAATGTCACAAACGCGCCCGTAGCTGAAATACACAGCTCCTTGGTTTTGTTTTTTTTTTTGACTGAACTAGGAATGTTGTAGTCTTAGGTTGTGAAGCCGAGTGTAAAAACCACAGAGTAGCCTCCCGAAACTGAATGTGACCCCTTTTTTTTTTTTTTTTGTTCCCCACGAACAATCATTTGGAAAGCAATTACATAAAACTTGATGGAGGATAATTCCACAGGCAACAAAGGACCGCGTGGCTCCCCTTCTGGGCTCGCCTGCTTTAGCTGTGGCTACCGGTAAGAAGTTGGGCTACAGGCTCCTTAGAGAAAAGATAGAAGCCGACTTTGTAAAACATCTTTAATATTCAAATATATAAATAAGCACTACTGAAGAATAATTCAGAAGACTGCAGTGATTCATTATGAACAGATGCTATAAACGGGAACAGTAACATTGCTAGGTAAGGAAGAAGCAAGCTATTTTAGGAGTCTTGAAAATCTCTTCTAGTTCTTCAGACAGATCATGCTGCTATAGTTACTTTATAAAAAATTATATTCTGAAAAGCACTTTAGTAAAAGAAACCTTTTACTGGAACTATTATTTAACCAAGACCTTCTACAGCACTAAAACACACTGCAATTGAGTTCCCGATATAGTTTTAAGAATGGGAGGGGTAAGAAAAAGAACAAAAAAACCTACCATACCTGCACCAGGAGCTATTTATTAGCATAACACTCTTCCTTTTAAAGATTTCGTAACAACTGAAGTATATACAAAGTCTTACAGCATTTACACAATAAAAAAAAGTTTCCTATTAGCTGATGAAGTATAAGGTAGTGCTGCAATTTACTTCAAAGCGTGTATACAATAATAATGAAGCAGACCACTGTACTTTCAATTTCTCCGCTACCACACCACCGCTGTCAGTTGAAATGACAGGTAATTAAACCACTGGGAAGACACAGATTGTCAAAAGATTTGTAACAGGTTGACCTGCAGCACTAACCATCATAAGGAGGGAAAAAACAAACAAACAAACAAACAAAAAAAAACCAACAAAAAAGAGAAAAGCTACATACTGTCATGTTTCTACACTAGAGCTGTAACAAACTTTCACAGCCTTAGATATAACATATGCAAGACAACATAATCACAATTTTTCAGATATAGTTCAGCTACTGAGTGTATTTACTTCTGAATAGGAGGCGTTATATTGATATGGCTGTGTGTTTCCATTTTTGTTCATTAACTGTTCAAATAGGTCTACAAAAAAATTAAAAGACAGCATGGAGTTTGTAGTCATGATGTGTTTGACTATAAGAAAGGCATTCAATATCAGCTATAGGATCTAATCATTCCTGTCAAAAGTTTAAGACCAGGAATCCTTGAGTAAAAACCAAACCCACAAAATCCCGCCCCTACAACGTTTCCAGCTGTTGACTCCAACCTTCTTTAAGCTTTTCCAACAGGGATAACACAAAATCACTAAAACGCTTGCACCAACCCAAATGCAAGACTCATTTAGGTTATGAGAGGGCAAGCAGATTCACTAGACTACTTCTGCTGTAAAACTGAGGGAGCTTACCTAGAATAAAGAAACTTTTACTGAACAGTCCCTTACTACAAGTAGGGATATATAGTTTAACAACGATACATAATTTAAGAACGTAGCATTCTTTGCCTTTTAGAAAGTTTTACATGTGCCAGTAACGCACTTTCTGCAAGAGATAAGGCTGCTTTGCCTATCGTCATGTGCCTAAACCTCTTATTTTGGCCAATTTTGCTTTTCTTCCCCCCAGAGGGATTCTGTTTCAACTTAGAAAGCCGTAATGTCAGTTAACAATAGCTGTATTAAGACAAAAAGTGACATATATAAAATCCACAAGGAACCACATAAATACCAAAGAAGTCATATAACCTTTCCATGTAAACACTTGGATTATACTGAAGCCCTAATTAGATTCTTGTCTTAAACTTTTGGCAGATAATGTGTATGCTCAGCCAGGCTTTGTAGTTAGTTATTGTTCAAGTGGAAGCCAGGTCAGCTCACATGTTGACAGGCATGCAACTTGGAAACATTGCACAACAAGCAACACAAAGAGATTTGAGAAGTGTACAAGACTCCAAGTAGACTTCACAACCCTTCACAACTGAATATTCACAGACAAAGCTACAGTCCTTGCTTTTTCTACGGTGGATTTTCTCTCACACATGGGACACTTTCTGTGACTCTCTAGCTTGCTTGATGCTATATAACCACTTGATGATTCTGGCATTCCTTTCAATGGCAGAAATGCCGTATGGCACACGGTCATTGGCACTGTCATCGTTTCTAAGGTCACTGTTGCTGTCCTGAGACTGTTCACAGTCTGAGCTAATCATGCTTGCACTGCGAAAGTTGAGGGATATAATATCAGAGTTAGCCCTTGCAAAGTTTTCCATCCCGAGGTTTTCAAGCTCTTCGGGATCCAGTCCGCAGTAGTTAAAGAATCGTTCAACATCTGCGTCGACGCGAAAGTATCTGTCGCTTAAGTCTGATTTTGATCGCTGTAGGGAGGGTCTTCTACTAACCCCGCATCCAGACTCGACTGCCTCAATCTCTGGGGATTTCAGGGTGGAGATGGCAGCAATTTTGGGCTTTGGAGGCAGAGGTGGGGCTGAACTACTGCAAGGTATTGCTTTTAAGGGCTTTGCACTAGTTACTTTCCTAATGTCTGAGGAGCTGTGAGAGACGTGCAAGAAAGTCTCTGCCGACTGATCCAGGAGCCTTCTGCTGACGTTGGAGCTGCTCTCCTGCGGGCTGCTACGGCCCTGCGTGGGGTAAACCTTCAACGATTCGGCAAACGAGTGTCGGTTCAGCTCCGTTGAATCGGCTCTGTGGGGCGGCCAGTTTCGGGGACCGTGCTTATGCCCCGAACCCGAGCTGGACCCTTCGGAGCTGTTGATGATGTTCTTCAAGATCTCCAGTTTCAGGTTTTCTCTCTGGACGCCGCTCTCGGTCTTCGCGTTGTTGCTGAAGACTTTCAAGGTGGGGCTCCCCAGAGCTCGCTTGGCCGCCGGACAGACCGGTGGCTTGGCCAGCACCGCCGGCTTCACGGGCTCCTGCTTGGCGTTGATGACCTCCTGGCTCTTGACATACTTGGCCTTGTCGGCTTCGAGCCTCTCCACCGCGCTCAGTCTTTTTGGGTTAGGCTCCGCCTGCCTGCGGAAATAGTCGGGTCCTTTGTTCAGGATGCGGAGAGGAACGGCGGACGTGAAAGTGACGGCAGGGCTGACGGGCTTCACCATGCTACCTGTCGGTAGTGTTTCTGTAGGCATGTTTGGTGGTCTTTCCCCCGCAGCCGTTTTGGATTCTTCTCTGGGATCTCCTAAATGCACGGTGCAGAAACATGTACATTAAGCACAATGAAGAGCCGATGAATCCTGGGATCTGAGCGTTAGCAGCAGCGCCTCATCTCACAGCTCATTAAATAACGCTGCGTTTCTCTTTTAAAGGCAGCCTTTTGTAGGGCAAGGCCACCCGACACAAGTCCGTATTAGTCTGCTCCGCCGACTCCTTTCTTCTCGCTGAAAGATGCGGGAGTCTCGCCGTTCCCTTTGTGCTCCGCTACCGGCAGCGATCTGAAAGGCAGAATAACCAACCACACGTTAGCGAGAGCGCCTGACATCAGAGCGATAGCAACAGCCGCCTCCCAGCCCTCCTCTCCCTCTTCCTCCTCTCCCTCTTCCCTCCTCTCCCTCTTCCCTCCTCTCCCACCGCCGGACGGGATGCGGCCGCCAGGGAGGCGGCGCTCGGGGCATCCGTGCCCCTGCACCCCTCTGCCTCGTTGCTCACAGTCTGAACATGGATTTAACAAAATTACACTGGAAAAGAAAATAAAAAAATTAAAAAAAAAACAACCACCAGGATACATGCATGCATTTCTGGAGGGAGAAAGGGAAGCAAAGTGCGTCAATTCATAGGATTAGACCCATCTGTCTCCCAAAGATCGATGAAAGAGCACTTTCAAACTAATACCTTTGGCTTTGATTAGTTGGTTTGTGTACATATTTTATCTCTAAACCCCAAACATTTTTCTCCTGATAGGCAGCATACACTTCATATCTTAGATTTACAAAGTATGTTCCTTTTTAATTAAATGCTCCAGAAAACTATCTGCTCTAAAAAGGAGAGAGCAGAGACAAGTAACATTTTAAGTGCAATGCACACGTTTCATCATTAATCTGATATAAAAGCAACAATTAAAAAGTAGCAGATCTTGCTTAAGCCACCAGTTCAAAGTCTTGTTTGAACATTAGCCCCCACAGCACAGCAGTGAAATAAGGATTTTCAAGTTCTCGTGATCACCTTACAGGCCTAACAGAAGAAGAAAAAAAAAACAAAACAAAAACCAGCTTTGTTTTTCGATGAGAGATTTCGTGAGCATGCAAAAACATTCTGACTGGCTTTGAAAGAAAAGAGCTTGTCTTCGCATTTGGATATAATCATTCAAGTTTTCTACCAAGCAGCGTATAAAGTTTACCTTCATCTAAATTATTTTAAGATCCTATCACTTAGGATTATCACAACAGTCTAAAATCCCACACCATGGATAATGTTACAAGTGCTGTAACAATTTTTCCCACATGAGGCACTGAAGGGCACTTATCAGAGAAATCTACTTTTCAAGCAGTGATTTAGCTAATGGGTCTCATTTGTTTTATTACTGCCCCATTAATCTACGCTGCCCTTTTTAATATCCCATTTCTGTTATCGCTGCGTTCTTCAGGGAAAGAAAAGAAAGCAGCTGCTTCTTCTGCCTAAGGAACGTGGAGCAGCATCCTTCCCAGGGACAACATGCTTTCCTGTGTTCTGCTGTGCTGGGCGCGCTCAGCCACCAATACCCAACTTACTAATACAGGGCGTGCCATCAGTATATTGTTTGGACCAAAAAACCCCACCAAAAACCCTTAAATTCCAGCTAAAGATACATTAACAGTAAAAAGAAAACGACCTCAAGTACCGATTCCCAGAAATACATGATACATACATTGAATGTTCTCTCTAAATCATCCAAGGTCAGAGCAAGCAAATAAAATATATAAATGCTATAATGAGATTATAGGAAAAAGCTGAGCTTTCTCCCGAAGGCTCACCATCACAAGCATTCTTCAAATACAAACTAACATATTTAGGTGGGTGATAAACCAGACACGCATTCAGTGCCATTGAAAGGGTAGTGAAATGTTAATTAAGCTTCTCTTTCAATGTTGTTTTATAAATCCTAGTGCTAACTCCTCAGCAGTTTGACTTCCTGAATTTTAACTAAGTCCTTCTGAAAACGCTCCCTTTCCTCATTTGAATCAACATATTTATTGGTGCTATTTTGAAATTAAGTCTCAAATTTCCAAATGCGCTGAAGGCAATTCCATCACGCATCTGCACACGCGTATTTCTCTTCCGTACACACAAATCAAATCTTTCCACGTTGCCAGCTCCGGGCTTGATGGCTAAATGCTTGTAAAAATAACCCCACTGGTCTATGTCTTCAACACTTGTGTGCAGAAATCAATTCTATGCAAGAGCAGGGGTCTTGCCAGGAGGTAGAAAACCCCCCTAACAACCAGCCCTCCAATTCCCTCTACTAAACACTGTCACCGAACTGAGTTAATACTTGATTAAGGCAGACCACAACCCTCCATCTCCTCCTTGGCCATTGTCATTAAAGGCCACCCTGGTCCTGGCCCAGAGGACAGCTGCCAACTCCATTCTCTTTCCAGTCAGCGGCTCCACACACCACTACGGATCTGAGCTGTGGGAACCAAGGCACTGGACTCAAGGTTGCTTTTGAAGGTCTGTCCGCAGCACGTGACAACTTCCTTACTCAGGACAACCCTGGTCAATGCCAACAAGCATTGGTTAGGAGGCTAAGCATCCATGTTGGCTTCATCAAAGGTTTTTTAGGCTGCATCAAAAGAAGCGTGGCCAGCAGGTCGATGGAGGTGATTCTGCCCCCTCTACTGTGCTCTGGTGAGACCCCACCTGGAGTGCTGTGTCCAGCTTTGGAGTCCTCAACACAGGAAGGACTTGGACCTGTTGGAACAAGTCCAGCGGAGGGCCACAAAAATGATCAGGGGACTGGAGCACCTCTGCTATGAGGACAGGCTGAGAGAATTGGGGATTGTTCAGCCTGGAGAAGAGAAGGCTCCGGGGAGACCTTATAGCAGCCTTCCAATATCTGAAGGGAGCCTACAGGAGAGATGGGGAGGGACTCTTAATCAGGGAGTGGAGCGATAGGATGAGGGGTAACTGTTTTAAACTGAAAGAGGGGAGATTTAGATTAGATACCAGAAAGAAATTCTTTCCTGTGAGGGTGGTGAGACACTGGAACAGGTTGCCCAGAGAAGCTGTGGATGCCCCATCCCTGGAGGGGTTCGAGGCCAGGCTGGATGGGGCTTTGAGCAACCTGGTGTGGTGGGAGGTGTCCCTGCCTAGGGCAGGGGGTTGGAAC
>JAHREE010000069.1:1126784-1155830 GCA_033628505.1 Tringa tobata
TTGTTCAGCCTGGAGAAGAGAAGGCTCCAGGGAGACCTTATAGCAGCCTTCCAATATCTGAAGGGAGCTACAGGAGAGATGGGAAGGGACTCTTGATCAGGGAGTGGAGCCATAGGATGGGGGGTAACTGTTTTAAACTGAAAGAGGGGAGATTTAGATTAGATACCAGAAAGAAATTCTATCCTGTGAGGGTGGTGAGACACTGGAACAGGTTGCCCAGAGAAGCTGTGGCTGCCCCATCCCTGGAGGTGTTCAAGGCCAGGCTGGATGGGGCTTTGAGCAACCTGGTGTGGTGGGAGGTGTCCCTGCCCAGGGCAGGGGGTTGCAAATAGATATCTTTAAGGCCCCTTCCAACTCTAACCATTCTATGATTCTATGAACATCACACTTCAAAGAAAAAAAAAAGAAGTAGTAAAAAAATCCCACTGTGCACACACGTTCATCCGAGAGAAGAAGAGTGTTTGTTTGCAAGCACCTACGGGGCCAAGTGCCCTGAAGTCAACGGCAATACGCTGTGACTGGCAACGAGCTCCAGGCATGCCTAGAAAGAAAAGCAAAGACCTGGTGAGGAGCCAGGGCAGAAACGGCCACCTGAGCCAGCACAGGGAGCTGGGGGAGTAAGGGCCGGGAGGTTACACGGCCAGACATGGAGGCCGTGAGGCTGCTGGTATAAATGAAGGTACATGCAGTTATGAAAACCGATCAACTCTATTTGCGTGTGTTGTTTAAATTGCTCCATTTCACCGGGGTGCTGCAGTTAAACATCACAGGAAAGTTTATTCAGTACTCTCACCTCAGAGAGCTAAAAGCTATTAGCCAGATACCGGTAGAAAAGGAAGCGGGATGAAAGAGAGGTGGGTGAATGTGAAGTGCTAATGAAACAACTTCTCCTGCCCGTGCTGGTGATGGCTGCAGCCTAATTCTGCTGCCGAGAAAGCGAGAGCAGTTCCTACCAGCCCCTCTGCTGCCCACCGGCACCTGAGACACAGAGAGCCTTGTCGCTTATTAATTTCATCGGTAATGAAAAAGGCTGAGGAGCAGCAGTAGGCCGCAGTCTCGGGAAGACAAAATTGTGCCACTTAGTTTCCAGTTGTGAAAATCATCATTGTAGCAACAGGGGGAGAGAAATGGCTTTCTTTTGGCTCAAACGCCAGAGAAACTCCCTGCCCAGGCATCTCGATTTCCCGTTGTGGACAGCACTAGCACCAATTTTGCACGGCATAAATTCAAAGGCACTCCCACTCCCCCCAAAAATGTGTGAAATATACTTAGGGACCTAAGAAACAGTCCTTTTACTCTGTTTACATCAAATGTCTACTTAGCAGGCATAATTCTTCCATGGACTGAATTGTGTTTTTCAGGATTCACTCTGGATTTCCGTTATTGCTCTTCCTTATGACAACTGCTAGACTTAAGAAATTATTTAAAGAAATACAGAGCTAAAAACTCATGCACACACTGAAATGTAGTTCATTTTAATACTATGCATACCTTAACAAAACCTTTCTTAAAGTTCTCACTAACTGAGCTTTTCTGACAGCCAGCAACTATTGCAGACCCGCTGAGTAGAGCACAAAATGTACAAAGGGCTAGAAGGTTGTTGATTTTTTAAAGCTGTATTTTCAGCCAGATACTTTGATTCAAGGATTCCTTTGCGACAGAGGCAGAGATCCAAAGCACTTACTCATTCTGGGCATCGTACTCTAATCACTTTTAGGTCTGTAATAGGTTTGTCAGATATTCACATTTGAATAACAGGCGCGCTATCTGCATGATTGAGGAGAACACAACACAGCCTTGGGCAGCAATAGCTATACAACTAACATTAACTACAAATACATCCACCATAAAATATTCTTGCCTTCATTTAAAGCCAAGACAGTAGGAGGAGATAAACTATGAAGAAACTTTGGAATTAAAGTTCCATATATTCTAAATATGCAGGTTTTTTTGAAATTTAAAAGAAATTTATGAACTGGCCCCACTGGCAAGTATAGAATTCTTTCTAGCACTATTATTAACACCATGTTATTGTACAATACTCAAGTTTATTTTTTCTCTCATACCTAAAGCTGCATTCTAACCACAGACAGAATGATGCCCGCTGACAGCAAACAACCCGCTTCCCTCCCCGGTTCTGTGTTGCCCTGTAGCTCCTACACCTTGGCCAAGTTTCAGGCAGCCTTTGCCTAAAAGTGCACTCAGAAGAGCACTACATTTTTTAACAGCGTTCAAGTTGCATCACAGCAGCGAAAAACCCACAGTGAAAATGTGGCCCAAATGAAATTAGTGGAATTTCTGCTCTTGACTTCGGCAAGGACATGGCTTCACCCGGCAAAGCTATGCTGAAGCTGATGCTCTTAAATTCATCCCTCTGGGACAGCGGATGAAGGGATTCTACAGGAGGTAGGATGGAGCACAGTGGATAAATGTAACAAAGGCTGACAGCCTTTACTCTGCTTTCCTTGATATTTAAAGGCCCATGTCAGTTTTATTTTCCAGATGATAAAATGTGACTACCAGAACTTCAAGATGCACCATAAACTTCACGGAAATTCCAGCATAAGTAATCAACAAGTGATCTCAACAGGACTCAAAGAAATCACAAAACAAACACAGGACACAGATGGAAAATGTCAGGCTCTGCTAATGACTAGGTGCACTTTAGGGCTGAAGGTCCATTATGAAGATACTGCTTTGTTAATAGTTCCTATAAAGCCTCTACATAAACAAGGGCTTCACTGGGAACGACTTGCTACAGGACTATGCACTAAGGTACACTAATACATACGTCTAAAACTGATCTAAGTTCTTCTGTGGATAATTGTCATTGCAAACCTCACATATTTAGGTTACTAAGTTTACAAATACAGGCTAAGCCTAAAGAAACTGGGCTTAAACTGACATAAAATAATCCACATCCAGACCGGCAGCAGCATTTTATTTTGTAAACCAATTTAGATAAACATGTGTATGGGTGTAGCCTTGGTCTCACAGAATATTAACTGTCAAGATAAAGGAAGAGGAGTTGGAATAATCTTTCAGATCTACTGTTACTCGAAATACTAATAAAAGTGCTGATTTTCAACTCTGTTCCCCCCTAAGATGTGAAACAGTGAACAATAAGTGAAGTGCAATATGTGATCAAGAAGACATTTAAACCTTCAAAAGGTCATAAAAAATGTGAACCGCAGTGACCTAAAGCCAAGAGTGGCAGAACTATGTAGACGTGGGAGATTTCCACCAAGTGGGAAGGTAACAACTTTGGCAAAGGTGCCCACCTTGCACTGCTGATGCATCTCTTCCAACCAAAAAAAAAACCCAAACCACAACTAGCATTAACGTTGTAATAACTTGCATTGATGAATGTACAACGGGCTGATAGATTTACGCTACTTCTGCTTCGCTCTTACATCACACTCAAAGACTTTTAAGCTAAAACTCTCCCTTTAACAAAACCCTGCCACCACTTAGCGCTCTTTCCATTTCACCGTGCGGTTGAAACGCTGAGGTTTAAAGCAGGGTGCTGCCATAAGCAGAAATGCTAACACTCTTACGGGGAAATAGCTTCTGGAAAATCCATGGAAGTACAAATGCCTAGAAAACAGGAAAGCAACTTAGCAGCTCTACTTACATACTGCCCCTGCAACGTATGCTTAGCCCACCCTGAGAGCTGCACAGAGACACCTCTTTTGAAAGAAAAATCTTTAGAAAGTGTTTTGCTTCTTTTTAGTTCTGAAATTTGGTGTGGTTACGTTTCCTACCCAGTAGCAATAATCCACTCTCAGCACTACTTGCTTTTGGGTAAATACTACCCTATAGATGGCTCCCAAACATGAAAACTCTGATTTCTTTCAAAAGGTGTGGACAGCTGCACAAATACACAAGGAAGCTCAGACATGAAATTTCCCTTTCTTCCAACTAGATAGTACAAAAAAAAAAATGTCATCTTATTATTTAGAATGATACTACATGCTGTGTATGTAAAAGCTGTAATGGGAATCAATTCTGTTTTCTTTGGGCCCCTGTTTTACTTACACCATACTTTGGAATAATTTCAGCCTCTCATTTAAAGAAAAAATAATATCAGGAAAAGGTCTAAAAAGTATAATAAGGGATGTAACTTTTTATTACAGTTGTAGCTCTAGCTTCACATGAATACTTCTATTTCAGTCTGCATTTTATGAGAATGATTCTTTAAACACTTTGCAAAGCTTTAGGAAACACCTTTGATGCTCATTCATCAGCCAGTGTCAATGGTCCCAAGTCCAAACCACTTTTATCCTTTTAATTCTGCATCTCTCCATAACCATTAGGTTTAAACTTACCGCCTCCTCCCTACAAGAAGACTGCAACTCCCAATTTATCTTGTGCTCTTGTGGGCCTACGCAATTTCCCCAGGATCCTTTGTGTACATTTAGAAATCCCCACAGCCCTCTTCTTCAACACAGGGTACTTGGTCCTGGCGCTCCATCAGGCTTCAGTGGTTCATCAGACCCTGAGACAGGTCGTTGCCGCACCAGGTCCCAGCTGTTGGGTCCCTCTTCTCTGGGAAAAGGAGGACTCTTCTTTCTCTGCTCCTTCATCACCTCCTCCTCCAACGTTTTCTCCATTGCGCCATCCCGTTTTTGCAAGACACAGTAGCTCCTGCTCTGCTCTGGCTGGAGGAGCAGCGCTAATCTGGACTATGCTTTTCCTTTCTTCTCCTCTACAGATAGGAAATACTTGCATGTCATCTCCTCTCTCCTGACAGCTGTCCTTTGCAGCCATGCTTGGTCTCAGTAACCTGGAAAACCACTTTTTTTTCCCCAGAAGTAATATTTTCAATGTGTAAAAAAAAAACCCAATTAACTGGGGGGGGGACCACATATGATGGGGATGGGATGGGTCATAGCCACACACTGTGAGAAAACAGAGGGAGGCAGAACAACAAAACAGTTTTAATGATGAAGCTCGGCAAAAATGTTTTAAATGGAACACTATTAATTTCAGTTCATATCGCAAATCAGCGGTAATTCTTAACAAGCCCATTTGAAGACTGAGACATCTCTTAAGCTACCCAAATCTTTGTGGTAGTAGGTTCAGTAGGAATCATATGCACTAGAGAAGAAGCAAATCAAAACCTTCTATCTGCAAAAACTTGGAGAAACACCTGCAAAGCACCCTCCTTCTAGTATCCCACACAGATACACCACCTCACTACCAGCATTTGCAGACTCCATACATCAGTCACCCACGTGGCCCCCAACCACAGAGCAAAGCCTGATCCTCTGCCCTGCAGAGAACAACAGAAGCACAAGCGTAATCAGTAATTAGGCAGCTGGGAAACATCTCAATAACTTCTGCAGTGTCCCTCACCAAAAAAACTGGTTATCATTAACTCAGCTATGAAAAAACCACTTTGACAGCAGTATTTTCAAAATGCTAATCCTGGGCCACACTGAGACAAATTAAACATAGTCCTAAATCCTTTGAATGTTTGAAGACTTGTATGAATATTAAAGCATTTTACTGCGGCACAGTTGTCATCCTCAGCGCAACTACGGCCCCAGCCTTGGTCTTAACTTACACTGTGGAGTAAGCCCTAAAACATAAATCACCTTGGTTTAGAAGAACTTTTGGAGGCAAACTTGGAAATACTAAGAAGTCAAGCCAGGTTCAAATTGATAAAGTGAAAAGCATAGATTTTCAAAATGAAAGTTTATATGAAATGCACAGCGTGTCTACCAACACGGCCCTTGTAGTCAAAGATTTGAGGACCCATGCACAGGTGACTTCAGCAGGTTCAGTTCCTTCAGAGCTACTGCAGGAAGGTGACACAGTTTCCCTTTGAGGTCCGGCATCTCGCTTCACACAAACTTGTGAAAGGCACCTCAAGCTGAGCTCTCCAAACTAGTGAACACCGAAAAAGCAGATTCTGTAGGGAAACAGAGTTCACCATTTAAGCGACAGCACTGTTCATAAAATCTCAGGTAGCTGATATTTAGGCTTATATCTTGCCTAGAAGCACATGTTCCTCTGCTAGTACTTTTTTTTGCTCAAAATAATAGAGAATCACTTCTGAGCTCTTCTGCCTGGATATAATACCTCAGCTACATACCGATGCCAAACCAGGTCAAAACCTGGACAGCTTCCCCATCACCCATATTTGACTTCCATGGTTCCGCATCTCCCATATTTAACTTCCACAGAAAGGAACTGAGAAAAACTTCCAGAAATCTGGAATGAACATGAGGATGTAGGACAGGAGGGATGTTCAGAGGAAGAGGACAATGGCCATGCCCTGGACACCCATGCCATCCAGCAGCCCTGCTGTTTCTACAAACAGGCATGCACAAAATTAAGCCTGGTGGCTAATTCCCAAGTTGTAGAGGAACCAGGGATTTTCTTGTCCATCCTGCTCATTCACAACCTCCTATCCAGCAGGTACCTGCTGGCCCTAAAAATGCAGTCAGGGATAATGAAGATGACAAAGACAAGACCTTTTCCTTCACTTGACTTGGGGTGCAGACTGGAAGCAGCCCTCCAGGGCAGATGCTCAAAGTACTAGGCTATACCACATGTAGAGACACATCCTTCTCCAGCGCTTCTTTTCAAAGGTTTCCACTTTTAAGAAAATAAATATTTGCAAGCTTTCTTTAAATTAAGGAAAGAGTTTAAAAAATAAAAGGGTACTTAGTGAGGAAACTGGGTTACTAACCCTGCTGCAGTGCAATTAAGTAATTTCTAGCAAGTAGGACATTTCAGCTGAAATAGGAAGACCCACTCTACATTCTGCCAACTGGGTTCTGCCTCAGGAGGAGGGAAACTTGCCCAGTTTGGGGACTGGGGATTTGATCCACCCCTTCTCCTGTTTTCTCAGAAGAGCTCAGCAATCTCTGATCTCACGGACATAAATGGATACCTGCTGCTGCTGCTGCCAGCTCCATTTTGCAGGAAAGGAAAAAAATTTACCAGACTCTGTCATAAGAGGCCAAAAAGCCCTGAAATCTCAAGTCGCCATGTTTAGACTCTTATTTATTGAGAAAAGTTTTCTAAAACTGTTTACAATGAGAAATATATTAAAAGAACCTAGTATCACAGCTATAAACAGATTATACTTGAGAAATAACAATAAACCCCCAACGAAAACAGCTGCTGTTAGACATTCCCTTGCAGTTACTAGCCCTGCAAAACTCCAGAAATGTTCAAATACACGAAGACCCAAAGTAAACAAATATAGCCCGGAAAAGAGAAACAAACACAACCATTTATGCTGTGAAATAACAGAAACCATAAAGAGCTAATATAAATGGGAAAAAACATACCATACTTAAAATTTCCTTTCCTTTAATCAGAGATTTAATAAGTAAGAGAAACTTTTTAAAATACTTATTTTCAAAGTTCTAAAACAAAGCTCAATAACATCTTTCTGAAGTTTCTTACCTGTTGTGAAAATACATTTGAAAGAAATAGTGCACGAGTATATGAAATATTTCTTATAAAACTTACTAAATTTTTATAAAACCCAGAAAGTCACACAGATTATGTGTATTTAACTCTTTTCTCTATTCCTGTTATACAGAAAATTCTTTTTAATAAACTCTATACATGAACACAACCCTTTCATCTTTAGAAATAAATACTAAAATACAGCCAATGAACGTCTTTTGCTGATATTAAGAACCTACAAGATCACCTTTAATAGGCAGCACAGTAGGTATAAATAAAACCCAAGTATGCTAAAACCAGAACCATTAGAAAAATGATAATGTTCAGCCAGTGGAGTACAATAGAGTGGCCTAATTCTGACAACTGAGGGCTTTGAGCCACTCTTCTGATTAGCTGTGGGGTCTTGTTTGTCAAAACTCTTTGTATTAAACAGCCTTTTTCTGTAACATGAAATATTACTGCAGTAAGGTCAGCAAGGTTATTTAAAAATAATTTCTACACCATAATTAACCACTTCTACACCATGAAGCTTTACATATTGCCCATTGATTTTTTTCTTAAATAAACACACTATAAAAGTTTTGAGTATGTAAAAACAAATTAAGTCTTTTTAAAACTAATAATTAAAAAAAACCATCAAAACCAAACTGGACATGATTTATAGCAGCGTTACGGGGCACTGCAACCTTCAGAGCAACTCCATGAATTATATCTTTTGTTTTTGACTGGTACAGATATGTTTTTCTCTAGATAAGAGGACATTTTCCCATACCACAGCATAGTTCGTTACCCTTTTCTCCAGCCTCAAGTCTAAAGATACCCGGTACCAGAAGAAAAGAAAATGAAAGGAGTGCATAACACTACAGCTTGAAGACAGGTCTGCATATTTAAGACTTCTTTGAGCAGATGGTTAAAAAAATACCAATTTTGGCACTGAAACACCATGCAATTCAGGTTTTCAGTGTTGTGATGATGTTGCACGCAATGATATAGCTGTATAGCCCAACACAAGTGCTAAGCTGTATGTGCACAACATGACCCCTTAGACTATACCAGATGTATTAACTGGAGTTGTTGAGGTGTTAGAATACACGAGGTGTATTTTCTTCTTAATTGCTGTATTGGAAATATGTGCCCACAGAGTCCAGATGTTAAAACCACAGATCTTCACAAGCTGTTCACATCCTGTTTAACTGAAGATGAGTATCCAGTTAGCTAGCTGTGCATCCAAAATCTTGTTTAATATCCAAGTTTGATGCTCAAAGTGTGGTTTTTGTATAACTGCCACTTAATGTAATGACTCTTCACTAAAACAATGTTCTTAGAAAGCCAGTTTTAAGAAATCAGACTGTCTGGACTCTGCACACTGAATGGTTTTTGCATATCTGAGGGCCCTGATGAAGTTATGATGATGATGATGGCCTCAACTTTTAAGAAACCATAGAAACCTCACCATCTTAAAGAAAACAAAAGCTGTATCGAGTCATGACCAGGGCATGTAATCAAGTGGAGAGGAAGGCGGTGCAGGGAGGGTTGAGGTGTCCCAGCTCCAAGGAAAAAAGAACCAAACCAAATAACAAAATTGGGAACTGGAAGTGTGAGGACAGACACAAGAAGAGCGAGAAACGGCAAGACACAGAGAGGTAGATGAGAAGTGCAATTCCTAGGAAGAGGGCAGAGAGGAAAAGGTGTTGGGAATAGAGAAGGGAGCACCAAACAGCAGGTTGGGAAGCAGATAAAGATTAGAAGGGCAGAGAGGGATTAGAGGAGAAAGGAAGAGACACTTTGAGCGCTCTTTCTCATCACCTCTCTCACAACTCCTGTGTTCCACAACGGGAACAGAGATGGTGTGAAGTGAGCAGTGGAGAAGGGTATTGCCCAGCAAAGCTCACACAAAGCAAAGCTTCTCCTGATCCGGGCCACTTCTGGATTGCAAGCAAGAGCTATGTCCTCTCCTGCAGCCTCAGTGCCCGAGGCAGGCTGTCCACCGAGCCTGGTGGGCTGGAGGCAGCGAGGAACTGGTGGGGTTGGCAGGAGGAGGTTACAGAAGGAAACCAGGCTTGGAACCCTTCACATTTTCCAGAGGAAAATGAACAGTGGAGGAAAACCAGTCAACCGGACAGTTAATCAAACGAGGTTTGCTGTAGACTCCTCAGTAAATCCAGTTCCTCCTTTTGGCATGGCTGCAGCTCCCTTTCACGTGCTCTTTGTGTGCTGAGACACAAAACGGGCATGCCCCTGGGGAGTCCTGAACTAGGGATGCTCTCAATCTTGTCCTCACAAGTGCCTTAGTCCACTGCTTAGAAAGATCACTTAAATTATTTCTCTATTCCTATCTCCCCTTACAGTATCAGACTACCTCACCATTTCTACTCATCAGTACCTGTGATAGACAGCCACATTAACAGGTCCTCCTGCTCCTGTAAACAAAGCAAAATCTCCAAACAGGGACTTAAAACCAGGATTGAGTACGATTGCCCAAAGTAACAAAGGAAATTTCTTCTAAACTCAGAAACTGGATACAAGTATCCCAAGCTTGTAGCTGCTGCTTTATGCCAATGAATTGTTACCTCTTTCGAGATGAGCATCAGCAAACTTTTTCAGTAGGTGGATCTAGAGAAACTGAACTTGAACATCAGAGGGCAAAGCTGCCTAAACCAGATAAATCATGGGATGCAGCAACCAAGGTGATGAACTTCAAGTAAGGACATATGGTGTCCATTTTTCCATCCACCCATGCCTGCTGTGTAAAGGTAACCTCTCCTGGCCAGCAGCCCCACCAGCACACCATCCCCATCACTGCCGGGGAGCCCAGTCCCTCCAGTGGAGATGTCCCTCACTCACTAGCACCAGTCCATCACTGACCTGGACTGGTTTCAAGACATTGTCTAAAAGCTAATAGCGAGGGAGGGCTGGCTGTGTCACCGCGGCCAGGACCAAATGCTGCTTTCCTCATAAATCACGGATCCAATCTTTTCAGTTTGCGAAACAAGCAATATATCTCCAGCAAAACTACAGACCTCCTGAAGCATCTGTACGAACACCAAACACTGAATTCCCTTTTTAAGAAGGCAGAAATAAATCCCATATGGCGTGACATCAGGAAGGTAAAAATACGTAACGTGACTGTGAAATTAGTGTAGGTTAACTTGTGACCACAGAAACCAACACAGATCACTTACAAGGCTTTGAATGTTCCTGGTGTCAGTCCTTGGCACAGCCAAGACAGTTTTGCTGCCTCTACTTTCATACTGCAACGTATCTGGAATTTCAAGCTCCCAATTTCCTCAGCTGACAGAAATGGCTTCTGAGATGACTTCTACATTCTGGGAACAGATTTTTACCCTTAAATTAGCCATGCATACTCTCAGACTTAACATTTTTGTCTTGAAATAAAATAGCAGTGATAATTGTTAATTTAAGATCCCACATGATGCAAATTCACATTCTGGAGCCAAATATGGTGATTGGAAACAGATGAACATGAAATGCCTTCTACTGAGCGGAATTAAAACTAAATATTAGTGAAGCGTGCTGCTGATTTGATACACGATGCATCTGACATTGATTACTGGTTCTTTTCTTTGCTACAGAGAAATACCAGAAGTGTCCTACTAGTCTTTCAAGAATTGTACAACCATTGGTACAAAGTGCCACATGTACAGCTCTTGTCCCCTTCCTGCCCTCTTGGGTTTCAGCTGCTTTCCTTGTACTCACCAAGGATGAAGCTACTTGATATATGGCCTTCCTTCCATTATTCCTGACACTGGATTTCCCCCTTTTGTTCAGGAACTTTAATGATGAATAAAAGATTTTAAACTTTAATGCTCATCTGTTTGCACCTTGAGATCAGTCTCAGAGTGTTGCGGATGGACTCACGGATGTCTAAGCTTTCTTCTGGTTTTGAGCACATTGGTAATAACCAGATAAATAACAGAAAGCTCTGGAGGACTAAGGCTTGAAGCACTTGCTTGCACCGAAGGTCTCCATTATAAAAAGTTAACACAATCCACTGAATGGAAGGACTCTAACCACAGTATAGGTTAGGAATAAAGAATGGGAAAAACCCTGGGACTACCGGAGTGTTTCCAAAGAGGATTCTGCCATGTTGACACACACATCGTTGCATGACTGGGGCAAGCAAAAGCCTTAATCTTTCTTAAAGAGTACTGAAATATATATTTGCAACTAATGAATCTGCCAACCCAATCAATTAGTAAAGGTCAACAAAGAGAAATCCATTACCAGAACACACCTCGCAGGATGGCAGAAGGGGACATGCTAAAGTCCTTCTGGAATTGCCCTCCTTTTATCACACCCTAAGAAAAAACGTGCATTTTAATTCAAAAAGGTACCTGTAAAAGCGTGATGCCAAACTCTTGTCCACACACTGAAAGGGAGAATGTAGTGCTCCAGGGGATTCTGAAAAACAGAAAAAAAACAAAATATGAAAAAAGAGCAGTGACACAGCAGGCGTTAGTGCTGCTGTGATGTTGGAGGTCGTGGAAACTGACCGCCAAGGTTGGTCTGTCCCATGAGAAGGGAAGGAGAGAAACGCAAGGCAGCCAGAGGAGCAACCAGGACTATTTCAAATGAAAGATGAGATAAGTGATGAAATCAACATGGCTGCGCACTGGAAAAGCTGTGTAATAATAACAACTAATTAAAAAGTCACTTGTGAAGCCTCAGAACGTGAGCTCACATATGCTGCAGCACTCGAGGTGCGAGACGAGATGCAGCCACGCTCCGGGTCCACGTAGAAACGCAATCAATTTCAAAATGAAATTTTTAAATTCACTGACGAAGGACAACACAAAATTCTGCATTTTAAGGTCTTGTTATAGATAAACAACCCCTTTTGTTTTGGTTTTGTCCATCTCCAGATGAAGAAGAGAGTAAATATTATGAAAAAAACCCACTCTGTTGCTGTGATCCAGCTTTAGCCAGGCATGGAATCAGTGTCACCTATTTTGCAAGTAACTGAGGAAAAGTATCAACATGTAAATGTTAATAAAATGTTACTTCAGGGCAGCTGCTAGTTGATTTTGACATGAAAATACAGAATCTACAGTGATGATCTGTTTTGAAGTGACCTCCCAGATTCAGAGTTAAGGTCAAAGAGCAAAAGTTTTGTGTGCTTCAACTCCCCCCATACACCTCCCTGCTGGGAACTAGAGTGAGGTGACAGCATATTTTCCAAACTAACAACCACCGTGACAAAAAACTACTACTACATTTTAATACGTTGATTAGGAATTAGTTATTTACTTTTCAACACCCATTTGAAGTGATTATTCATGGAAGAACTATAATATTCAAATGGTGGCACAAAATTACTAAAAAAGTATGAATTTTGCTATATATTTTTTTAATTAGCCTCTTCACTTTTTCTAAAGCACTTATTTTATACAATACTTTTTTATTATGGCAGGATTTACAAAACACTGTCCAGCCAACTGATACATGTTTCATTTCATATACAATACCTTCTCCTTTTTCTCTCCGAAATTATTAGGTACTTTTGGGGGTTTTAAATCAGTTATTAAACTGATTATCAACATGTATACACTTTTATTTTTTTTACTGATACAAGTACATAGACATAAAAACTCACATATATATGGGTTTACACCAAAGCTAGTAATTCAAACAGACTCGAAAACTATTCATGAGGTTGTAGATATACACAAAAAATACCTTCAAAATTTTGGCAACACTAGAAAAGTTTCTATCGTTTCCTCAAAATACGTAACGCTTATTTTAGATCATTATTCAAACAGCAACAGGGATCAACACATTTATGATGTGACTGTCAGTGTGAACTATATCGTGGAATACGTTCTCGTTTAGTGAACAACAGCAGATACTATTTTTAAAATGTGTAGCCTATTGCATCTTCTGAGTGTTAGAAAGAGGTCATGGTCATAAAAGTGTAAGCATTAATACTGGAGTAGCTCTGGTACAGTGGGTTGCCATAATCCTCTGGTTCCACAAGAAACATGCTGCTCCAGGTCTCAAGGGTTTCTCAAGAGGGCATGCATTAAACTGTGAAATCACTAGGAAGGGACACATCACATCTGCTTCACTGGGCTTGGATCTGGACCCAGGAAAGCAATAACCAAGGAAGACATACAAACAAAACCCAAGCAGATTAATGTTCTGTGGAGCTTTTAAGCACATGACTGGTTTCAATGCTCACACCGTGAAACAAAACACCAACAACTTCAACCCAGTTCAAGAAGGACAGGGAACTGCTGGAGAGGGTACAGCAGAAGGCTACAAAAATGATTAGGGGCCTGGAGCATCATTCTTATGAGGAAAGGTTGAAGGACTTCAGTCTAGAGAAGAGAAGGCTGAGGAGGGATCTGATCAATGGTTATAAATACTTAAAGGGAGAGTGTCAAGAGGGTGGAGCCGGTCTTTTTTCAGTGGAGCCCAATGTCGGGACAAGAGGAAATGGGCACAAACTTGAACATAAGAAGTCCCACCTAAACATGAGGAGGAGCTTCTTTACTTTGAGGGTGGCAGAGCACTGGAACAGGCTGCCCAGAGAGGTGGTGGAGTCTCCTTCTCTGGAGACATTCAAAACCCACCTGGACACGATCCTGTGTAACCTGCTCTGGGTGGACCTGCTTTGGCAGGGGGGTTGGACTAGATGATCTCCAGAGGTCCCTTCCAACCACATGTGATTCTGTGATTCATTTAGCATCCACAAAAGGAATGTGAAGTGACAAAACTTTTAATGGATATGGCTGATAGAATAATATGGAGTCAGACCAAGTACTATGGAAGTTCTTCAACATGACAGCACAATATTCTCCAGTCTATGCATCTCACACATAGATGGGACGAACCATGAAGCGCCACCATGAATAACCATCTGTAAGGGCTTGGATATATCCACTAGAAGGAGAGCAAATCCTCAGGCAAAATCCTACTGGATTTTGTAGGTGCAGGATGAACAGCCCAAGGCAGAACCATAAATTAACCCATCATTTTAAGTGGATAAACTTTCAGGTAACAGACCTCAGCCCAACATAGTGCCTTTCAGTGACACATTTCAGACAAACTTCTTCATCAACACAACACCCTTAACACAGCTGAGAGGGACCAGGTACACTACAATGAATATGTTTAAACATAAACATCCAACTGCAAGAAAAAGTAGAGAAAATGCAGAATACAGTGTACACCTCAGTAGGAAACACGAGCGATGACTTGTTGGGAGATCTAAAAGCACCAAATCCTCCTTTCCCAATTAATCATACTGTTTTATGTAAGAGGTATCATATGAATATTTCTCAAGTCCTAAATGCTCATGTAGTGTAATTCTAATGTCTTTAGAAAACCTGAGCCCTTCTGCATGTACCATGTCAAATTTCTGTCACAAACTTTTGGTTCCCCCATGCATCTAACCTGGATGGCCCAGCCCCAACGCAGAGCAACCCAGAAAGGCCACCACCAAAGTACATGCACTTGTCTTCTCCATGAGGCAGAAGGAGGGTGATAAGGAAAAAGCTGCACTTATCCCATGTCCTCTGGGGAATTTGTAGTACAATCAGTGGCTTGAAAGAGCCCGCATACTTGTTACTAAACCAATATCAAATGCCTGGGCCTCCAAGGAGGCTCCAGAACTTATGAGTGGCAATTAATACAGTTGATTCTTTGGTGCTTTTCAGTTCTTTCTTGAATTTCTTCCTGGACCTGGAGGTCAAGAATTTCATTTCTCCTGCAGATGTACGGTTCAGATGAAAATACAGGTAGGCATGTTGCCAGACAGCTTTACATTGGATGCACAGTAGAGTCTAAAGATGTTTGCTAGCATGTGTACTTCTTCCTGGTGATGCCCAGAGCTGCTCCCTGCAGGCAGGGTACAGCGGGGCATCCCCATCAGCACGGCTGCCATAGCGTGCACTGACAGCTGGGCACAGTTACCACTCCATTTATTCCTCATTGCTCTTAGATTATTACCCCCCCCCCCTTTAAGTAACCTAACAAGGCCAATGACAGCAGATCTGTATCACCGCAACAGGGAAGGCTGGTCTCCACAACACTTTGATTTAGGAACAGTAAGTGGTCCCATAGTACTTCTCTTAAAAAAAACAAATCAATAATAGATATGCTGATATAGTGCCAAAGATAGACACGGTAGCTGAGATCTACGCAAAGAACTCGTCGGTCACTGGCTCTTACCAGACAGGTGCATGGGATGTAGTTGAACTCTGGCCTCAACATGAATCATTAAAGCAACTGTCCTTATCTTTCTAATTCTCGAATAAAAAAAACAGAGACAAAAAAAGGAAATAACTAAAAGTATTAAAAAAAAACCCAACAACTTTTAAACATCTCAGATCTAAAACAGCGCAAGGAAACCTGACATCAGACTTCTTGAAATCACAAAAATCCATGAAACGCAGCCACTTACACAAGCCAGTTTACCTCCTGAGCTTCAGCTGGAGGATTTAACCTCCTTTGTAAGGGCAGAAAATGCATAACACCTGGACAGGAAGCAACGAAACCAAGACAAGAAACTGTGGACTAGAGTCAGACTGTAAAAAAATAATAATTTCTTCACTGTTTTTCAAATCAAACACTTATACAGGTGTGAACGATCATGTTCTCCTCTGAACGGATGCTCCTCTACAGCTTTGTTGTCTACAAAATCCCACAGCCTCATTCAAATTTATCTCAAAAAAAAAAAAATAGTCCTCTCGGAATGCCTAGAAAAAAACACCACAGTGGCCAGGCAGCTGGCAGATCACAGTCGCTCGTTATCCTAATTTCAATAGTCTCTCTTCATCTGTTGGTGAAACCAAGCTCACAGAAAAGTGTTAGCAATTACTATAAGGAGATCCGGGGATCTTAAAATTAAATTTGCAGCTAGATAAATTCTAAATATTTCTATCATTTTCAGGTATGTATTATTTTGAGGATTTGGCAAGAAAAAAGGTATGCAAACAGCTCAGGAAGGAGTGATGCTTGTCTCCAGGCTGACTAACCTGAGGACATCCATACCCAGGGTGGATGCTGGCAGAACAGAGGATTTCCCTCCACCTGTAGTGCTAGGACGTTCTAGCAACACGGCATGTTTACAAGTCTCATTAAATAACATGTATCTTCATAATGGGGTTGAGACCTTTAGTCCTAAGAGTCACTGAAATGCATGAGTAACATACAAAAAAATAAACATTTTCTTCATTCTGGCTAGCATTCCTACTTATTTCTGTGGGTCAGCCCTATCTCTAAAGGTATCTGATCCTTTTGAGGTCATGTACACTTCCAATCACCAGGGCCATAAAAGTCCACTTTGTCCCAGGACCAGTGGTCCCTTAAGTTGGCTGTTAGTTCAGCATCTCACAATATAATACCCGCAAAACCACTGCGGGGCCCAGATCGCCGAGTATGGTGACTGGTATTGCATATTTGAAAGCTCAAAATCTCAAAGGAAGGAATGGCCAACACGTCTGCCACGCAAGCAAAATCCCAGTGAGGGTTTTAAAAGGGAGAAAGAGGCCAGCCTAACATCTGGATTACTTATTTGAGATACATTTTGAAGAATGAAAGAGACATCTGGCCCTGGATACTATCAGCAGAGGGATGTGGTTCATAAACAATTCTCCAAGGCATTGCCAAGGACAGATCTTCTTCAGCAGCTCTTAACTGAAGAGCATGGTGAGCCCCACGCCTGGAATAAGCAAACATTCACCAAGGTGAGGATTTAGGGAGTGCACCCGTTTCTTCCCATTTTACTTGGTAGAAACCAGGGAGTTTGTTTCCTCAGCCAGAACCTGGCTTTTCCTTAGGGACCCACAACCTGAGAATTGCCCAAACTTATCTCAGTTTAGACTCAGAGATCCAAATCTTAAACAAGAATAATTGAAACAAATAAAAGGACTGTTTCCCCTTGCTGATGAAAACTGAAGCAAAAGAAACACGGAACGAAATCATTATAAAACAAGTTTCAGGTATTTTCTTAGGCAACCTCATGCCATCTAAAAGCATATCACTGTTTGCAGTCTGTCTTCCTATGAAAAGTTAAAATATTTATACCTGCATATACTTTCCATAGCTTTTCTGCTTTTTGCCTTCATAGAATAGAATCACAGAATCATACAATTTTCTAGGTTGCAAGCAACCTTCAAGATCATCCAGTCCAACCATCAACCTAACTCTGATAAAAAAAAAAACCATCACTAAAGCATGTCTCTAAGCAGCATGTCAACCTGTCTTTTGAACACCTCCAGGGATGGTGCCTCAACCACTTCCCTGGGCAGCCCATTCCAATGCTTGATAACCCTTTCAGTGTAAACAATTTTCCTAGTATCCCATCTGAACCTCCCCTGGCGCAACTTGAGGCCATTTCCTCTTGTCCTATCTCTTGTGATTTGGAAGAAGAGACTGAACCCTACTTCTCTACACCACCCTTCCAGGGAGTTGTAGAGAGCAATAACGTCTCCCCTCAGCCTCCTTTTCTCCAGGCTGAACGACCCCAGCTCTCTCAGCCTCTCCTCATAAGACATACTCTTCAGACCCCTAACCAGCTTTGTTGCCCTTCTCTGAGGTGCTGGACCCGCTCCAGCACCTCAATGTCTTTTGAAATCCTGAAATCTTGACTCCGAACATTAAAAGCATAGAAATACCACAACAGGAAAAGTGAAAAACACATATGCAACTTCATTTGAACTACCTGGACAACAACAGACCTTGATCAGGACACCACATGCTAACATATGTAGACGCACACAGAGAGGAACGTTGTGTGCCCAACCTGGCCAACCCGTAAATGAATGGAGAGGGACCTCAAAGCCACAGCCCAAGCTCCGCTGAGGAGCACTCGGTGCGCGTAACACAGCAGGTGGTTGGAAGTGCTTGCACAAGTTGCCTGACATAACAGCTTGCTTACAACATGTTCCCCATGATTGAAAACAAAAGATGAAAATTATCATAATGAAGGGAAACAAAAAAAAACCCCAAACCCAAAACCCACCCTGAGATAGTTCAAGAGCCACAAAATTTAAATGAGAAGTTTAAAGAAATTGAAATTCGAGTCATCGCTGACCTTTGCTTGCATGAAACATGGGGAAACTTTGCTGGCTTCAGTACTGCCAGCAAAAGGTGACTTAAAAGGTTTGATGGTTTAGTGAAACGCTCACATGTAGATGTGCCACTTTCTTATCTCACTCAAAAAGTGTACCTGGTGTTTTCCATGATGGAATCCTCCATTTCTCCACTTGCATAGCTGTGTTGGAGGAGGTTTTTTGGCTGGTTTTGGTTGGTTTTGTTTTTAAAAAGTCTCACAATAATTATGATTAACAAAAAATTGCAGGTAACCTCTAATTCTGAGAGTTAATATTGAACAGATGTTTCAGGACATCTAATAGTACTTAATTTTGCCTGATCTACCACAAAAGGAAAACACTTTTTGAAATGAATAACTGTAGTTGGAGCAGTATAATTGGAGCACATCTGAAGCACGTTACCTTTTCCAACAATTACCATATGTGATATAGATATCAAAACATTTTTATAAACAGACACAGTTTTGCATAATTTTTACAAAAAGGTGAATTCAGATACTGAAAAGGTTTGGCCTGTCTTTTTCATGGAAATGGTTAATTAAGCCCAAATTCAGAGACTTTGTTCATACTTTTTAAGAGGTACTTGGCACCTCTAAGTCAAACTGTGATGATGAGGAAGTAGGTGCTTGGTGTCTCTGAAAACCAAGTGCAGCAATTCAAACCGGAGCACACAAAGTCAAAGGCTGCCTTTTGAAAAGTTGGACCTCACCCACCTTTCATGAAGAAGGCAACGTGCAAGATGTAAGGAATACAGTCCATTCCTCCCAATACCCTTGGTCCATCACCCCTGGCAGCAGATCACACACATCTGCTACTAACACCTCTTGGTGAAGAGGAGGAGATGAAAATAGGACTCGGCTACATATGTGCTCTAGTACCAAAAGGAGATTCTTGCTTCCTCTCTACCAAAAAAAATCTACCCTTTGATTTTTATGCAGCTACCTAATTAAATTTCACTATGCATATTAAGTTTTCTGATGTCTAGCTGTTTTATGTTCAGTCCAAAATCAAAAGAGCGCACACTGATAAATGCCCCTTTCATTAAAAGAAGCCAAACTGAAAATTAAGACAAGGTTTGTCATATGTAAAGATATCCCTTGCTCTACTTTAGTTGTTTCCTCAGTTCAACTAAGGAGAAGACATCATGCACATAACTCCTAACTAGGTCACAAACTCTACCTTTCTAATGTTTTATTCATGTACCTTGTAAAGGGATGCGCATTATGTCAAGTTCCGAGAGGAGCATCATGCCATAAGCAACAGCTCTTCCAGAATGGGTCAATATTGTGTTGGTGTTACTCTAGTTTAGGGAGGGAGAGACAGCGCCGATTTCTTCAGTCAGTGAGAAATAACAACACTAAATCAAGTTGTCAATCTCTGGACGTGCTATTTGTTTTAACTTATAGTCAATAGCTCCCTGATGAGTCTGGATTATTCCAGAGCAATTCTCAAAAATGCCTATGAGAAGATGTATTGTCCAAAGTCTAAGTTTGCCATATAGAATTCATCCATACGTTAGACAATATTTAATGGTCTGCACATCAAGAGAAGCTGAAACCTACCACTTCGCATTACATACTCTGAAAACCATAATGCTTTAAGAATATATACACAGAGTAACCGTGTGTGAATTTTCAGCTAGGAGATAATGGATATCTTAAAAAATTAGATGAGCATTCATAGAATCATAGAATGGTTAGAGTTGGAAGGGACCTTAAAGATCATCCAGTTCCAAACCTCCTGCCATAGGCAGGGACACCTCCCACCAGACCAGGTTGCTCAAAGCCCCATCCAGCCTGGTCTTGAACACCTCCAGGGATGGGGCATCCACAGCTTCTTTGGGCAACCTGTTCCAGTGTCTCACCACCCTCACAGGGAAGAATTTCTTTCTGGTATCTAATCTAAATCTCTTCTTTTCCAATTTAAAACCATTGCCCCTTGTCCTGTCACTGCTCTTCCTGGCAAAGAGTCCCTCCCCAGCTCTCCTGTAGGCTCCCTTCAGTATAAGGTCTCCCTGGAGCCTTCTCTTCTCAAGGCTGAACAACCCCAGCTCTCTCAGCCTGTCCTCATAGCAGAGGTGCTCCATCCCTCTGATCATCCTTGTGGCCCTCTGCTGGACCCGTTCTAACAGGTCCATGTCCTTCCTGTGTTGAGGACTCCAAAGCTGGACACGGTACTCCAGGTGGGGTCTCACGAGTGCAGAGTAGAGGGGCAGAATCACCTCCCGTGACCTGCTGGCCACACTTCTCTTGATGCAGCCCAGGACATGGTTGGCTCTCTGGGCTGCCAGCGCGCAGTGCAGGCTCATGTTGAGCCGATAATTCATCAGGTGCTGTAGCTCTCAGCTCATTAACCTGGAGGTGTACAATACAGAGCATCACATGGGGTCGGGAGGGACCGCTGGAGATCATCTAGTCCAACCCCCCTGCCAAAGCAGGTTCACCCAGAGCAGGTTGCACAGGAACATGTCCAGCCTGATCCTGTTTCCTAGGATCTTTACAAACTGATACCCCCTTTCAGGCCAGTACTCATAACGTGTGATTCACTGAGATTTAGAAGTTCTATCTTGAAATTTTCTCTTTTTTTTTTTTTTCTCCCCTGGCTAGAACGTGTTGGACATCTACCCCATACTCAGCACTGCTGAGAGAGAGAAGGGCCTTTGCAGAGGTTGAAAGCAGACGCTGGGCACTGAGCCAGTCTCCAACTGTGCTTTGCCCTCCAAAACTGTGTTTGGATCCGCTGTGATATTGTATACAATATCTGTATAAAGTCTCTTGAAATACCAGGGGCAACCTAATCTAAAAAATAAAAAAAAACATGGAAGCAGCAGAAAACAATTTTAAGCACCATTTTTCCACTCCAGTCACTAACAGAATATGATCTGCACCTGGATCCTGGATCTGGAGTAGCATCCACCTTTTTGGGTTGGATGTTTGCATCTGACTGCAGAATATTTTATATCAGCCAACATGTTTTAAGTTCTTAAAGAAAAAAAATAAGGATCAATACTCGCTGGATGGGGACAGTTGTAGGAATGGACATTGCAAGAAATAAAAATAACTGAGCTAAAAAATATCAATTGCTTTTTTCTTTTCTGTTACCATACGTAGAATTTGGTGTGACATCACAGTATATGCAGCCATCTGAAAATGTTACTTTGTTGGAGGTGTCGCGCAAAAAGGTAGAAAAAAAGGGACAGCTTAGGACCAGTTGATATGGAACAGGGAATATACACTCTGGAATATATCTGGGATGCGGGAAAAAGAGAGCTCATCCCACAAACACATTGCCTGGACCACAGGAGGAGAGGGGGAAAGCATGGTGTCTGATCAGCTCCGAGAAGAGAGGGCTACAGGGGGACCTACCCACTGTCTGCAAGCGCCTGATGGGAGGGGACACAGACTGTCCTCAGGGTGCACAGAGAGGGAGGGAAAGCATCAGACAGAGCTGCAACATGGGAAATTTTGGCTCTGTACAGAGAGAAAAGTCTTTTTATTATCAGGGAGGTGAAACACTAGAATGGGAGCCCAGAAGGTCTGCTGGACCTCCATCCTTGGACATACTCAAAACTGTCCTGCACAGGAACCCTGAGCAACCCGAATAAGACCAGATCTGGGCAGCAGGATGGACCAGGTGACCTCCAGAGGTCCCCTCCAACCTACACGATTCTCTGATCTCATCTTGTTACCTCTGTTTCAGTGGTACCAAAAGCTGGCGTCTCTTTGCCTCACCCTGTCCTCACAGCAGCAAGCGATCCAAACACAGACAAGGCAGTAATAAATACTGCAATGCACAAGTTAAAATTCATCACCATAGATATCCATTTCCTTCTATCACTCCTTTTATTCCTCCCCCCTTTCTCAAAAGACTAAGATATTTGCTGCTCAGTATGCGCTGGGCATTCCCTCTGCTCTTCTGCTTTTTGCATCTCTCAGAGATTTAGCTGTCAACAGCGCACAAACCGGGACGACTTGAGGAAATCAAGAAAACACGAGGAGGCAGAACAAGGACTACCCAGGCAAGGAAAAAAAAAAAAAAAGACAAAAAAAAAAAGACATGATCTCTCCTTTTTTAGCAGCGGGCACCTGTAACATATTCAGCAAGGCAGTTAGTTAACAGGCCGAGCTGCGCGGGAGTTCTTTGTGTACAGCATGTAGAAATCAGTTCAGCAAAGGGCTGGGAAGGACAAGCTGCTGACGCCAGTGTTTAAGTGTCAGTAGGGGCTGAAGAGGGGGCCGATGGGCTGTGCTGTTCTGGGCAAGCCTGGCTGGCACACTGCAACACGGAACGTGCTACGGGAGCCCCAAATGCACTGTACTGGTGACACAGATATCCAGGGACATGCAGGGATACGCTGGGACAGAACTAAGTGGCGGGTATAACAAAGCCTGCTATTTAGAAACTTGAATCAAAGGAGATTTTCTAATGCTACAAAGCACGTACTAGGCAGGGAAATCACTGAGGGTCCCACTTAGAGTTCTGTGGTATGTGTCACATCACATACTCAGAAGAAATTCTTTCCTGTGATGGTGGTGAGACACTTCAACATGCTGCCCAGAGAAGTTGTGGATGCCTCATCCCTGGAGGTGTTCAAGGCCAGGCTGGATGGGGCTCTGAGCAACCTGGTCTGTCCCCGCTGAACAGATTTATATTAGATACCAGAAAGAGATTCTATCCTGTGAGAGTGGCAATACACTGGAACAGGTTGCCCAGAGAAGCTGTGGATGCCCCATCCCTGGAGGGGTTCGAGGCCAGGCTGGATGGGGCTTTGAGCAACCCGTTCTAGTGGGAGGTATCCCTGCCCATGGCAGGAGGTTTGGAACTCGATGGTCTTTAAGGTCCCTTCCAACCCGAACCATTCTATGATTCATTCTATGATTCTACATCGACTGAACTAGCCAGTTTGATAATAATGACGTGATCTGCTCCTTGCAGCTCATAGAAGATCACATTTAAGCAGAACTGTGCAATGATTTCAGGAAAAGAAAATAGAGGATCTTGAGTTAGGCTGTCTGACTCTCTGCAATGTTTCTGCCAACAGTCCAGTAAGAACATACAAATATTTGTAGTGATACAACGCAGAAGCAGTATTCCTAGCAGACACTGAGTAACAGAGATCACTAAAATCATTTTTTCTGTTTAGTGGAAATAATTAATAGCATTATTAGAAACTGACAGAGAACAAACAAACTAAAGCAACTCAGCAAACCCACACAGAAACTGGCTAATTAAATAGACTCCCATTTTCCACAGCAAGGATGCCTGGAATCTCAAGACTGTAAAACATGCAACTCTCTTCGCCCATTTCATTTTCCTTAAATCAGCTCTTTTTCTCCAGTATCTCAATCAAACACAAACTAGATTTTAAAAACATCCGTCTTAAGAGATGAGCACAACTCCATAATGAAGCTACTGAAATCAAAGCGCAGCCCTCTGGTACTTTGTCACTTAGCTCCTGGGAAACGCTGCTGGGAAAAGGGAGTCGTTAGGGAAGCAAGTCCTGCTCAGTGGCTGCACGTCTTAGAGATGTTCAGTGCAAGACCACAGGGTCTGGATTCACAGCCATCCTGTCTGCTAGTTACTAAGGCATATGAAGTGGGACTTCGCAATGGTAGTATCAATGTGCTCATCCATGAACCTTCAAATGGCTTCGTGCTGCAGATGTTGTCCACGCTGTATGCAAGCCATGGTACTACAAACGTGGGTTAAAGGTTGGTGAGGTTTCCATCCAGTGTCTCTGCACTGTTGGCAATCTCTTCTCCAGTTCCTTTTCTCACCGTGCTGTCTGTGCTATCCAATGTGATTATTACAACGGTATTCCAGGAACCCACTGAAAAGGAGTACCTACTATAAGTAAAGCATTTCCACCCTTGTACTTCCTACAAAAGTATAAATGTATAAGGCTCCCACCACTGCATGTTTTTTTCAGGTTCCAAGCATTATTAGAAAGTCTTTTGATATGAGTTATTATCTTTACACAATAAGAGGTGATGCTAAGGACTAATAACACATATGTAATGTTTATTAATTTCATACTGATAACTTATTTGCATTTATAAGCTACACTCAGTTACAATGACAGCATAGCTGTCCTCCACTAGTCACTGCAGCCACACAGCTTTCATCCTACAATCCCTCCACCAAAGCTCCTGCTAAAGAAAAGCATGACTAACGTAGAATGCTTCACTCCTGAACTGCTGTGTTACAAGTCATGGGATTGCTATAGCATCCACAGCGTATTAATTGGAAAGCACTAAACCTTACACCAAGTTCTCCTCCAGCAAACTGCCTACCTGGTGGGACCAAGCAGGGTGTCCAGAAGCCGTGCGTGCCCTCCCAGCCATTTCAGCTGCCCGGGATGCTGCTGGATGGCTCACCTGTGAGACGAAAGCAGCTCAGGGTAGGATCACCCTGGTGTTATGACAGCTCTGGAGGCAGCCGAACGCTGGAGCCCTTGCTTGGCCAAGGGCACTAGCTGCTGTGAGAAACCTTGGAGAAACTCCTGGGAAGCGGGAATGGAGACCTGCTGGAGACAAGTTACAAATAGAAAGATCTGGGGGTCCTGGTAGACAGCAAAATGACAATGAGCAAGCAGTGTGCTCTTGTGGCCAGGAAGGCCAATGGAATCCTGGGCTGCACAGGGAAGAGTGTGGCTAGTAGGTCGAGGGAAGTCATTTTCCCCCTCTACTCTGCACTGGTGAGGCCACAACTGGAATACTGCATCCAGTTCTTCTGGGCTCCCCAATTCAAGAGGGACAGGGAACTACTGGAAAGAGTCCAGTGAAGAGCAACAAAGAAGATTAAGGGATTAGAGCATCTCCCTTATGAAGAAAGGCTGAGAGAGCTGGGACTCTTTAGTCTGGAGAAGAGAAGGCTGAGGGGAGACCTTATCAATGCCTATAAGTATCTAAAGGATGGTTTGAAGGAGGAGGGAGCCAGACTCTCTTCAGCGGTTGCCAGTGAGAGGACGAGGGGCAACGGGCACAAGTTGGAACATAGGAGGTTCCACTCAAACATGAGAAAAAACTTCTTCACAGTGAGGGTGACAGAGCCCTGGAACAGGCTGCCCAGGGAGGTCGTGGAGTCCCCTTCTTTGGAGATTTTCAAGACCCACCTGGATGCAGTCCTGAGTAACATGCTCTAGCTCTGGGCAATCCTGCTTCAGCAGGGGAGTTGGACTAGATGATCTCTATGGTCCCTTCCAACTCTAAAAATTCAGTGAAATTCAGTGAGGCAGGGCAGCCCCGCCGCAGCAGAGGGCAATGCTGGAGCTGCAGGTCGGCTCCCGTTCCCTCGTCTGACAACAGCAAATCTCTTAGTCACTTCCCAGGCCTGGGAGCGGAACATTGTCTTGTGAAACTCCAATACAGGGCTTTAACGCTACCATTATTAGGGTTGTCTTCAGACAATGAAACGTTCTGTCGTGGTGGCTGTGGGATGACAGCAGTGAATACACACTGAGTCACCCCATGTTAATTTAAACAGCACAACTGCTTGAACACGTGTTGTTTAGTTAAATCCATGCACACACACACTCAAAAGTGAAAATAAGCAGATCTCCAAGGAAGAACTCACTTTCTACGCAATGCAAAAGCCACCCTCGCCGCTGTGCTTCTACAGCCTCAACAAACAGGCAGCAAAGGGCTTAGTGCAGCTACTTGTAGTCAAGTACACAAGGCCACCCCCAAAGGGTTATGTCATTAAAAATGTATGTGCCTAAACCTGGCTTTATTTGGTGACCTCCACAACCCAAGCAGAGACGGTCCCTGCAACCAGGCACTCAGCATCACGGTGTTGACACAGAGCAGTTCTTCCCCACCTCTCCCTTCAAATCCAAACAGCACCTCCCAAGAAGAAAAAAACACCGGGGTGTTTTCTCGCTACACGTAATAACATACCCTCCTCCCAGTTACGTTCAGTCCCATTCAGAGCAGGAGATACCCAGAAGATTTCAAAAAATGGAGGCCAGAGAGGAGGGTCTACTGCCCAGACATTCCCCCTTATCTCAGGACTTGCTGTGCTGCCAATTCACCGCGCGCCGCTGATACCAGTGAACATCAAAAGCAACGCAAAACAACTGCCCCTGTGTTCAAACTGGCCCGTGTTCCCCCCCACCAACAACTAAACCGCCACCAGGAATAGAAACTGGATAAAGTACAGCTTCTCCATTCGGAAACGAAACCACAGAAGGCAGAGAGGGTTAAAACGAGCAGAGGTTTTGTTCACGTTGCACCCATGGAAGCCCCCTCCACAGTCTTCCTCACACCAAAGCTGCCCGAAGGCACGTTATTTTACACTTTGCAAAACAAAGCCTCCTACCTCTAACTCTTCTAACGCTCAACCAGACACACTCCAACCAGGTACCATCGTTATGAAA
This sequence comes from Tringa tobata, assembly GCA_033628505.1. NCBI lineage: Eukaryota > Metazoa > Chordata > Aves > Charadriiformes > Scolopacidae > Tringa > Tringa tobata. The sequence goes on from JAHREE010000069.1 coordinate 1,153,671, forward strand.
GGATTCGTAATGATGACAATAATGATGATCATAATCATCAATAATGCCCCTTGGCAAAGGGCAGCCCCCTAACTAATGGCCAACCTGTAGCGTTACTGCCTCCTGCTTATGTCTAATCAAGAGGTATATTTTTAATCATATTTCCTAACTGTTAGCATTTTCATGTTGCCAAGCAGGTGAATCCTTCAAACATTACTATGCAAAAACTATGTAAAAACCTCAAAATTTCTGGTCAGGCCACTTCCTCCCTGCTTAACTCCTTTCAAACAAGGTGAGAGGTGCAGTGCAGAGGGGCAGTCTTCCACGGGAGGGCTTGTGCCCTAATCATGTGAAAAAATTATTAGTTATTATTACAATTAGTTACTATTATTACAATATGCATCATGCTAAAATACTTAAATATGTTATTTAAGGTCTTTACGTAAATATGTGATGCCCTTTTCTCCTGTGCCAAAAGCTCGTGCCGATACTTTACTGTGCAGACATGAGCCTTGTATTTCTGAGTTGTCTTTTTTTTTCTGTTCTTTTTTTCTTTTCTTTTTTCCCCCCATCTTCCATCAGACATGAAGGTAAGCTTTTATATTTATTCCAAGAGCCGAGGACAATGAGATTTTGCTGAAAACAGATATCTAAGATGACAAAATGGCCCGAGCATTAAAATATATTAAAAACACCGAATTTTTTATTTTACACATTCAATCCTAGAGTGGCTTTTAGTAGCCTACAAAACATTAAAGCCTTGTAAAGTCAGATTTACAGCAGAACTTGAAACAGCCCCATCTATAGCCTATGAAGTGCTGTTATAATGCAAACTTTAAAAGTGTCAAACTTCAGTGAATTATGAAACTCAGCACTTCCCCTCTTTTTTAGCTGTACTCTTGGATGGAAAGGGGTTATTTAAAAAACTGCCTGCCCTTGTGCTGTAAGATTTTATTATTTTATTTATTTTACAGGTGTTATGGAATTAGAAGTGACAAAACATGCACTAAATCACTGATTTTGTGAATTTTTTTTAAAAGCCTGAATATCATCATGAGTTCTAGATTAAAATATGCGGATAAAAGCAGAAGAGACAAGATAAAACAGGAATAAGTAGGTACATCAGAAAATCAGGTTTATAAGTTTCACATTTTAGAATGTATGGGAAGCAAAAGACAGAACAAGAAAAATCTGACAATAACACAAATTTGGGCAGTAATGACACGAAACGACTGTTTATCGGGTTTTATTCCTTCTTCCTCGTTTCCAAAACCAGATAGTATTCTGTTTTTTGGGACATGCTCTTTGGGTAAATCTGTTCATTTTGTTCACGGTGGATCAAAATGAAATTTAACAAGTACCAGTTTATACCTACTTTCCACCGTGAACAACTACTGGTGTTTCTGAAGAAATTCATATCAGTTAATGTGCAAGACCTAAATTCGTACGTGCATTTCTCTTTAAGTATATAGAAGCAAAATAACTTAGGGAGAAAACCTACCAAACTGCTAAATAAACCTGTATGTACTACATTTACACAGTGAAGGGCCAGATTACATCAATGTAGCAGAATTCACCTTTTTTATGTGAAGTTATATATCCACTGGAGAATAAATACATACTTGTGAAAATTTCTCAAGAAATCTTGATTTTTTTTTATAGTATCTTACTAATCCTTATAAACTAACACTTTTTTTTTCACTTGAATTAATTTATCTTCTTTCATTTATCATCAATAGCTATAGTAGAAAATGAATAACTGAGATGCCAAATGTTGCCACTAATTTCAGTACTGTGTGACAAAAAATAACTTAAAACTTGAAAAGAGTCATTGGAAATACAAACTTCTTTTTATATTGTATATATATATATAAAATATTGCATTTATAGTATTTATTAATATATTTTACCCTGAACCTCAGAAAAAACACTGCTTTTCTCCGCAGAATCCTTTCCAATTCCTGCAAAGGAGGATGAGGATCCTACGTAAAATGTCACTGTTTATAGTGTAAAACATTTTATAAAGAGTAAACCGAATTTACTTCTCAAACCAGGACAGCAGGGGAAGGTAAGAATAAGTGAGAAATGTCAGAAATACTGCCAGATACAGGAAGCGAACCCATTCATTAAAGAAGTGATTTAGCTCCTAGATTAAGATACCAAAGAATAAAATTGACAGAG
>JAHREE010000069.1:1165256-1180531 GCA_033628505.1 Tringa tobata
CCCCCCCCCCAACTCCAGAAGTCCCAACAGCTGCATCTTAATTGGAAATAAAAACTGATAAGGCCAAGAACCAACAGTTGTTACTGCAAACTAATGGCTCTGGATCATCAAACCCCAAGCAGCTGCCTTTCTGCCAAGCAGCAATACAGAAGCTGTAAAACTAAGGTGCTTGAAAATAAATCAAACACCAAAACTAAATTACTGCCAATGAGGCCATCGCATTTTAACGATAAAAATGTGGGAAGCACCAGCCAATTTCAAGCTGCACCAATTTGAACATAATCCTTACATGTAAATCATAATTTCTGGGAAGTAATAATTCCAAATACCGAGAGCAGAATTTATCTCTCAATAGCTGGCACGCTGACCGCGAAGATGGTTCACGCACCTGGCTGTTTTTATAAGATGTGAACTGCTGGGCTGGTGCAAAAATTGAAGTTATTTTCACGGATGCCCACGCCGAGAGCACACCCGTCCTCCCGAGGGTGAAGGGCAGCGGAGGGTCAGCGGCAGCAGAGCTCTCATTTTTCCATCCCTTTGATGCTCATCTGATCGCCCGCCTCGACGTACCAAAGTTTTGCCGGAGAATTTGGCTCCTTGTCCGAGGAACGTTTAAAATACAGCCTCTTCTCTTGTCAAGGGTGATATTTAAGCACGTGAAAGGATGAAATTGCTGCGACACTGTAAAAGAGTCATGAATTTGCAAGGGGAGTGCACTGCAAGTCCGGGCACTTCATCACCTTGGCAGTGACGCCTGGAAGGAAGGACCCCACCACACGTTCCCACCCCTGTCCCTGCTGCAAGGACAGTCCCAGGGTAAGGAAGAAAAACACCGTTTTGAAGTGTTTTGCAGTTGCTTAGCAACTGCTACAAAACCCCAGGAGATTTCAGTCAATGAACCGGCACATACACCTCTAAACATGTCCACGGCGACATGAGGAGCCCCACCATGCTGATAGACATCTCAGCCCCCCGGGATGCCCCCGCCCCAACACCAGTGTGTGCCTCCTCACCTTCCAAACCTGCTCCCAGCCACCACTTACCCATCCCGAAACTCCCTGAACCACAGAGAGGCACAGCAAAGTGCCTGTCCGCTAGGAACGAGATTATTTTTAATTGCAAAGGGGCCGGCTACACCCTTCTGTCGGTTACCACACACCTCCAAACCACAACTGCTTTAGAAAGCAATTAGGATGGAAAAGCTGTCCCTGAACTAGCCCCTCCTGTGGTAGAGACCGGGTTTCTTCCCAAGCCATGCAATGCACAGGCAGTGACCATGACCGGCAATTCCCATGCCTGTTACCGGTTCCAGTGGGAAGCGACGGCCAAATTGCGTAAACCTTCTGGCCTCCGTGATGGCACACCATCATCACGCCAAGGGTTTGCAGATTTTCAAACCTGATATACCTGTGTATGCACAGATTTTGACAGGGAGCAAAGATTCTTCCACTTCTCTTGAGTCCATATAATTTATACAAGGAAGCTATGCTTGAAAAAAATAATCATTTCTGTTTTACAGGTGCTTTGCTCCACAGAAGAGTACGCATGGGGAGAGAAAAAACACACCACAGTGCTACAAGTTCCATCAGTATAGAATAATATGCTAAGGAAAAGTAAAAATTCATGCTGGAAATTAAACTGTTTCTAACCATTGTGGCAGTCAGGTCCAGAAACAGCTTTCCAAGAGCAGCAGCACAGCCAAGAAACTACAACTACATCTGAGTCGTCTCTCCAATCCCTTCCAGAGCCAGCAGAGGAGAAAGAACACCTCCACCACCTGAATTGGTCAGAGAAGGGGTACTCACACCTGCCCACTTCTCTCCACTGATGGGGCACCAGGCTCAACTTAGCCCAGCCAAGGGGATCCCAGCCCAGGAAACTGCAAGGGCAGTCAAGGAACTTGTCCTTCTCCCACCTTCATGCTTGCATCAACATCACAGCAAAGGGAAATGGCCAGAGCTGGGAATCTGCCCAGCACTGGTGGTTTTGTGCATTTTCTGTGACCCTTCCTATACTCATGCACTTCTCTCACACATTACCCTTACAATAAAATAACTTTAAAAAAAATGCTGCCCTTACTGTAAACAGAATGGTTTGGGTTGGAAGGGACCTTAAAGGCCATCGAGTTCCATGCCATGGGCAGGGACACCTCCCACCAGACCAGGTTGCTCAAAGCCCCATCCAGCCTGGCCTTGAACACCTCCAGGGATGGGGCAGCCACAGCTTCCCTGGGCAACCTGTTCCAGTGTCTCACCACCCTCACAGGAAAGAATTTCTTTCTGGTATCTAGTCTAAATCTCCCCTCTTCCAATTTAAAACCATTACCATCACTATATTGCTACACTCCCTGATAAAAGAGTCCTTCCCCATCTCTCCTGTATCCTCCCTTTAGGTATTGAAAGGCTGCTATAAAGTCTCCCTGGAGCTTTCTCTTCTCCAGGCTGAACAACCCCAATTTTATGAAACTAAGAAATACACCACCGTATTTCTAACAAACAGAAGCATGTACCAGAATCACTGAGTTTCAAGGTGCATCTTCTTTCCTGTGCTTCCTTCAGTCCTTAAAAGAGGAAATTCCTTAGTTTTTGTCTTCTCCCTCCTTCCTTAAATTAGTACTCAGCACTTTTTCAAAACAAGTTTTCTGTTCCAAGTTATCTCCACTAAGTTCTATTTCTGACAGTGCTGTGGTACCAAGTAGACCTCTGTGACAGCGTTTCACAAACATCTCACTTGGCACCTACAAGGGACCCATTACATTCTTTATCCTCATAATTCTTACATTCTTTATCCTCATAATTCTTAGTGCATTGAAAAGAAGTAATACAAGTTCTTAAGAAATCCACTGAAGAAAAGTACTATTTGCAGATCTCTTCTAAATATCTAATAACATTTAGCGTTCAGAAGTTTTCTGATTTCTTTTAACACCATCCCAGTGTTTTGATGTGGAAATATAGGCAAAGCCCTTAATAAATAAGTTTTGTGTTGTTTGGTTTTTTGGTGGGTTTTTCTTCATTTGTTTTTTAATGGAGTGACCCCACAGTAGCATTGCCAACTGCCTTCACTGGGAGCTACTGAACGTAGCACAGTTTTGAATAATCTGGCAAACAAAACTGAGCTTAAGACTTTTAGGCATCTACTTAAAAAAAACAAACAAACAAAAAAAAACCAAACGCACCACCCAACCTGAAAGCACAACAACAAAACCCCCTTGGCTTTCCAGAGTGGTATTAAACAGAGTTACTTAATTAGTGCCTGTAACCACAATGAGAAGCGACAATGGGTCCAACCCTGTTTTGTACATGAAGAAAAGCGCTGGGTCAGTGGGTGAGAAGGGCAATTCCTACTGCAATTCCTGGCTCCTGAAAGAAGGCCACTTCCCCTCTGCGAGGCCACAACACAATGCTTTGAGTCTTCCAAAATGACACAGCCACCACACCTGCACAAATTACTTTGTGAAGCATCAGAAAACACATCCAGTTTGTTCGGGACCTTCAATACCCAAGAGCACCAGAAGCAGCAGTATTTTATTTCAGCATTCTTTAAGCTGTCCTTTATTTTTTTATTAATGTTATTTAGTAATCTTGCTTCACAGAACAATTTGCTTTTCTAACTGATGGTAATTCTCATTGCACACAAATCCACTCATCCAGAAATGTCACCGGACTAGACTTGTTCTCTGTAATCGGTGAAGACACCTCAGCAAGTTTCTGTTGGGCTACAAGCTTTTCCCTACCATCTCCACAGAAAAGTCCTCCCAGCAGATACGATGCTCCAGATGTGCTGTTACAAGTATAAATGTAGGTCCTTCTGAAAAGACCTTTTCCTGGGTCTTAATTGAAAAGTTACTAATATTCAATTTGCGAGATTGCCTGGTGATGCAAGGTAAATTACAAGAAGACCGTAACACAGTGGAGCACACTGAATTGATTTAACAGTATTAGCTCTTCCCTGCTGGAAAAGGCTGTAAAACAAAGCAAAAAGATAACTGTTTGAAAGCGTAATGACAAGGTGACTTAAGATGGCATTATGGAGACAGGAAACCAACATTTTGATAATAAATGAGAGATGAGAGATAACGCTAGGATATCTTATCAAGAGTTTCAGCACTGAGTACAACGGGGAAGAAGGAACCAACAAAAAGATGTAAAGAGGGATGATACGATCAAAGCCACAGGCTTGGGAGATGCTCTTTCAAGCAATATACAGAACTGATGTAAGTGGGACAAGGCTGCTTTCATCCTGGCTAGAAAAGCGACGGCGCAGTACTTCAGAGACACGGATGGAAGATTTCACAGCACGGGCAGACAGGGAAGGCTGCATCAGGAAAATCTTCAAGATACAGGTTGTCCCCTGCTTGTGAGGGCCACGGGAGAAATAAAGCAGGGGTAGGAAGGACCGGTCAGCTTTTATTTCACTGATGCTGTATTTGATGGCCGATTTTTAATGGACCCATTTTTCATTATTATTTTAAAAGATTAACAGGTTTAAGGCAGGAAGAGAAAGAGAGAAAGTTATTTTCTGATTCAAGTAGATTGCAGAATTTTTACCTTAGGGAAAAATGATGAAGCTAGTGTAAGTGCTACGTTGTCTAGAAATATCATCATAAAGGCTCCTTAAGACATACGGCTCTCAGTGGGCTAACTTAATAGCAATTGCACTAGCTATGCAAGAAAGTGACCTTTATTAATGAGAAATATTGGGACACTTCAGGCTTTTTAGAAGACCCTGAAAGCAAATTCAAGATTCCAGCTGAGCATTCGACAACTTTAATGTTAACCCTGGTTTTATGTACTTTAATATTATACAGATAGAAATAGATAAAACCAGAAATAAAGGTTGTAATCTAACTGCAGAGGCAACTCAACCATTCAAAACTTCCGCGGAGTATTTATGGACTTACTTGCAAGGGAGAGCACATTTAAAGAAGTACAAATCACCTCAGGTGACAGCTCATGTGAAATAGGGATGGGATGTTAAGGAACTCCCCCTGGACTTCAAAATTATGCTAAAAATCACGCTAGATACAACGGAGACTGAAACAGAATTACACCTAGTCTAGTTTTGCTCTTTGAGAGGGAAAAATCCAATTATTTTTCGAGGCTGTATCAGTTCTGCATTCGTAACTGGGCCATCTGACTTCTCCCACAAGTGCAAAAAAACCTGAAATGAACCAGTAGTAAAAATTAACCTCTTCAGCCTGGTTCTCAGCATTAGCAACTTATTTTCTAAACACAGTAACTCCATTTTGAGGACAAAATGCCAATGGGGTCCCCATAAGCATCACAGCAGATGGGTTTCTGTCCTCTTTATAAAAACACAAATGATCTTCCAAACTTTTCCAGAGCAGAGCAAAAATGCTGATGCTGTGGCACGAAGTACAGCATCATGCTTTGGTTGGTACTCGTGGCTGAAAGAAATCAAACTTTGTAATGATCTCAAGAAGTCACACCTCTGTCCCACTGTCCTGCCCAAAAGCACCTTGGTGTGAATCTGCCTTTGTGAGACCCACAATTGCTGTTCCACTGGGCTTGTTGTTACGGGATCCTCCAACCAGCAGGTTTCAGGAAGAAAACATCCTACAGAAGCAGCTGACCCAAAACCTTTAAGCTTAATGAAAATTCCTTTTCCTGCTGCAAGGAAAAGCAGGAAACTCATAGCCCACTACATGTTGCTTCCAGCAGGAGCGTATCATTAAAACCATTCTGAAGATCTGAAATCAAGTCCCTGAAACTACTAAAATCTTCCTTGGGGAATGCCTGACCACGAACTCCTTCTGCCACTTCTGTCACCTCTTCCCTGCAGAGTTTGGAAGAGGAGGACCATGAGAGAAAGTGATGGTGACACTGGTGGCAGCCTCTCCCTCACTGCTGGCAGCGCCGAGCCTGTCTCAGACTTGTGGGGCAGCTTCATTTATGGGCAGGTCTCACTTTTGTTGAGGAACTTCACATCAAACATTTGCGACATTTCCAGATACACCATGAAAAGGAAATGAAAAGGTTTTACACTTTAAAATACGGAATGGGACCTTGTCTCCTTGCTTCAGATGGCCAAACAGTCCTTGAAATTGAAATTCGCAGCACACAAGAGCATTATAGACTTGGGAAGACAAGGGGTTGGAGGACAGAGAGAGAAAGGGGTGGTTTTAAAACACAGGTGCAGGAAGGGGAAAGAAGAGCAGGGAAGGGAGACTCAAGCTAACCCATCCCTTCTTCATGCATGTTTGTGATACCTGACAGGACTTCCACACTACCACAGGTTACCTCTAAAGGATTTTCAAAAGACAACTGTATGGAGCAAAGAATGCAATTTATTCAAGTGTAAAAAGCCTAACTGTTGAACTAAAATTAAACAAACGGGGGGAAAAATGGTACATTTCATAAGGATTAAAGGATGCATCTGATCAATTTTTGAAAATTCAACAACAAGAAAAAAAGCTGAAAACTTTCTCGCGGCTGTGATTGAAGCTGGTATGTTAAGCATGGAACTAAGCAAGCTTTCATAAACAGAGATTCATTTCTTTCATCTTCAAAACAGATTTTGTTGTTATTATTACTGTTATTTTTGCAAGTGCTTCACTGTCTTTGAAATGCTACTTAGACCTTTCTAAGTTGTTATGTCAAGACCCGTGAACAAGCAGGAAAAAGTAAATCCCACACCATATTTAAACACAGAGCATCAGAAGAAAAAATACAGCATTGCCATGTATCTAAACAGTAAAAATCCAAATGCTCATGGGAACAAAGATAATGGTTTCTGCAATTTCAAATATAAAACCTCAGGTCTGCATGCTCTGTCACTTATCTAGGCCAAGATGGAAACAAAGACAATGACTTCAACCCCAAAAATGTAATACTAACGATGGTGATAACTTAAACAAGGAGATAACTGACTTTAATAGGGGCTGAAAAGGAGAAAGCTGCTAATGCTACAAGGCAAGATTTGTGCCTTTAAAGGGACAGGATGAAGAGCTTTATGGGGAAAAGGAGATCCTTGCGAAGCTGTCCAATTCATGCTACAAAGGATGCTCATAGACAGCTTCCTCCAACACAACCCCTGAGGTAACCTCGTGCTTCTTTTGTATATTCCAAAGAGACTACATGGAATTTAGCAGCCAGCCTTGCCCAGCTTTCTAGTTCTCAGCCCTGCTGTCAGACCTTCACAGCTACCAGGGGCTGCACAAACAGGGCTGAGTACCAGAACTGCCATAGCAGTAATCATGCCTACATAAGAGTCTAAAAAATATTTGCATAAATACAACGTGCCTGTACAGAGTTCTCAACTCAGGCCAGTTTTTCCATGTTTACTACTTAATTTGGAGCTATGTTTTCGAGAAAGGGGAGTTCAGCTGAGGGTGCAACCTCTCTCTTCTCACTCAAGAGCTTTTTAGTTTCCTCCTTCTCTCATGCAGATTTCCTGGGCTGTTTGTGCCCACTTAAACACAATGTGGTCTGTAACAAAGATGTAATTATGTACAAGCAGTGCCCAACAGAAGTCATCTAAGAAAAATAAAGCTTTCTTTAAAGCAATTTCATCTAGTATTTTTTACTATACAGATGTAGCATACTATTGTGATAGGTAAAAATATCTCAATAGCTGCATAAAGCCCAGAAAAACAGGGTGGCCAGTATGAAATGGCATTTGTATATTTAAGAAAAATATAAAAACATTCTCTTCCTCCCTTTTCCACCTCTGATACTGTCCAGTTTGTCCCAGCCTCCAGGTACGTTTACACAACAGCCAGAAATAGCTAGGCATATATGCACCTACACATGGGCACATTCATACCTAAGGACAGGTACAAAATGTGAAGTAATTTTGGATAGCAGAACTAGTACAGAAAAAAAAACAACAACCCAACAACTTGCCTAGAGTTGCAAGGCCTGCTTGGTCTGCTGTTTGGAGATGTCTAGTTACAGTAGCACAGAACAGCTGAGGCTGGAAGGCAGCTCTGGAGATTGCCTAGTCCAGGCCTTGCTGAAAGCAGGTTGCTCGGGACCCTGTACCAGTTGGGTTTTGAACATCTCCAGGGACAAGGACTCCAAAACCTCTCTGGGCAACCTGTGCCATTGCTTGGCCATACCCAGATAAAAAAAAAAAAAAAAAAAAAAAAAAAAAAAAAAAAAAAAGTGTTTTCTTATGTTTAAATGCAATTTCCTGTTATTTCAGTTTGTGCCTGTTGCCTCTAGTCCTGCCATGGGATACCACCGAGAAGAGCCTGGCTCCATCTTCTTTCTTCTTCCCCGTCAGGTATTTATATACACCAATAATTCCATACTTAATTTTGGTGAGAAGCAGAAAAAAAAAAAAAAGAAAGCTTTGCATAGGATCTTAATGCTTCCAGTACTATGTTCTGCAAGAGCCAGAAGTAAGAGTTGCTATAAGTGGCAGATGTACATAGTTCTTGAAGATGAGGAAAGCATCAATCCAGTTTCAGCAAGCTTGCAAAAATAATCATGGCAATTCAATACCAGATGGATTTAGATAGACGTCTTCTAAGAATGGATGTGCTTTAAGACTTAGTTGCAGACATGCTTTTGATGCAAATTCAGGCTTCAGAGTCACGCTGAAGTAAAATAAGAAAGTATAAGTTGCTTTGTAGCATAAGGAAAAAGAAAACACTTGCAAAAATTCTGGCTCTTTAGAGAGCTAAAAATCACAGTCTATAGTAAAGAAGCATCCCAGTTTTGGTTTGTTGTTTTTTTTAGACATACCATAGGAAAAAAAACTTCTCATCAAGCCCCACTAGAGATGAAGAACCCAAATCCTGTATACTTTAGCATGAGATGGGGGCACGATCTGCTTGGCTGTTGCTCTGTGAGGTTTTAATGAAGGTGCAGAGCAGGATCCTTTAGGCACCCTGTGCAGCAAACGTGCCAAGTAGCCGGCACAAAAAAAGAGCAAAATAAATGTGACTTTAAGGCAGTAAGCACCCACACGGCTCGGAGCCCTTCAGGCAGCAGTGAAGCTGTCAAGATTCAGGTCACTAACGTGCCACCGCTGCCCGAGACACCCACGGAGAGCAGGAGGAGGGGCAGAAGCAGCTCCTTGGGGCAAGCTCTTACAGAAGCGTGGCCGGTGTGGGGTACCTGCACGGAGGCACGATGGAAAGGAGCCCCGTTTGCAGAAATGGTCAGCAAAGCTCATTAATCACACTGGAAAGGCCTGATCTAGAGATGACAGGAGGATGACAGGAAGATGAACAGAGATGCTTCTTTCCAGTAAAGAGGTAACAGGCTGAGAGGGAAAAAAAAAAAAAAAAAAAGCAGATATGTCAGACTTGGAAAGGTCAGGGGTAAGATTTGTATTTGTCAGAATGAGCTTTCCACGCAGGAGCCAGGGACATCTTGCTCCAACAAATAAATAAATAACTGGAAAAATATCAAGCATCTTTGGTAAGAGAACTTCAATTCTTTACCTGCGTGGTGTCCTTGGGCACCTCTGCCTACAAGGTATTTTTGGATATCCACCCCCCAAAAAGGGAGCGGCGGCTGCAAAGATGTCAAAGAGCACATGGTTGAATGGCAAATAGAAGCTGAAAGGCAGAGAGAGATAGATTGGATGAAGTGGGTAAAAAAAAAAAAAAAAGAATATATTTGAATGGGAAAATGGGGCAGACAAATTTAGAAAGGAGGCGGCAGCAAGGCAAGAAGAGAACTGTGGGGAAGAGAGACACAATAGGCACCAAAACACTGAAGGACAATGCCACCATCTATTTTGAGGTCCTGTTCTGTTGCACCCATCATGGTACCTGCCTTCTACGTAAAATTAACAGTGATCACACTGTCCCTGCTGGGCTTTACCCGGTGCCCGGGGAGGTAAGGTGCCAGAACAGCAATCTCTGCACTCCACAATATGCTAAAGGAAAGAGGGTGGGGGGAAGACAGGATGGGACAGGACCATGGGTTGCAGTAGGGTTGATGTAACAGTAATGGAAGAGAAAGAGATGTAATTTATCAAGTCCCTCGTACATGTCCTGACTAGACTGCTGTTGTAACGTCACGGGAGAAATACAAAGCTGCACACTCATTTCCAGATGACTGCAATGCCCAAAATACCCAATGCCAATTATGACACTGAGACAGAGGGAAATCATCCTTACCCTGGAAAGTTTGTACTGTAAGTGCCTATATAGACAGGAATAGTTATACTGACCTTATAATAGTTTTCACTCTATTTAAAGACATTTGCAGTGATGGTTTATAATCCTAAAGCACAGACTGTTCAGCCTACCCTGCAAGCCCACAGTTTGTGGTCACATAAAATATGCTTCATCTTTATTGTATCTGTTTCTCCATTCCTCTCTAGGCTTTTTCTGCCCAGATTATACAGGCAGGAAACACTTTGGAATAGGGACCGTATCGTATTAGGCATTTGCATTGTAAGCCAACAGACCACATTGTATCAACATCTCTCCTTCTGTATCCTTACCAACAAAATCAGTACCCAGGCCTCAAAAGAACCAATTATAACCATGGACCCTAAAGAGATGCGAAAGCAAAATATTCACAAACTTGTGAAAATGTGCATACCGTGGAAAAACTGGATATTCACATTTCTCTCCAGTTAAAGGGCATTAATAACCTTTATCAGTTGTATCACACTTTGCATAACTTTGCTACAGAATGTGTTTTTACAGACTTCCTGACGAGGGAGCAGAACAATCTAATCCTTAGGCTAGCCTACCAACTTCCAGAGTGCTAAACTCCCTTAAAAGAGAAGCAAGAAATTCCTATCCTTCTTTGCCGTTAATTGGGATTTTGTAGTACACACACATTCATATTGGGAAGGTACAAATGGATACAGTAAAATCACTCTACAAGACCCAACAGATACACAGCTAAAAACATAGATGGCCATACAATCAGCAGCAGTATAAATAATATACTGTTTCAATTAATAAACTGATATACCACAGAAGTATGAGACAACTGCATGACAGGACATAAAACCAAATAAGGTCTGCTACGGAATGGAATGGACAATTCATGTTTAAAAGTGACATATTTACAAAGTGAGGGTCTGGGTTGGAAGCTCCAGGTGCCTTGTGGAAGGGCTGTAGCAAGTATTTGTGCCTACAGGTGGCTGAAGCACATCCGTGAAAGGCAACGTGAAACTGAGACAGGAATCTCGTTACCAGGATTACGCAGACAATAGCATCCAGGATTACTGTTTGCCAGTTGTATTGTGCATCAAATCTATCAAGCCACACTTAATACCGCAGGTAATACATTTACCAACAATTAAAATTAATCATAGCAGGAGATTAGTTGTAAAAAAAAATAATATCATCATGTATTTTGTTTTCAGTTCAGTGTACCACTGCAGCTGTGAGAACTGCAAGAAAAAGACATCACTGCTTCCATTCCCCTGGAATGGAAACTATAAAACACAACTTTCCTCTAAACTTTGCGAACGTTTGACACGCAGATGCCTAGAGCTAGGTGTATTTCATCGCTGATGAAGTTTCTGACTCCACACAGTTTGTCCCCAGAATAACTTGTGCTGGGAGAGCAAGAGCCCTGTGAGAGGAGAGGGGAAAGGCAGGACAGACCCTTCCCCACCCCAGTTCCTTGCCTGTGCCCAGTCCCTGGGCATGGGAGGACCTGTGTCCCACTGAATTGGGCAAAGCAGCCGTCTGCATAGAGAAGGTGACCACATTTCCGACCCCGTTAATTAGTGCTTCCGCATCAGTGTAGGAAGAGTGGTGTGACAATAAGGTCATCCCAATTTAACAAACACCTTGCCGAAACTCCAAGGGCATCTCCATCCAGAGGGCTCACCCTGTGCCTCCCCACCACCCTGGCCCAATAGTTTGTGGATTTAAAAGAACAAAAAAAAAACCTTCAACCCAACAAAATACAGAAAACAGGCCATTGATTTCCCATGAACTCTTAAAGTGTTATAATAAGCATTTATAGATGGGCTATTGAATGTCTCGACCATTTAAGCAGACAGACATTTCATAAGCAAAGTAATAACTGGTGCTGGTTCCAAAAACAAAGGAAAAGGAAAAAGGAGCTTTAGGGCACAATGTCACTTTTCTCATTCTAATGTAAACCTTTACACATATATCACTTACTGCTACTCGACTTACAAACTGTAAGGCATATATGTACAAATCCTGCAAAATAAACACTGGTAATACTTTAAATCCCTACGACTGTTTTTCAGAAGTATCTTTTTCATCGCTAACAGACTACAAAAAAAAAAAGCATTAACCTTAAGCATCATCTTTCTGCTTTAGACTTGATACGGTATGCAAAATTCACTTACACACGCAGCAGTACCTTAATAGACCTTAATAAAAATTAGACCTTAATAAACCAGGGCTAGTATAGCACGGTTTACTAAAGGCACCCAGTTTACTGCTTATCTCCATCTCCAGTGAGCAGCCAAAGCTACTGGTTCTGAAAACACTACTCTTCGAGGAGTATTTATATTTCTATTGGATTATAATGAGAGTACTGGTATGACACTGAAAGTGTTAACAACGTATTAATTTCTACACAAACAGATATTAGTGATAGATGGTATAAGTGATTTTTGCCCAGCTATACATATGTATATTTATAAAACACTTGAGACCTTGATTTTTCTAACATACTTTTGTGCCCTTACCATACACACACTCCCTGAATTCCTGGTTGGAAAGAGTAGTTTCCCTTTCACATAAGAAAAGGCTTGGGAGATTTATCTACAGAGCAACGTATCAGAAATAAGAACAGTTCACAGAGGTGCACAGCAAACGTGCAATGCATGCCACTCCTAACAAAGAGTAAATAAAAACTTTTACATCAAGAAACTCCCTGGAAAAACTTGAATGTAAGATCTCATTGAGAATAATCTGCAGATTTCCTGTAACAATACCCTGGTTATAGTTAAAATACGTTTATAGCAACAAAGATGATGCCTTTTTTTAGAGAGTAACTCACAGGAACTGTTGCTTCAATTTGTTCCTGTTGTTTACCTAGAAGAAAAAGGAGGTTATAACAATAAGAGAAGCAGTAACAAAATAGCTTATTCCTTCTTGTTAAGGTATTGCAAGTTTAAACCACACTGTCACCAGTTCCAGTTTCACGACTGTCATTTTTTCTGGTGATGTTTGCACAGATCATCACAGCTGTTTTTGGAGGCAGAGATGTCCACACCGAAATAGCTGCTGGTGCAGCATTTCCCTTCCAGCGGGTGGTGGTATTCCCTGGGTCTGCCACCCAGGTTTTGCTAACTTTCACAGCATTTTTCCAGCTGTGCCTTATGTTACTCACAAATAATGATAGCTCAATACATGGAACTGAAAATATCAGCCTCTCGTCTCTTGAAAATACACTATCTGGATACGGCAAACCTGTAATTCAGCTGGGGATATTACTTCCTATGTTTTTTTATTACTAACATCACTGTTATTTACTCCTTCATGGGATGCTGTCGCAAAGGTCACAGAGATGTAAATAAACCACTTCAGGTAAGCCTCTGTTAAAAAAAAAAAAAAAAAAAAAAAAAAAGGCAGAAGGCATAGTTTAACTATAAAACTACTTTAAGACACTTTTGGCTGGTAATTTGGAGCCGTGAGTGAATTTGAAACAGCCTGAGAACAACACGCCTTCACATCCCGAGTCCTCCCTGTCCAAGCATAACTGTCACCGTGCAAAAATGTCCTTTGCCAAGTCTACGTTGACGAAAACAACTTTGGAAATAAAACCTAGATGAAACCGAGACACCAAGGAAACTATTTTAGCCAACAGCAAAAATTCGAAGGAGTGGGTATGCACCAGCTGTGATTAAACCTCCCAAATACTTCTTCTTTTGAATATGCTATCACAAATAATTATAATATCCTGATGCACCCACAGCCATATAAAGTTAGCAACCAAACAAACGCTCACATTTAAGGGTATGTACTCAGGGGGCAACAGAGTTTTATCTCACATAGCTTAACAGCGAACAACTTAAATTTTGCTTTGGTTTATACAGTAGGAAAAAAACCTCTTTGTGGATAGGTGCGGAGGGAAGAGAGAAGACTAACACCGAAACAGCTCCCCTTCCTAACACCTTTCTGATCCTGGCCGAGACAATCCACTCGTACCTCCGACGCATGGTGGCAGCCAGCCAGCCAGATGACTGGTGACTTAATACACAAGTTCATGTGGGCTCTGGAGTCTGACACAGGCAAGGGCATTAACTTTGAAGTCTCAACAGTCAGCCTCAATATTCAAAAGTCATCAAATGAGGCATGACTACATTAAAAGACTCTTTTTTTTTTTTTAAAATACTTCATGCTTGCTTCCTTCTGTTGCGAACAGCTTTCGCTGTGAGATGTGCTCATTAAATATGCGTGCTTTTTACAGGAAAAGTTGTGATCAATTGATGCGTAGGTCAAGTGTGAAAAGAACTTAAATGGGTATGACGCTATGATAAACACTGTAATAGCCTCAGAAGCACAGATGAAAAGATTGGCACATCTACCTTGTTTCATTCTATTGCTGAAGGCAGTTCTGATAATAAACAAGGCTTTGGGCCAAAATTCAGCCTTTGAGAACAATACAGATATACAGAGGTTTATATATAGGTATAATAAATGTGTGTGCAAGCAAAGGATGTACTGCAACCTACCGGGCAGGGTGGCTTTAGTTTCATTTTGAAAGCCACTTAAAATAAAACCCAGTGAATGAAACAAAGAATCCACCCAAACATGAAGGCTCCAGCATCTTTGTTGAAAGAACAATAGCATATTACTCCTCGTCCCTCTGTCTTGTGCAAGAGAACCGGCAAGACAGTTATTGCTGTGATCAAATTAAAGAACACTTCACATAATTATTCTTTAAACTAATCACTATTTATAAAGATTTATCTTCATGTGCCAATAGTCATAAATGCTCTCATTCAATCGCTCTGCAGAAAACATCCCAATAAAAGAAATATTTCCATTAGCATAACAAAAGGCAACCAGTAAAATCACTCACATGCACAGGCTCAAGATTTCAAACGAAAGCAATATTCCTGTATAAATACCCTCTATTTTTGTACTAAATCCACTCTAATGATATGTTTTGCAATCTGATGGCTCTCCCACCGGAGGACACACGATTATTAACGAAAGCAAGATCACATTAAACAGATGACATGATTAACAGTATTCATTTCATGCATGGCTGTTTTACCGGAGAGAGATAAAGACCTGAAAGTAATTACCACCAAGTAAAAAAAAAAAAAAAAAATAAAACAACTCCTTTCACTGACCTCTCCGGCTGGCAGCTAGCAGTCCTTAAATACTGGTG
>JAHREE010000069.1:1180927-1234872 GCA_033628505.1 Tringa tobata
GGGGGTGGGGGGGGGGCTTGGCTTTTACGCTGGGAGCTGAGCACCTCTCTCCCCTCTCTGGCACGCAGCACCTCTGTATCTATGTCTGTAATGCAGCATAAGGATGCCTGGGGAGACCTATCAAACCGGCAGGCAGCAGCATCGCCCGCCAATAAGCGCCGGGCACATGCGGAATCCAGCACATGCTCGCTGGGGCTCGCACACTGTCACCGCTCGCTGCTGCTTAACGGGCTGCTCCTCTAATTATAGCTTTTTCTTTTTTTTCCTTTTTTTTTTTTTTTTTTTGCCAGGAGGAAACATGAGCTCGAACGTTACGGCACCTTCCAGCCCAAAGCGTTGACATTCGGGATGGTTATGTGGTTGGGTGCATAAAGATAAAATTCCTGTTTGGGTTTTTTTTTTTGTTGTTGTTGTTTCCTCCCTCCTCCCTCCCCCCCCCGAAATTCAGAAATCTCTGAATTTCACTGAATTTTTTGGAGTTGGAAGGGACCATAAAGATCATCTAGTCCGACTCCCCTGCCAAAGCAAGGAATCAGGGATATATTTAGGAGCGGCTCTTTCAGACGCTGACCACTTGTAGTCTGCTAGGTCTATCAGGAGGAGACAATAAAATGCAGCAGTTTATTCCACCAGTATGAATTCTCGTTTTGAATCTACACGTTACCAGCATCATATACACAATACATCTTGGACAGGTTTATGCACAGCACTTCTCTATCTACAACACAGCCCCTCAGAGGGGTGAGGTCTTGCAGCACACAGTAGCCCTACAGAAGCCAACAGGACCCCCTCTGTCCTTTACGTTTTACACGTGGGCAGATACTCAGATGACCCGAAGGCTTCTATGTGCACTGGCACATAAAGTCCTAACTAAGCTTTCATGAGGCTAGGAGTGGAAATGCCAAGGAGATTTTTGCCATTATGCAAAACAACTGAATTCATTTGGAAAATACTTACAGTGAGCAAATACTCCTTAGAAGAAGTGTGGGGAACTAACTCCAGTAAGCCTTACACGCATCTTACATATTTATAAGTCCACAAAACTAAGGACTGTTATGATCTAGGAGACCATTGTGTATTTGAAAGATGCTGAGAGCTTCTAAAATATCGGGTAAACAATCATGAAAAAAAGATACAGGCACCTGTAGTTTAGTCTTCCTTGATAGCACGTTTCAATTAATCTTTGCTCTGATTGCACAAACAGGAAAACAATCCTCTGAAGTTTTCTGTTCCCACATGGTTCATGCAACCACCCACGCCCTGCACTGCCCAAAAGGTTTTCAGACGTCAGTGCAAGGTGGAAATACACAGCCTGTTTCTTAGAAGTGCCAGCGCCAGCTGTCTCTTGCGAGATACAGCACATTTTTCATTGCCAACATATCAGAATGCTACAGCATTATGCATCCACAAACTTTACAAAACATTTTTAAGATGTTCCACGAAGTTACACATAAAATACATCTATAAACTTTATACTTACAGAACTCTGAACCCCACGGCAATAATGAGTTCCTATGCGCCCGCACCAGCATTTTTCCTAATTCTTTACTCTTTATCACAACACCACACAGTACGAGACACAGTCCAAGTGCATGATATTAAAGGTTGTTTATAAACATTTTTATCTATCCTGCTTGCTTCAGTACAAAAATGGTAATTGCTACTTCATAAAAATGTTACTAATGGAACAAGACTTCCATGTGGTAACAGAGCAAGACCGTATTTCTTGACAATATGTAAATAGCTGTGTCACAGCTTTCTTAATCTGCCAGTGAAAATTGCTCGTAACGAGTTGCTCTGCACTAGCAGCGGACTTCATTTCTGTAAGAAAAATATTCTCAAAGCTCTATATGGCTAGAAATAAAAATGAGATGCTGGAAGAGTGACTTTTTAACCCTTGATTCAACTTGCAGTCCACATCAAGTTTTGTGTTGCCATAAACGAAGGAGACTATTTTATTAAGTCTTCCTTTTCAGATTACATCATCTGAGGAGCTCATCAATTTTTATAAACTGTGCTTCTTTAAAATACCGTAAGAATATTACAACTTTCTCAGCAGTACTGCTTGAAGCCAGAAAACTATGTAAAAAAACAGAAAACAAAGCCAGAAAACAAAGGCAGCAGGGGCAGTTATACAAAGGTTAAAAACTTAATTTAAAAAGAGTTCAAGAGATGTGGGAAGAAGAGGTGTCCAATTATTTGATGACCAGATCCACAATGATTTGTCTAACAACACTTCACCAAAAGTAGCAACAGGAGAACACGACCAAGAGCCTTGACCTTAAGTCCTCCGATCCAGCTATGGGGAATGCTCAGTTTGTTAAGCAAAGGAAAAGATACACACAGACAAAATAAGGAAAATCAGAGACAGGAGTCATTCCTTGAATCTAGTTCACCCTCACAGATCACCAAAGGTGCCTATGACAGGTGACAAACCGACCAAGAATCCTGAAACAGGACTTAAACAGGCTTTAGCTGCCACGAGACTCTCAGTTTTGGCTCCCTCCCATGCAAGATGCTCAGCCTGTGCGTCCCCCATCTCTGCCCAGCAGCTCCCCAAGACCTCGCTGGTCCCTCCTGTGTGGGTCCAGCACCGCTCCCCAGTGGTTCAGGTCCTGCATTAAGATGCTTCCCCATCAACAGCTGCCAAGTTGCATTTCAAGTTGTACCTACTCGTCTCTGCCACGCAACCAACATTCACTAAACACCTGTGATGAGCTTAGGAGACCAGTCAGAGGAGTCCTAATTTAACAGCCACTTCTAACCATCCCGACGATGCGCTGGGCAAGGCAGAGGGAACAGCACCGCAGGTCTGATGTCCGGAGCCAGCGGTGGTTCACGTGGGTCCACGTTCAGCAAAGGCAAGTGGCTAAAACTTCAACTGACAACAAGGCAGAGCTCCACCAGCCTGACCCACCACCCGTGGTGACCACACATGAGCGCCTGGACCATGCACCAGACCTGGGATAGGATACGGCCACATACAGGCGTGCCAACAAGAGAGGTTTCATGAGGACACAGTCACAAGAGTCAGCTCCAGCAAGTCTCTGTTGGAAATGAACAAATTGTTAAAGGTACACGAGTTGGCCAATATTCGACAGACTTTCATCGAAAGCAAAAGCCTGTCCCTGGCACAAGTTACCCGCCTGTGCTCAGCTTCAAGTTCCTGCTCCTCTGCATGGAAACAGAAGGTCTCTACAATTTTATTTTTTTTTTTAGAAATTAAAAGCAAGTTAGGTTTTCTCTAGCCCTGTTCATTGACAGAACAGCTTCAATCAAATTTTTCCAAAACCATATGGTCTGAGGCAGATGCCCATCACAGAGGGGAGGAGAGAGGAAAACCTATGGGGGTATGATGAATTCATCATATGACACTGAAACGAGCATCTTGCAGTGAAAACAGCCTAGCTAGCACATTAATTAATTTTACACTTCATTTAGGCATATCTAAGTGAATTAAGAGACAGATGACTATTTTGGGAACAAATAACTTTTTACTATGTTATGATCACTTTTTATAAGTACTTGTATATCCAATGACTTCAATACAAAATTATTTATAATAAAAAAAAAATCTGATGTGTTTTGCAACTAAACAGGTTTCACTCTGGATACCATTTAACCTTTGACTTAAAAATATACCAAATATTGCTTGGAAACTTCTACTGCTTAGCTAATTAGATTTTGCAAAGTATAGTAAACATATGGAATGAAAATGAGTTGAGCAGAAAGGTTGGTGAATCAACATGCTGCATTTCTAAAGGCAATAGTGTGTATATTTCCAAGCTGTAGCCTTGAGAGGTTGAACTGAAGCAATTACTCTAATGAATATTTTACTTGGCTTGATGCACTCATTAGACTTTTAGAACTAAGCTAAACTATCCCATGGTTATGTATAAATAAAAAAAAGTGCGAAATCTTAAGATTTTTGAATGGTACCTTTTACTTTTACACAGATTAACAGATTAGGCGACAATTTTCTCTTCAACAAATTTTCCTAAATTTCAATTTTCTTTCCCAAAGAAATTTATCTAGCAGATTTTTTTCTTGTGAAAACTACCTTTGACTTCACAATAGTTATCTCTTGGTCTCTTTCCTTTCCTAGCAAGTACCTGGTAGAGGTTTGGGAAGTCTGCAGATTGGTGGCAAACTCATCACAAGACCCATCAACGTTCATGGAGGAAAATAAAACGTGGACCTACTGTTTGCCACGTAAGCTTTTCTCAGAAAGTCACAAACGCCGGGCTCCAAGGTTGGCACTCAGCATGGGAAAACCTACATTCATTTTTTGAAGTACAGAGACATTTCTTGGACTGATCCAAATTTCTGCCTAGTAAGACAGCAGTTACCTGCACATGTGTGCATATACAGGTGTGTACATGTCAACGCTACGGATCGTGTTTTGAAGTTGGTCAGCTAAGCTGTAACTTAGGTCTTTTTTTTCCAAGTATGCTAATTATATCTCTAAACATCCCAGACAGCTCTTCCTCTAGGAACACTTCTATGGAGTATTTTTTGTAGCATTTATATTCACTCTTTTCTCAGAATTGTAAAAACAAAACAAAACAAAAAAAAACATAAACACCCACATTCTAAGGACATTACCATCCCTCACCTCCACAGACCTCCATGTTGGTAGGTCTGTTCATCGAAGACCCAACTGACTGAAATGCAGATGCCAGTCCATCACTGCCATCTCAGAGAGTCAGGGGAGGAGCAGTTAAGCTGTCAGTGAGGTGTTATTTCATCCTACCACTGACGGATGCAGTAAAGAAGAATCTGAAGTGAAGCCTGCAGGAGGTTTTCTACACTGAGCACTTGCACTTTGCCCACACAGACAGACATGGAAGAACCCAGTATTATTCTGTTTGCATCCTTAAGAACACAGAAATCCCAAATTAAAACAATACATCATTTTAAAGCCTTCACATCACCCTGAAACATGCTTCCTGCCACATATCGCTTCAACACATCTCCATCTCAATGTCAACCTTCCATTTCTCGTCAATTTCCTTCCACTTTTCCTTCATCAATGTTTTCTTCCACCTCTATACTGTATTTCAGCAATCACCTCAAACTATACAAGTCACCAGCCCTGAATATGTTTAAGAGTCATTTAGATGTGGTGTTGGGGGATATGGTGTAGGGGATAACTTTGTAGAGTAGGGTTGATGGCTGTACTTGATGATCCCAAGGGTCTTTTCCAACCTGAATGATTCTATGAAATACCAGAGATAATATCAAAAAATAGCAGAAATGCAGTATGAACTGCCCATTTCAGAACACATTTGTCAGCACAACTGAGACCTTAGCAAGAACAAAACATGTGTGCCTCCTAGCCACCACTTCATGACCTCCGGCTGACCAGCCAGATGGCCACGAAGTTGGTGAAGCACGGAAAGGGACCACATTGCTTATCAGTAACACTGTAAACATAAGAAACAGCCTGAAACAGCATATCCAGGCCATGGACCCCATACAGTGCATGCCTTCACCCACATAAAATTAATGATCATGACCCTAGCGAGCCAAAGATTGTAAAATATAGCGTAGAAAAACAGGCTCTGCTTCCAAAGAGCCAAGTGAGAAAGACACACTAGCACACCATAACAAACAGGTTTAAAAAGAGAGCGCAATTAAAAAAAAAAAAAACAAACAAAACATAATTAATGCAAGATGCTGAAAACCTAACACAAGGTATAATGGTAGCAAGAAGTCAACTGCTCACAAGGACATGGGAGGTTAAATCTACATTGGAACAAGCCACAAGGGGGCTTCATAAGTGGAGATATATTTTTTGTACTTGACGTGGTGGAAAATAGAGATCCCGAGAGCGTCACTTCAGCCAGAAAGCTGGCAGACAAGTACAGATTTTCCTCAGTGGAAGAACAGAAAACCAGAGCTTGCAATATAATAAGTATACTTCCAGTACCTCCACGTTATTCATCTTCATCATCACGGCTGGCACTTCCTTTTCCTTCTCAATTTAGTATCATTTTCACTATGACCACCTGACTGCGACGGGTGACACAATCTGATGCTGAGTGTATCTTACTGAGATATCTATAGATTGGCCTGGGAAAACTTTAAATGCAAGTCTTCCATTAGAGGACAGGTGTAATTTTTCAAAAATGCTATGCTGCAAAGAGTGCAAAAGCTGAAGGATGAAGTGCAGCATTCCTCCCTTTGAAGGAGAAACTCCTCCAAACAGACTTTCTCACTTCTGTAATTAAGAACGTTATTTCCAATTCTGAGTAGAAAGCCAGGCTCCGAGGCTTTCTTTGATCTTGTGTGATGACAATGAAGACCCATCAAGCTTTCTAAAGCCCATTGTTTTTTTTTATTCTTCAAAGACTGTTTTCTGCTCTCTTACATCTCTCTACTCCAGGAGGTGTTTATGTTGAGCTGCAAGATGGAACTAGAAAGCAAGTTCAAGGTGCGACTGCTGGAACATGAAGTGGTTCCTCACAGACACTAATGGATCCAGGCATTCACCCCTCTGCCAGCCAGCTCCCAGGGAGCTTGGAGACTGCAAACTTTTGAGACTTCAAGTCTCCAGCCCACACCCACAATTCAGAGTCTCAGAGCAACTCTCAGATCTTATTACTTTACACAGGAGTTGAAGAGGCTCAGCACAATGAATCCCAGAAGAAAACTACCTTTGAATGCAACAGCTTTGGTTATCATTTCAAGGCTAACAAGTTTGAAGACAGCCTACTAAACTTCAAGCCTCTTTAGCCAACGTAAAATAAATTTAGATTTTAATCTTAGAAAGATTGTTAATTTAATGACTAGAAATTGTCTCCATATAAAACCAGCAACTGTGACTCGTTATACCAGAACCCAGTCTCACGGTCTTCTTACACGAAACCAGAAGCATTTTGCTGGCACAGATGAAAAACCTCTCCAGGAAGAACGGCTTAATTATTTAATAGAGAGAGCCAAAAGCCCTTTTATGAAAGAGTCTTCAAGACTCTCGTTCCACATAATGTTCCTGAAGAAGAGCGTACTTACATTTGGGGCAGCTTGTAGACCTAAGAAGTTAAAGTTTGTGGGGCAGATAAAATCCCAGGCTCTGCTTCCAGGACTGCTTGTGGCTTTTGGCCAAGCCTCTAACGCAAAATGAGCACACAAGTCACACAACCAGGGCTATGAAAAATTATTATAAGTGGGGAGAGACGAGTGTCCACCCCAAGCCTAAGACTCCCACTCCTTATTTTCCACCCTTTTCTGTGACCATCTGAACAGACACTGTCCTGTCCTTGCACAGTGTTCCCACAAAGGTGAGGGAGAGAGGAATGATCCTACCAAAACTAGCACGGGAGCTAGGGAGTGCTCTGAAGATGGGAAACACGCACCAGGGGAACTCTGCCACATCCTGGGGACAAATTACTTACTCATCTGCTTTCTCAAACCTTTCTTGGGCAAAACAGCAGGCATTTTCTTCATTTCCCCTTCCTAGGCCCTGGGGGCAAAAAACATTGCCCAATTTCTTCACAGCGCATGCCTGCACGGCATAATAGTCTCACACAAGTCACCTCTTAATACTACTGCTGTCAAAACCCAGAATTTCTTCAGATGGCTATTCTCATGAAGTGCTGGCTGCTCAGAGGATCAGTCCCAAATCAGATGGAGCTGGGATCCCTTTATCCCAGCTGCAAGTCCCCAGCGCTTCCAGAATAGGTTTCTAAAAGCACCAGCATCTTCAGTTTTACATTACACAAAATGCAAGCACGTAACCACCTTTCTCTCACCAGCACTTTAATTAACGCTGCTGACACACACATCCTTTTAGGAGGCATCTAGTATTTTGGCAAGAATTTATATCAACATAGTATCAGGAGTAAAGCAGGCTAATGGTTATGGGTCTGAATCTAGTCTTCACTGCAAAATAACATACATTTGTGAGCACAAATGTACAGCTCGTATGCCCCATCTTTTCTAATACTGTACTGTCCCGTGAAGGACAGAACATTTTTGAGGTCATTGGTTTCCCACTACCTCAAGTGGGTGATGTAGCAGTGAGTCTAAAAGTGCCAAACATGTCAGTGGTGAAAAGAGAAATCACTACATAACCTTAATAGCATAACAATAATCCTTTTTTGTCCCTATAGAAATCAGGTAAAAACATGTGAAAATAGGTGAAAAGGCAAACACTCAAAATTAAGTGAAGTCAGGACTGAAGCTTTCAGCCCATCTCAAACATGTACCTCCTGCATGTTCTACAATAACATCATCTTCAGTGATCTGAAGAAGAAAAAATCTCTCCTTGCTCCCCAAAATTCTGCCTTAATCAGAGCCTGAAGAAAAAGCTGCTCCAAAGCTAATCGGCAAATAAAACAGCCACTGATATTTTCAAAGCAAATTCCAGCAGCCTGTAGTCAAAACATAAGCAGCATAACCACAGTAAAAGGGCTGCTGGAGAAGGGAAACATAAGCAAGTTTGAAAGTTGCATAAGCGACTTCGCTGTACGTATTATTCATATTTTATAACAAACCACGTAACTACGAAAAACACTGTATAACTTAGAAGCCACCATAATTTCTATAGTCAGTTGGACTGACGCATGCAATGTGCATGGCTAAGCTGCAAAATCTAACCATTTATCTTACTTCAAGTATTCAGGCTGTTCTGGGTACTTACAACTGCCCCATTTATATAATTCCATACCAGTTTCATTAAAAACAAGTTGAAATAGCTTTGAAATACTGATGTTGAGAAGAATTTAGAAGGCTCGTTTTCTCTTTGGGTACCTGGTACGACTAAAGTCATCTCTTTTGGTAAATTAGTACACTACAGCAGAAAAAGTAGCTTCTATTGTTGCTTTGCAACTCATCAATACAATAGGACAAGACCCAAACAATTGATCTAAGAATGCTTCTTTAAAAATAAAATAATTCTAATTTATAAGTTAGGGTAAAGATTTAACAATGTTTAGAAGCATCTATTCATTCAGAACATGGGATTTAAATTGACATTTACATATCTGACACCGCATAATGAAAAAGTTTGAAAATTACCTTGTGCAGTAGTCACTATTTTTTAGCTCTCTCTGTGCATGTTTCTTCAACTTCTAATGAAAGGAGAGATTCGGAGGAAGACCAGTGACTCCTTTAAGTCTTCCAATGATATTGCATACTTGAATATCTCATGTCTCCCATCCCATGACATCCATTTCAGCCCTCCTGCAGCTGAAGTCTGAGTTAACGTTTAGCAGAACTTACAGATAACTTCCTCAAGTAAATAAAAATACAAGAGGAAAAAGTATCAAGCCAAACTAACTGGGGATGTGTGAGATGGACAAGAGATTTTTTTTTTAAAAAAAAAAAAGCCTAAAATTTATAGAAGCTGATGGCAGTGAAAGAGATTCAGGTCTGCCCTTGAGAAGTTCACCACGCCAACAAAAAGCCCAAAAGAGCAAAATCAAAAGGAAGATGAAAAAAAAAAATCATATATGCCCCCCAAAAAGGAGGCAACAAAATCTACACCTAATACATTAATAAGCAGGGAAGTCCAGAAAACAAAGTATGCCTTCTAGGTGGCAGTACATCTTCACTCACCTCATCAGTTTTCAAAGTCTGCTGGAGACAGATCTGCAAAGCTTGTGAGGAAAAAAAGTAAAATTGTTATTGTTGTATACATTATCTGCATCTCACTACTACAAATCTCAGGGGAACTTAGCTGTAACTACTTTAAAAAAAAAATATGCAGGCAAGATCCTTCCCAGCAGTAACAAAAGCAGCAGCTTATACTTACTAACTGCACTTCTTGCCATGTGGACATAACTTTTTAATAGATAAATAGCTTTAGTTTACATAGTCTTTAAGGCAGCCAGATGGAAAAACAGTATTGATTTCAAGTCTGACCCCCTGCAATTCAGCAGTTCAATCTAGTGAGCTAAAAAGGCAGACACCCTGACCTGTGGTTAAATACTGCAGGCTGTGGCACAGCATTTTCTGAACAGAGGAGGAAGGAATTTAAGGCTGGAGTCACGTCTTAGCAACCAGCTCCAGACCTTGCCATCAGGGACACCACCAGCAAGGCAGACTCCACAACAAGTAGCAGAGAGAAGACACCTCCTCTTTAAAAAAAAAAAAAAAAAAAAAGGGAGATCACAGCCAACTGAAAATTGTAGCCTGTTGGTAGGTGGGGTTAAGTATTTTGTGTTTGAAGGTACTGTGAAAGAAGACAGAGGACTTACCCTCCACAAGCCCTGACCTTCAGAAGAATGAGCCTGTGAAGAGCCTGCAGAGGCTGACTAGTGAGAACCCTTGGGAACACTTCCCACGTTGTTTTGGGCTTTTGTTTTTCTAAACATTAATGAAACTCGCTGTAGCTTACCACTGAGAAAATGAAGATAGAAACAAGGATAAGAAGACAGAACAAAGCTAAATATAGGTATAGTTACCTGATGCTTTAGATAACTGGTGAGTCATTTGAATACTTGCACTAGAATTAAAGCATTTGAAAATTAAAGGCTGCTGGTGCGCAATCTCTAAAGGAATGGAAGACTACATTACATGCATAGCCAGGCTACACCTCATAGAACTTTTTTCTCCCCTTCTCCTCCTCAAGATTATCTGTATTTTATGTTACAAGATGAATCCATTTTGTCCTTTATACAAAGTTCTTTAACACAAGGAGCACCATTAATTTGAAAAGACTCAAAATACTAAGCTAACAAGATACAAAGCTATCATCATTCAGGACTCTATAGAAACACTTCCCTCAACTCTGAAATTTAAAATGTTGACTGTGACTAAAATAGGTGAGTGAAGTAACTTGGCATAATCATAAGCAATCATTCAAGAAAAATGTGATCTAATACTTGTAATTTAAAATTATCTTGCAACCTCACTTACAAAATAAAGAAAACAAAGATATCATTCAGGTGAGTCAACATTTTCATTACAGGCTGCCTATCACAGTGAAAACTCAAGTGAATGAGCATTGCAAAAGAACATGTTCTTGTAGAAATAAGTTATCAAGATATAACTCAAAACAGTCACAAAGAAAGCGTGGTGTATATAGATTTATTCATTTCTTCAAACGTGTTCTTATTAGTAGAACACAGAAAGAGAAGACAGATAGCAAATAGAGAGACCTACAAAAGACAAAGATCTGCTGGAACAATCCACAGCTAACAGAAAACTCCATTTAGAATTAATGCAAACATATCAGGTTTGGGTATCAGAATGATTACGTTCTAATGGCAAGCAATTCTGCGTAGTGATAACTTAAATCACACTGCAATGACTGACTTTTAGCTGAGGTCATGTATCTTAGCCTCGCTTTGCTCAAGCTGTCCATCACTGAGTGCTTCCGATCAGATACTGTTTACGTGACGCATGAAAAAACACTTCTCTCCTCCAAAAGTTTACCCCACCTAAACTAATATAAATTACAAATTTCGTCTGCAACAGGCAGCAGCAATAAGAGAAAAACTTAAAACCTTTTTTTTAATGTAACAATATTGAACAGATCTATGCATAAACATGTCTGTTTCTGGAAAATACCTTATACATCAAAAAAACCATTTTTAAGATGTTGACACCTACAAATCAGGGAAGGCTGATTTAGGTTCCAGATTGTGCATTTATCTAGCATAAGTATTTATGCTTATTAAGTCTATTAAGAACCCTATTATTAAGAAGCTCCTCTCATGCCATGGTGCCATAGTAGGAAGACTCAGAAACGATGGTGAAAAAATAAAATCAGATATGAGTGAGTTCATCGCAAAATTATTTTCTGTCCTTCGTACTCTTTGGACTTCAGTAAGTCAGAAAGCCTAGTACTAGTTCCTCAGGAAAAATTAAACAGGAATTCTTCTCATTCAACACACGTTCTAAGAAACTCTAACAAACAGGCCTGAGTGGAAACAATTTTATCACATAGCAGGTAATTCTGGATGACCCACCATGATAACCACCATGACATCAGCTACCTCATTGAAAGACAAGGGCTATCTGGAAAAGCTACATTTAGTGGAATGATGCAACTTCTAGGAGGATGGGAGACAGCTCCAGAACCAGTAACCACAATGGTATATTTTCAGGAGCTCCACTGAAAGTCCACCTAAGGCTCACCACTTTGCATGTAAAGAGAGTTGCTCCCCTCCACAAAGAGCTCTTTTCAGTGCAAAAAACACGCAGTCTCTGCCTTTTGAACAGCTCGATCATAGACAGTTTAGGGTGGAAGGGACCTTGAAGATCATGTAGTTCCAACCCTTCCCACTAGACCAGGTTGCTCAAAGCCCCATCCAGCCTGGTCTTGAACACCTCTAGGGATGGGGCATCCACAACTTCTCTGGGCAACATGTTCCAGCGCCTCACCACCCTCAGAATGAAAAATTTCTTCCTGATATCTAATCTAAATCTACCCTCTTCTGAAGCCACTTCCCCTCATCCTATCAATACATATAGTAAAAAGCCTCTCTCCAGCTTTCTTGTAGGCCACTGGATGAGATACTGGAAGCTGGTATAAGGTCTCCCTGGAGCCTTCTCTTCTCCAGGCAGAACAAGCCCAACTCTTTCAGCCTGTCCTCATATCGCTACTGGTCAGCACTAACCAGGGTTAAGTGAAAAATCCACATTAGGCATTTAATGCTTAAGATTAGCAGCCAATTGATTAACGTGACCCACTGGCCCCATTTCACGCACCAAGTCCCTTATGCAACTATACCTGGTAGATGCATCAGGAGGGTTATACCACCTAATGCCTTAATTCTATAAACTTTCCCACTTAGACAGGGCCCCAAAAAACTTTGTGTTAAACAAAAATTACATTCGCCACAGGAGTTAAGTTTCTTCACATTAGAGAGATAATTCAATGTCATCAGAACAGGAAAAAAACATCCCTTTCCTATAGTATATATTTCTGGAATATCTCTCTTCATAAATTTGTTAGTCCTCCTTTTAAAAATTTTACAAAGTCCAGAATTTGGTCAGTTGTGGGGTTTATAGCTCTTTCAGGGAAGTAATAAAATCACATCCCTAGTATTTTGACAGTGTACTTCTGTAATTAATGTAGCTGAAAATTTCATCACCTCTGAAAACCTACCCACTAAAGAAACAGCAGGAACAGCTAGTTTGTTTAATTATTAGAGGGGGGGGTGGGGGTGGAAGATCCGTGCATTTCCTAGGAGAATAAACTTGATGGTTGTCACAGCTGAAAGAGAAACTTCCAAAAGAACAAAGCATGTAACTCATCCTGAGTCATTTCTGCGTATCAACAATGACTAGTAGCTGCGATCTTGTCAAACTGTTGGTTGTTGTTCTGGGTTTCTTTTAAAGAGTTTAACTATTAAAAAAATAGAAACAAAACCAAAAACAAAGCGACCAGGAGAAAAAGTAGAGGCGATCCACACACCTCTGCCCCTTAAGTCACTTCCTCTAGAGAAAACAACTGCAGAAATTCAGGTTGACATGGCAAAAGCCACAAAACTTTACAGATCTCCATGGCTTCCAGTAGTGAGTGCTCAGAACCAGCCAGCAGACAAGGGACAGCTCCAGACAGCGACCACAAGGGTCGTAACGACAAGTACTTCACTGGACGCTGCACTCCAGTGTGAATGCAGCCCTCTTCTCCAGCTGGCCACCATACAAAACATTGACTTTCATCCCTGGACACTCACATATGTGATCAAAGATTCTCCCTCCCATCACCATTTTCTTCGCCACCTCGGTTTGGAGAAAACTAGTGAAGGGTGGGACCTGGCTGCTTTTTTTATCTCAATGAATGCTCATCTCCTTCATTTTACTAGGTCAGAACTTCAACATGACATGATGGAAAAGGTTAAGACCATAATGTGGTCCTCCTAGCACCACGGGGCACCCTAGGGTTTGAAAGCCACATACAATGCAGGCAAAACAGTGCTGGAAAAGACAATTTATTCCTCTTTCTGCAGTTGAGCACCTTCACGTGACAACTTCTCTGAGATAATACAAAGCACTGAGTACAGGAACTCCAGCGGGGACCTAACTAAAGCCCAGTAATAGCTGGAGAAGCAGCAAGAAATACTGAATTGATGTTTACAAAAGTTGTGTAACTGAATAGAAGTCTGAGACTTAAGATGGGGAAAGTTCCCTGGGGTATGACTTCACGGCAAAGAGATTTTATTGTAGTTTTAGGATTGCAATTGTATATAGTTAGAGAAATGATTGTTTTTATACTATTCACTGATCTCTCTCACCATCACACCAAGCATTGTGCTTCTCTTTTTCCCCATCATCAACTTCAGGTATGTTTGACTAATATCACAATCATGTGGCTGGATCTGAAATCCTCCAAGAGGCGCAACATAAGCAAACACCAAACAAACCCCAGAAGATTGCTCTAGCAGCGAAAGAAAGATTCATCTTACAAGACCTTGCCCCTTCTCCTCTCTGCTTCTTGCAACTTTCCATTTCTTCACACACTGGCCCACCCATTGTCAGGAAGGACCATCAATCTGGGCTCATTCTTTACCTGCCAGAAACACCCTACCAGACTCTCTCGTCTCATCGCTTCTCTCACAAGCCCTCCATAGACCACTACCCTCTTTCTATATCACTAACCACACAGCAGGGCCACAGCTCAGAAAGCCTTGTCTCCCTCAACTGCTTTGCTTGGACATGCCATCAGTGCCTAGCCCTCTCTCTCTAGTTTTGCCTCTCCACCACAAAGATGCAATGCTTACTCTCTCTCCTGAGCAAGCTTTGGTGTCCCTCTTTCATTCCCCTGACACCTTACAGGAATCCACTCCCTGTCCTCCTGCACCATGCCTGTTCCTTCTTCTCCAAGACCTTTCCCATGTCCTGAGGCACCAACTGTCTCACTTGTCCCAGCCCTTCCACCAATTCAAATTCTTTCACTGAGCAGCTTCGAAACACTTTGGTCTCACCACCAACCACGATCTACCACCATTTTCCCTCTTCCAGGGCAACGTCTTTCCTCTGCTGGCTGCTTCCTGTCAACACCTCCTTCCACACCATGAACAACTGCTTTGCTCCTGCCTGAGGGCCACTGAATAGGGGTACTGGATAATTTTGTGTTAGGTGTATTAACTCATGCCGAAGGAACAACAGTAAGCCCTTTAGTTGCACCTCAAGTGTAAGGTTTTGGAACAATTTTGAAGATAAGAATGAGGGACACATCAAAAACTAGAAAGTAGGATGCAGTGCAGCATATGTTTGCCAGAAGTATATTGGGCTAGACTAGTCCAGCACCTTTGCTTAGCACTGATTCTTCTAGATAATAGTTGTGTGTATATGCAATCTCTAGACTCTGCTGAGCACTGATTTTTCTAGATAATGGCCCTGTGTATATTTCATCTTTAGACTCTGCTTAGAGTCCTTAGAGCAGCAGAAATGGAAGGAATAATAACAGCATAAAGAGCAAGTTCAGTAATCAAAAACTGCTAAAAATGGCAACCACCAGCTGGAAATAAGAAAAAAAATAAAGACCACATGCATGTCAGTTTTGACTATGAGCTGCTATTATGAAGCCATCCACGATGGGGGTCCTGGGCAAAGGCTATCACAGGAAGCAAAAAACATACTATGAATGGTGAACTTTCAGTGAGCTGGACGTGTGCAACCTTTCCCTCTGAGAAACAAAGTTAGAGGGGCAGCAGGACATTTAAACCAGTTGAAGAAAGAAAACCACTGGAAATTTTTAGCCACATTTTCAACTACTCCAGTATCTTCAGCAGAGATACTTCAGCAGACAACCATGACAAGAGCTTGCACCTTCTAGAGATGCACCCTCAGTGAAAACCACAGTGTCAAGAAAATGCAGTTTATTCACCAACATTTGTCCTTTGGATTAGCAGGGACACAACTGTTCAAAATACAGACTGGAGAAAACAACCGTTCATTTTGAGGAACAAGATTTCTACAGCTCACAGAAAACAGACATCAAGCCTATCACATGTAACACATAACACCGCGTGTGTTACCTGTGGCATAATCAGTAAGAGGAGTATACACCGATGAATTCACACATCGGTATTCTTTTGCACAGGAGTACAGTCATATTTTTATATCATGCAGCAGAGCTTCAAGTGTAAGAAAAGCTGGTGCCAGCAGAGGGAGGCAGTTGCTCTCCAGGATCTCCACGTTCCCCTATGCACAGTAGGAAGCCAACGACTTTGTTTTTGTGGAAGTGAACTCACCCCTCAGCCATTGTGTAAATGTGGCTTTAAATCAAGCTGTAATTAGATTTTGCTGTATTCAACAAAACCTCTCTTGTTGCTCCTCTTTTCCAGCTCTAGACAGGAAATAAATGTATTCGTGAAAGAAAAAAGGAAAAAAGTTTATGCCTCTTCCCGGAGCATGTCCTGGCACACATGCAAAACTAAGTACAAAACACAAAACAATAAGCTCACGGAACACTCAATCTTCACATTACATTGGCACACAAAGATCTCTCAGCTGGTCCACTGCTACATGTCACCTCGCTTTTATCAATATTCTGCTTCACAACATTAACCTTGTTAAAAGACACTAGCAGTCCAACACTTGGAGTCTAGCTTTTCTTCATAAATTTAATTTACTTGGCAGAAAACACAAGTGGAAATCTTCCGCTAAAGACTCAGGCAAACTAAGACTGCCACGTATTCATTTTAGGACAGATTTCTTCCCCCCTGCCTCTTATTTTAAGTATTATGGTCATAGCATTCCCTTTTTTAACCAGATATCTCTACCCCTCCTTGCAGTCTTTAGACAGACTTCTACCCTAAAATAAAACTGTGTGTTTTCAAACCCAATTTACTGTAACACATGACGCACAGGGTGGTTTTATTTTCCTGAAGTTCTTTACAGACTAAACTGTGTATTTCCACCACACTTTACATTGCCATAGAAGGAACTGCACAGCAAATGAAGTTGTGTACGCTCTGAATAATAAACAGTTTCAACTGACTCCAAAGCTCACAAAGAACTTTATGGTGGTGGCCAGAACAGTGGGTACAATGGTAAACTGGTGCAAGAAGTAAAGAGGACATGCCCAAGGCCATACAGCAAGTTACCTGCTGATCTAAGAACAAAGAGTTTCTGCTCTTAATCTAGACCTTCTTCCCAGTGAGTCAAAACCTACTGATAACTATCTGGTCTTTAAAAAAGTTTCAGATTCTTTAGAAGAAAGGAAAAGAGAGCAACTGCTAATTCCTAACTCACACACATGCAACCACTGTTTAGGATTCATTAAGTTATTTGCACAAGTTATTCATTTTAGGAGACTCTGAAAAGTGTGCCTTTTCAAAACAAACTGATTTCAAGAACATACACTCTAACACCCTAATTCCCTACAAATCTTCTATAATGCTGCAAGTTTTAAGAAACTTAAGGCTGGTTTAGACAACTCAAAAGATAACCTCTTTCTGTAATCAGTTTGCAGTTTAATCTCTAAATGGAAAAGATCAAGGTAAAACCAAACACTGGGAGTAGATTATCATCCTACACCTGTAGAATTCTTCCAGTTGTATGTTTTTTCAGTTTTTGGGTTTGTTGGGGTTTTTTTTGTTGTGTTTTTTTTTTTTTTTTAAACAGCCAATACTAGCTCTTCCTAAAGGCAAAATAATGGATAATTCAAAAATTCTTATGTGCAAAGAGTTTCTGCTTCTGAAACTGAGAATTTCCTGAGCAAAAGCTCCCAAGTACTCAGCATCCTAATTCTTACCGTGTCTCTACTGATAGAAAAAAAGTTTTACATTAAACATCCTGCATAAAAACAAAAACACAACAAAAAACCTGAAAAGAACTGGCACAGTATAGTGCCATGATCCACAGCTGTGTGAAACTTTATGAATATTAATGTCTAACCAATCCAACAACTGAGGAAAAAACTAGGGGAGAAATCCCCCTAAGGCACGTAGCCAATGGTATGGTGTCTTAACTAAGAAAGGGAAGCTTTCTACCTTAACTCCTAAAGTGGAAGCATACAATAGGATTAGCCTTATCTTACTGAAATTTCTAAACAGCCAGACTGCATCCTCCTGACAGCATTCTACCTCCAGCGGGATTCAAACTCCACGTAGGAGTCATTCTTAAAGTAGCAACAGTTATGTTTGGCAGAGCTGGAACCATGAGGACAACACACACAGCTAAAACAGTTTATTCAGGTTTGAGTCAAGAGGAAAAACTGTATTTCGGGCTAGATAAAAATAAGACACAGCATACTCAAAGAAGCGTCAAGACTACCATTTTTAGGTCATGCCCTGTACTTTTTCCAGCTTTTCAATTCATACATAGGAAGGTCAGATCATAAAGTGCCTTTCACTGTGGCATTTCAATTCAGAACTACTCTCTACATAATAATTAGTGCCTTTCTTCTCATCAGCTGCATACTGGTTTGCTAGTCTGAGAATGTTGTTTGTTATGTATTTATTCCTGAGCAGCTTTTTTTAATCCCTTCAAAGTACCAGCATCCTAAGCGTAGCCATCTCATGCTCCATGAACTTTAGTGCAAATGCTATAAGCGTTTCTTTTCTCCTTAACAACTTCATTACAGTGTTTATACAGGAATACAGTGCTAGCACTGTAACCGTGCAAAGCAAATATGCTGTAGTAAATGTAAGCTTTATTCAAAGCATAGCTTTAAAAGTGTTTATGGCATACACCAGCCTGGCCTGGCCTGCCCCTGCCAATGCAGGGAAAAAGGCAATAGGAGAACTAAATGACAGACCTTTCACGCTAACGAGAATTTTCCAACAGTCAAGCTGAAAACCTACGGGCTAAACACATTGCCAAAATGCATCAACCTGTTTGCTGAAGTTCCCTGCATTTCAGTTCCAGGTAGATAGTCTGAGTAGAAATGGTTGAATATCGGAAAAAATCTTACCAAAAAAAAATTAAGGGGGAGGAAGGGGACATGTCTCTCTCTTCTTCTAAAGATTTGTGAGTTGTTCCCTGTAACATCCTTCCTTGAAAGCACATTGGGGGGCAGTACCTCTGGTCATTGGATCTTCTGCAACATAAGAGAAAATTTGCAAAACAGCAGCCAGCGAGAAATTTATGACTCTACAGACACTAAAGATGCAGATTTTTCACTGTGACTAGGTGACGCTAATACTGAGGCATTTTGCCCATCTTCAGGAAGCATTTCAGAAAATAAATTTAAACTGTTCAAAATTTCTTGGCAGTATCTAATATACAAAATCTGTTATGTCTACATTAGCACCTACTAGATGTTTATAGGTAACATAATAATCACACTGTCACTGCATGCTCTCCCGCACTACTATAAGAAAAAGATTTTGTAGCAAAATAGACATTCAATACATCTTAAAAATTCAGTATTTACACTATGAATAAAACTAATCGGTACTTTGAAAATTTCCAAAACTGTTTTAAAGAATGTTTGAAATTGTACTGAAATTCACACCTGTAAATCTGGTGTTTTCACTGTTTTCTTTCAGGTAAGCAAAATCATTAATAATTGTAATTTGGATACATACTTCTCTATCAAGTCTCACACGGTAGCCTTTTCAAAGCAAATAATGCAGCTATCAGCAGCACTAGTCTCCATCTTAATTGCATTCATTATCACCTTCTTCATCCTCTCAAGGAAAGTCCAAAAACCCTCCAACCCCAGACTCTCATACAACTCAAACTCCCATCTTCTTTCCAAACCCACCACATCCCAAGCTACCCCTGCAAAAAGGACCTCAATTCCTTTACAACATCTTCTCAATGTATTGATTCACAATGACATTGTTAAGTATATGTGAGAGAAAAAATGCTAAGAGAATAAATAAACCTGTATCAAAGTTACTTGAAAAATGGAAGTATAAATTCTCTTTTTTTTTTTTTTTAAAAAAAAAAAAAAGATGAAATGTACTTCTGGCAAGCTAGTGGGTAAGTATCAAGACATGATTTTCCTTCTGGTAGAATTTAGCACAACCAACACACAGACCACCAGAGGGATTCCCAAGGAAACAGAGCATGTGGGGAGAAAAGCAGAATCAGGAACCCCATCCTAAGGGGTATTTTAGAGAAGAATTTCTGCCAGAAGTAAAACACTTAAGCAAGACTGAAATCCCATTAAGGAAGAAAATAAGAAGGAAAGAAACACCAACAGCCTCTTATACTATAGAGTTTAAATGAAGTCAAAGCTGTTAGTGGGGGCAGAGGGGAATTGGAAAGGAAACAAGGGCATAAAAAGTCAGCGTACTATGAAAATCTGCACGGCTGGTTTCACTTCTTCGGAAAAAATATAGTTCTATTTAAGAAACTTTTTTTTTTTTTTTGACTGAGGCAAAACAAGACCCTTGCATTTTACCTCCTCTAGCAGGAAAAAGTGGGAGAACATTTATTGTTCAGAGCTTCTTCTGTACAAAGTGGAAAATTATTTTGCTAGGTCTTACCACTCCCACTGAATGAAGGCCTGTTTTTTGGGTTTGCCTTTTTTGTTTGTTTGTTTTTGAGGAAAGCACTGAAAGGCACGCATGGCATGTACATAGAGCTGCTTTTGCTTATATCACTGCCACTAGAGCGACGTACTTTAATTCAGAAAACAACTGAACAATTTGAGGGGAAAAAAAAAAAAAAATCACAAGCAGACTGAACTTGCTATTTTGAAATTCCAATCTAGTATTAATGGCAATAGAGCAGAGAAAAGCCACGAATAAAATCCAACACCTTAGTGTCTCAGAGATACGGCGATGCCTGAATAAATGAAAATCACCGGGTTTGGTTTGTGGTACAGAAGTTTACATTTGAAGGCAGCTGGATGGCAGTCAACACGCTGGCTCCCACAGCAGCACCTTCAAGCTGTATTGATTCCTAGGGAAGAAAGGCACCGTAAATCTGCTTGAGCAGCATTGCGTCATTCTCCTTGGCTGGCCTGAAGAAGTAAATGAGATGTTTTCCATTAGCATGGTAAAGAAGCTATACAATTTTGTTTTTATTTCGAAGACAGTCTCAAGTTACGGAACACTTTAGCTAACTCTGCGGCAAGGACTACATGTTTCATGTTTGTAAAGCCAGCAATTCAAGCTTATGTGAAACCAGATGTGTACGCTGCACAGTTCCCAGGGCTGTGGAGGGTTGTGTTTTCTTTTTTAAATGTGTTGCTGTGGATTAAAAAAAAAAAAAAAAAGTCCCTGCTTTTCAGTTATATCATAGAATACACTGAAGCAAAAACAACACGCTCTTGCGGGGAAGAGAGGAGAGGGGGAAGAGGGAAGGGGGTGGGAAAAGAAGAAAACTTTAAGGGGATAAAAGCCCCACACACAGAGCAGCGTATGAGCAATGCTGTAGTACAACAAAGAGCAGCACAGTTCTGAGAAGCAATAAGCATAACATTATTTGAGGTAACAAGAACTCCTTGATCAATTATTCATATGATTTACAACAACAGTTACAGCTGCATCAATGAAAAAAAAAGAATCTAGGGCAAATACAAAATCTTCACAGCTATGAAGTGCCCTTGATTTTCACCAGAACATTTGGCTGTGTGATATCATGTGTTTCTGGTTAGCAACACGCCCCTCCAACAAAGGGAAACAAGAGACAGAAAGGCACAGAACAAACTGTCTCGCTGGAAGCAGTGACAGCGTTCAAGGCTGCATTTCCATCCCGGACACTGTGCATCACCAAAATCTGACAGTACCTCACACTCCTGCACGTGAATGCTCACCACCCACCCCCCTTTGGTACATGCACCCACCCCGTGGGATTATGCAAATACCTTCCATGAAATCGTTACTCTCTCGATGTGTAAAATTGCACTTTAAAATAACATTCAGAAGAAATTACCCATTTATTTTTTTTTAGTGCATGGTTAGCTCAACTTTTAATGTTTCATGTACTCCTAAGGGAAACAGTAAATAGAATTATTTCTGGATTGGGCTGTTTACCTCCAGTTTCAAATCACTGCATAATCACCATCAGTTAGTCTACTCTGCCAAGGTTTCAATGAAGTATCCTCAGTTGTTCAAGGGAACCTTGGTGCTGGACTGGAGAAATGCAGCTGAAACCCAACTCGGAGAAGTGAGAAGGGATGAAAGAAGGGAGAAAGGGATGAGTGGGCCTAACCATGCTTTGGTGGTCTTACTCCCAGGACACGTACAGCAAACCATAAGGGAAGGTTATGGGGTGAAATGCTGACCATGCTAATGGGAAGACTCGGGTCAATTTTGATTTTACCCTACTGATGTTAGGAGAATGAACTTTGGTCTAGTTAAAACCCCTAATTCCAGTCCAAATTAGAAAGATCAATAAAGGATTAATAAGAGAAATTCTGTAACGAAATCAAGGAATATTTATCTAAGGGACCTTCCAACAATGAAGTTAACACCTTGCAACAGCTATTTTAAAAAATGCAGAAGTTGGCAGACCTTTAGAAAGACCTACATTTAATCTTGAAGGTCTCTGGAAAACATTTCCACTACTACTCGCTTTTTTCAGCCAACTCT
Source organism: Tringa tobata (assembly GCA_033628505.1). Taxonomy (NCBI): domain Eukaryota; kingdom Metazoa; phylum Chordata; class Aves; order Charadriiformes; family Scolopacidae; genus Tringa; species Tringa tobata. The sequence continues at coordinate 1,203,325 of JAHREE010000069.1, forward strand.
CTACGCAAATTTCAATTAATCTTGTCAGTAAGAATTCTGCATATATCATCACTACATTCAAAATCCTGGCTATCTAACAAAACCATAGCATAGTCAAATCTCCCAAAGTGCCTGGGTCTGTAGCGTTGATAGGTTCAACAAAGTTCTTCGGGTCACGTTTCTTCTTCATCCATCAGCATTTGTCCTTTACAAGCAAGAATGAGTTCTGGATGACCATACTAAGAAAAATAATTATAGGCTGGTAAACAGAAATTCATCAAACCTCATTCTCCTCCCGTCGCTGGAGACATCCGAGAGCGTTTCCATATTTTTGTGGCCACTCAAAGCGAGCTCTGAATGCGGCAATTAAAGCGGGATACGTTTCTAAAAACAGAGCACGCTGTAAAGCTCTGAAACAGCCTGTTCCCTTATCAAAGGACTGCAGATATATCTTTTTACTAATATTATAAGGAATTACTTCTGGCTCTAACCTATTTTTCCCCTCCTCTTCCAGCATTTGCTATGACATTTGTACCAGGTAGCAAGCAGCAATACACACAAAAGAAGGAGAAAGCTCAGAGATGCATTTTGTGACACTTATTTAGTAAGACAAGAAATCCTTATTTTGAAAATCGTATCAGCCACTTCAATTAGCTTGAAAATTAATCTCTTTACCTTGATGTAAGATTGCTGAGCTCTTGCTAAGGCTGCCTGGTGCGTTGGGAGGTCTTCACCTTTAGCAGAGGTGTCCAGGCAGAGGCAGGTTTCTTCACCCTGGAAGTCCCAGAGGCTCCTTGCAGCAGTGCCTGGAGACACAGCAACAGGGAAGGCATTTAGCTTCATCATCATGTCTCAAAGCCACAGTTTTATGACAGGCACCAAGCATCCTTTTATGTTGAATCTTTTCACTTAAGCAACCTGAATTTCAGACATCAGAAGTGTACATTGCCTTTTGGATGCTGAAAGGCTGCAAAGAGGTGGTTAGCGATACTAAACAAGCACTCAGTCAGCTGTAGATGTTCTCTAGTGTTTTTATTGCTAGTCCTAACAGCATGATCTCCAAGCTCTCAAATTTAACAGGTGACCTACAGGTATCAGTTCCAAGTTTCCCTCATGTCATTATTTTCCCCGCAGTGAAACTGCTCAGTGACACACTTCAGGAATGCTTCTAAGGAAAGAGCACAAGTGGTAAGACATCATCTTCTCGGGGGAAGTCACAGAGTGCTGGGCCACTGCAGGCAAGAAACCCAGCCTGAAAGCCACCACCTTACCTCCCCCGTGCATGACCTCCACCCAGCTGACAAAGCAGCCCTTGTTAAATATGCACTTCAGAAGACTGTCTTTTGCTCAGAAATACTCAAAATAAAAAAATCCTTGAACTCCCACCATCAAAAGGGAAGGACAACACCGAGATTGCCTTCCTGAGATGAATGTGTTTCACCATTGCTTCTTACATGCAAAACAGCCATATAGAAATTCAGCAGGTTACAAGATGCGAACTAAATCCCTGTTTCGGTTTATGTTCTTTTTCTCAACGTGCCACCTGAGGTAAGATCAGCTTTAATCACATCTCAGTAGTCGGGTACCTGAGATTTCTGGGATTTGGTTTTATTTGACAGTTATGTGCTCAAGCAGATGGCACAGCAGCTTCTTTTAAGCAAACGTTTCTTTGCAGTTTCAAATTATCTTAATTTTCTAATCAGTTATTCGCTCTAGAAACAGGACCGCAATCAGGTTACAGACCGTGTGATGAAACACAAGGTTCCTTTAACAAAAATCTCAAAAATATTTGCAGAACCTATTTAAACAATTCAAGAAAACAGTTCTCTCTCACAGTTACCACACCAAACGAGCAGCGGTACTTTTCAGATATCAACTGTTTTGGATTTTCCCACTCCCAATCTTTGGGGAACCTGCCTGAGTTTGGGACTTCACAGTAATAAAACAGAAACTAGAAACAATGGAGGGATTTCCAAGACAGATGGGTACCTTCATGTAAGCACTTAGAAATTAGAAAAACAAGAGGAAGAAGGCAGCATAAGCATATTCAGAGTGACGTAGCAATATAGCTACTCAGCTATTATGGGACTGCTGTAGTATTGTTATTCTGGTATTTAGTAAAAGAAGGGAAAAAAAAAACAGCATTTTTAAAACATGGGAGAAAAAAAAAAATAAATGTTTACCAACTTTGCCTTGTTTAATACAACTATGCCCAACAACAGATTACCAACCCAAACCACACTCTGTAGTATTACAAATTATTCTGATATTCCAAATTACTGTAATTTAAGCAGTAATTTTGAACTGACAGTCACTGCAGTCCCCTAACTAAAGTAACTTTACAAGCAAAAGGATGGCAACAACCCATAGTTCGTGATCCCTGTAAGCTCATATTCAACAAGTCAGAGGGGGGAAAAAAAGGGAACACAGTCGTTAATTGCAGCTAGTAAATTTCTTCCAGACACATTTCTTGGCCAACAGCTTGAGCAAGTTCAAGTACAAGCACTTTTATCTCCAAACTGAGTGACAATTTTTACAGCTATCAACCAGTCAGGACAGAAGACACTCCCAAAATCCCTAGAAGGCTACACGATGTAATGCTTAAAAAGAAAAACTCCTGACAAAATACTGCAGAAAAAACAAGTTTGTGTCTTTTTGTGCAGCTTCACAAATTCCTCCCCTTCTGCCCTATTGAAATTGGAGTCCCTCGCTTTGTGTTTCTCCACTAAGTTGCTGATTTAGAGTCTGTAAAGAATATAGGTTGCAGCTCCCAAACTGACATTTGGTGCTGTTAACGTTACCAGTCTCCTACAGGAAATACATACCCCCAAGTTGAATATGTTCATGTTTAAAGAAGAAAGTACAGTATAAACGTATGCATGTGCACAAATAAATATATGTCTAAATATTAAAGTAGCTGCACGGTTACCAGTCAGCTTCTCCGAGGCACTCAGAAATAGTACTTTGAAAATATTTTTATGAAACTCTTTTGTATTTATAGACTACATCCTGAGTTTCAGCCTTTATCCAACAGGCTGGAGCCTTTTATGACACACATCGTTTCCTGCTTCGCTGTCCAGTATCAACAAGTCTTTGGGCTTTCTTTCTAAAAAGAGTTTTCATCCTCACTTGCTATGTTCTTCCTCTCTTTCATTCTCTTGCTAAGTATCAAATCAAAGTTTTAGCACTTACAAAAATACACATCTCAAGGAAGAGAAGCCAAAGCTAATTCGGAAGGATCCGTGAATGAATGAATGGGCTTCTTATTCTAACAATCCCAAAGGCACTGATTTAAACCTTCAAACCTCACTCGAGTCTACCCTGAGGTTTCCATAATCCAAACTAAAGTCCTTAAAAAAGTAGGATTTCTTGACAAAGAAATAAGCTGATATGGAAACTCAGCAGCAGACGATTAAGCATTTGATAACTTGATGCTTTGATAAGGCGTTACCTTAATCGCTGTCACTGGGGAGAAACTGAACTCAGGAAACTGAAACTAAGCAGCTGGAAGAATCTAGCTACTCAAATAAATAAGATATACTTTCTGTGCCAAAAGAGATACGAATGCTTTCTGCAGCCAAACAGAGTGCAGATCCTGAGACAGAATAAGGTTATTTAACAAAGCAGGTTTAGGAGATCTCAACCATACACATAACTAGAAACAAGGAAATATTTACTAACGGATGTTATGCCAAAAAAAAAATTTCAATCTGCTTAATGCAGACCCTAAATTTTCACAGGCAGGAGGTGCTGAGTCACTACTCTTAAATCTCTGTAGCTTTCAGGTAAAAAGCTCACATCAAGCAAATTAGGTGTAGTCAATTTAGAGAACATGATTTTCAGAAACATTAATTAGTGGAGTTTTGTTAGGAAGGTGGCATATCCGCTAATTTCTACTCCTGTAGACAGATACATTTTCATTAAAAACAACAATAAAACTAAGCTGTAATCTGTTCACATACTCAGCATTTAACCACTGAAGAGATGGAAGAATCAAATTAATGAAATCCAGAAGTCAGAAGCCAGGCTTCCCACAATTAATGTTAATATGTTCATACCTCACACAGTGTTACGGTAACTATTATTTTATATTACCTTCACTGGCAAATAAATGCATAAGTATCTTCGATACTGGAGGTTTTACTTCTGAGCTGGAAATCTTAGCTTTCACATTTTCTGACTTTATACATAACTGTTAAAAAAATTCAACTGAATTTAGACCAAGAACAATAAATTTCATCAGAAAGCAAGACACTCTTATAAGAAACTAAGACGACCCTTACTCACCACAAAGTTTGATGAAAATACTGCTAATTTTTCCAAGCAAGAGTTTTACTAACTGGAAAGTAGCAGTGTCTTTAAAAGTCTCACAGTTTCACTACCACTATTCTTGCAGCTGTGAGCGTCTCACTAGAAGGCTTTGAATCAGCACAGCTATCCAGCCACTATATATTTCACTGTCAGCCACATTTCACTGTCAATGAAACTTACAGTAAATTTACAGAAGCAGAAGGTACATTAATCTCATAAACATTAATTATATTAACACAAAGCTTCAATTAGGAGCAGATTACCAATTCCAGCACTAAATTTTTGTTTGCTGGCTTGTATGTATGCATGTTTGAAAAACATATCTCAGACAAAAATCAGAGTTTCATTTTACCCTCAATAGTTTTCTGCTTACATTCTCAGATGCTCTTTTCTAGTCTCCAAGATTGAGGCTTTCATTTAAGGTTTGTATCAGTTATGGATTAAGCACTCTGTGTCCGTGGAAATACGCACATCAGGTGTCATTCTGTGATCCACGTGCAGTGCTGCACCATTTATGAGGAAAATCAAACAAGAGTCCTTAATGCAATCGTATGTTCACTTACGAAAATCAGAGCTTCTGTCCTTCCAACCTTCCTCACTGGGCTGCTTATAAAGGTAAAGGAAAAAATATGCATTTATTCTAGGAACTTTTTAGTGGAAGACTAGCACTTTCCTGGAATGAATCACAAACAGTCATGAAAATATAACAGAAAAAAAAAAAAAACCCAACAAAAAAGGAACAGAAAAACAGGTTGTCTGGCCAGCATGCTCCCTGGCTCTGCAGGCTGGCTTTTCTTTTTCTAGAATTAAAAATGGAATGAAAATAAGTATAGACATTATGATAGAAATAATTAAGGTTCTCAAGCATCAGTAGGCAGCCCAGTAAAACAGGACTCCAAAGATGACTAAAGAGATAGCGTGTCTCTTGAGAAAGACATGGTTTTGGAGGGCAATGGAAGGCAGGGAAATCAACAATAGATGAACAAAGCAGCAGGATGGACAGACCCCATGGTTTCCCATCCTGCCACTCTGTTTGGACACCTGAAGAACAACAGTTCCAGGCAAATTAAAGACAACAAAAAAGCAGTCAGATTTAGGTCAGGTAAGACAAACAGCTAAGATAGGTAGGTATTGAAGAGGATATTGAAGCACAGCTATCATGGGGGACCATTCCTGCAAGAAACTCCACTGAGAAGCAGATGATGACTGAAAGTAGTCCCCAGCTGAAAACACAAACAGTTCAAAAGGTACCAACTAAAAACCGCAACCGGGAATTTATGAACTGAGTTTATACGCTAACGTGCCATTCCCTACCATCTTGAGTCACTGTGACCTCTTGCCAAGGGACTTGAAAGAAGAAATCCTGTATAACTTGTGAAAGTTCCTGGGTTCAGTGATGACGGCCGAGCTAAGAGTTGAAAGAAAGGCTGTGAAGCGGTAAGGAAAACAAGGTATATGACAAAAAGGAAGTATAACGATTCAAGTGACAAGAGAAGACAAGTTTAAGAAGGGGCCTGGTACCATGATTTATTTTAAGTAAATACAACTAGGAAATTCAATGAGAACATCAAGTTTCTTAAGTTTTCCCTGTCAAAGGGAACAGAAAAATATCACACTGCCTTCTTATTATAACCGTTACGAGAACCATAAAATAAGGAATAAAAGCAGAAATTAAAGCAAAATAAGAGAGCCTTCTATGAGAGTTTATGGCGACTTCTCTAGCAGTTAAGAAAAGTTAATTAAGCTCAAAAAAGGGGCATCACTAAAGCAATTAAGAATCATTCATTCAGGGATACCAATGCTAACGAGATTCACGGCTTGGAGGTCTTGAAAACAATTTAAGACTTGACACAGCCCTGGAGATTTCCATTTATGAAAAAACCAGCATGCTCTCTGAGCTGTTATTGATGATCCAGGGATCATGTCAGCATACATGATCTTAGAAAATTATGTCCAAAATACAAACGACAGCCTGGGTATAACACCTAAAGTAAACCAAATTCTGAACTGTCCTCTTTTTGAGTTTGCAATTTAGCTTTATTCATTTTCTATAGTCCCCATGAAAGCATAACCACTTTGTAGTTCATGAGATGCAAGCTAAGTAATTGGTTTGACTTTAGGACAGACATTAGAAGCAACCATATGCTATCACCATCCTTGTCTGCTATTTGGGAGAAATCTTAAGACAAGACATTCATGAAAATATGCATGAGAGTAATTATATACAGCCAAAGAAGGAATCACATATGTTACCCTACCCTGTCTGCATTCCTACAACAAACTTTCAAAAAAATTAGCAGCACTTAATGGGTAGGGCTGGAACTCTAGTAAGCATAAGAAAAGCATGGAACTAAAAGCATGAACTATGCATGAGTCAGATTTTAGACCTGACAAGGGTGACACCTCTCTCTCTGACTTTTAATAGTGACACCATTATCATTTTAAGAAAAATGCTCTGGAACGCTTAGACACTTTCAAAAGTCTTTGCAACATCAAAGTTAGACAATCTTAATGCCTTCAACAGATTTGGACTCATGATTGTTTTTGTTGCAAATCCAGCCACAGTTGGAAAAGTAGGGGTTTAATATAAATTGTAAAACAAATTTGCTGTGGCCTCTCATTTTCCCCTCATCCTGCCATAACCGCATAAGACAAGCTGTACAAGAGACGTGGGAGTCCTAAGCCTTCTGTCCTGGTACTGAACCACTGCATGAGATGTGTTAGTTCCCCCTTCGGTATGACCAAGGGACAATGACCCACATTCAAAACAACAAAGTGACACTCAATCCCATTACATCAGATCAAGACAGCTCTCAGGTTTTTAGGACGCAGTTAGATGCCGAGGTAAAACTTGCCCAAGCAATTTTGCCAGGGAACGATGCCAGGGAACTGCAAGAGTGGTTCTCCAAAGTACCTGAATGACTAGAGGCATTAGTCAGTGCTCTCATCAGATCTATGGGTAGATGGGGAAGTATTAAAGTGCCAGATGGTTGCTGAATACCAAGCCATGCACTTGTTTTGGAGGAGTTTCAAGTCACCTTCATTTGCTCACCAGCCAATGCAACAAGAACTGAATTTACAATATAACCTTGAGAATAAGTACAAATTATTAATAATGAGACATTTGCAAACACAGAGGATTAAAAAAAAAATAAATATCAAAAATAAAACAGTTATGCACTTCAGAAAAAATAAGAAACAATTGGCAGGAGGAATTAGCTGAGGGAAACGGTCATCAATTTATCCTTTCATTAGGCATGACTGAAATACAGATGGACGTTACAGACCGTAAAGGCAAATTTTCCTCTGGCCTGAAAGACTCTCCAGCCCACACTTCTGCATGCAAGTTTCCAGGTACAGAATTTTCATCAGCAAGTTCTTAAAGCTCCAAAGAAGCAAGAATTTAGTTTAATCTATACTCACTTTTGCACAGCCACTTGTTTACCCTGCATCCCACCCAGGCTATGCAATTCTCTCTTCACAACTCAGTATAACCAGCAAGAATAAACTTGTTTCCTCGTTATTCAACTCTAAGTGTTTCTCTTCAGATAGTTTACAGCTGGAAGAGGAAAGGACACAGATAGATGAACTCAGTTTTAGACTTTAAATCAGTCAACAAGTGACATGTCAGTAATAAGAGACATGAAACAGATATATTGCCCCTGATAGGAAATAGTAATTCTGCAGCTGGGCTTCAAAAAAAACCCGCAGTCCACTTTGCTGGGAATAAGAAGATACGGAAAGCTTTGACTTGGGGTCAGACCACAGGGTCAAACATACAAAGAGAACATAAATCAGAGATTATTTCTAAAATTTACTTTCCAAAGCACAAGAGAGTGAGCACCAAAGTGTTTATAAAACATACTAACACTGAAAAAAGCCAGGTACAAGGGAAATATATAGTAGTGTACAGACTCCAGCCAGGTCCAGATGTACTGCTGGCTGCAGCGGTCAGTCCTACTCCCTGTCACCAGCCAAGCTTGGGGACACAGCTCAATGATTTTGGCACTCACACCCAGGTTTTGCCTGTGCCACACAGGGGAGGGGATGTCCCCTAAGGCAGGGGAGCTCCCTGGGACAGTATGTAACTGGGGAGCACCCCAGGACCCCGCACTACTGACCAAGCTGATGATCCAACTTGAATAAGGCTGTGGAAGGAGTCCTTGGGATCAGGCCCAGCGCTGCATGAAGACGAGATGTCTTACCAAAAGCCTTGCTCCCTGCACCACAAGAAGTGGAGCCCACCCCTAGGGCCATGGGCTCAGTGCTTAGGACAGCCCAGCTGATGTTTACAAAAGCAGGAATTGAGCACAATATGCCTGCTCTGCAAAGTCTAGCTTCATCGGGGCCATTTAATAATAACATTCTCGTGTTGCACACTACAATGTTTAGAAACAGAGAAGGAAACAGCTTCATACACTGATGTAACTCTAGCTTAGAAAAGGGCCACTTGAGACAATTTTGTACAGAAGTAAAAGAGATACGTAAGTTGCAATGATTGTTTATTTTTGTGCTCGTTTGAGGTAGAACAGAAACAATTTTCTTTTCAGTGATTTTACTTTTCAGTTAAGTCTCTTCTGACTAACTGCACTCTGAAATTAACGGCATATTTTTCAGTGTCTGCTTCCACAGTAATAAGGCCTGATATTTATAGTTAATACCAAGGGATGGTATGCAGAGAGGTTCTTGCTTATACTTACTCCCACAACAACCAAGTTCTGCCCACTTTGTTATGTACCAAGTTGGAGGGTTGGAAGCAGAAGAGCATAGAGGGGTCCCACCTGCAGGGAGGAGCGGACAGAGCAGGTGACCCAAAACTGACCAACTGGGCATTCCATCCCATCTGCCCCACGCTCAGTATAAAAGCTGAGGGAACAAAGGGTTCAGGCTCTTTCTTCAACGGCCGGCATCCAGGGAGGAATCTGTCTGTTCGTCTGCACTTGATCCCAGACTCTGCATTCCTGAATCCAGTTGCCGTCAATCACTGAGTCCAGTTTGGGACTTTCCCAGTGCCTGCCAGTAATGTGATCGTCATCCTGGGAGCCCAATATTGGCTTTGTATTTATTTATTTATTGACTTTCTTATTAATATTATTATATTTTTAGTGTTAATAGTTTTAGTTTCATGAAAGTAATTTAGTTTCTTTTCAATCCATAAGCTTCTCTCCTTTATTCTCTCTCCCTTCACTTTTGGGAAGGGAGAGAGGTTAAAAGAGAGCATCTGTCCTTCATCTACTGGCCAGCCCAGCCTAAACCACACCAACTTTTCTTTGTTTAAAGCTAGTTAGCAAAAGCTGATTATCGGTCAGAAGATTTTAACGGAAATACAAACTATTACTACCCAGAATTTCAGTGCAGTGCTACAGCACTTCCATGCCCCAGAGGAAGCGAATCCAGGGAACTGCTCCGCTCCGCATCGCGGGAAGCTGGCAAACACAGGCAAGGGGCAAGCAGCCAAGCCAACTACTAAGGCTAAGAGCAGTATAAATCAACAGGTTGAATCAGAAGGCTTTACACTTCCTTTCTGAGGACCTCGCCACTTATTGCTTCTTTTATAAACATTTATCAACCTTCTATCAGGTCGCTATGGTCAGGCTTGAAAGCAGCAACAGTCGCAGAATGCCTCCCCCAGTTTGACCTTGATTTAGGCCACTTTTTTTGTCAAGTATCAAAGCAGGAGTGAGGCTTCAGAGACCATATATATTCTCACGCTCTTCTGACAGCTCACATAAACTTTTGACACTTTTCTTATACCTCATAAATAAAAATATCAAGGAAGACATGAAGCAGTCACATCATATCACTAGGTGCGGGATGAAAAGCCACAGACAGATGATAGGGCTTTTCCCTGGGTTGCCACGTGCACAGTGTTCCTTTGATAACTCTTATCCTCATTAAACAGCACTGAGGTCAGGGAAGAAGGAAAGAGCATAAAATATTTTTTAAAAAGCTTTCAAATTAGGAATGGAATTCATAAAGCAGATAGCTATTTCACAGCAGCAGTCAGAAAGGAAGAGAAAGGACACACGGGAGGTTGCAGCTTGCCAGTTGCACATCATCAATCCATAAAACAATGTCTCTTTTCTGCCCTGAAGCCAAAGGGCAATTAAGAGCTCATTCCATCCTGTCACTCATTCTGCAACTACCTAACAAGTCTTTTTTAAAAATAATAGAGATGGACCACTAACACTTGCACTCGTTAATCTTTGGAATTTCAAATGATCCCACAGCTAATGAAATAATGCTGGTTATTTGGGTTACAAAAAGGTCTCCAAAAACACATGCAACGTTTTTGTATATCAAAATACATATTTTTTTACTGAAGGCACTCACATATTCCTAATATGAGTACTTTGATGATTCCACCAGACCAAATGTCAATATGGCATTTTCCCTAGTAAAAGCTGACAACGCTTGCTACATCAGATATGCTGATGTTCCTGCAGAAAATTCTGTGCGCCTTATCTACAGAGATAGGCACCCAAACAAGTATTAAACTGCAAACATTGATTTTGAACATTCCGAATTGTAAGTTCAAATATATGAGGCATCTAAGAAGATGCTTGTGTAACATAAAATTAAATATCAAAAGCACTCAAGACAAAAGGAACAAACTTCAAAATGAAGTCCAACATCTAAGGAGATTCCTGCCTTGATCTTTATTGCAGAGCTATCATTTCTAGTGCCACATTTTCATACTGCACAAACAATGCATTCAAGTTTCCAGTTATTATGTTTGTGTGATAACAAAAAAGGGGATAAACTGTCAGAGGTGTGCCTCCTTGGGCTGCTGAAACCCTGCTGAAGGGTTTCACATGACGCAATGCAAGGAGAATATGTTTCAATTTGGTTGCCACAAAATAGGGAATGATTCTCTTATTACACTTTAAAGAAAAAAATAGTGTACCAAAAGTCACAGTTTGGTCACCAACTATGAAAGTTACAATAAAATGTGTGGGATGTGAACAGAATTTGATAGGCATACTTAAAATACATTCGACATTTTTCTCTCCTGTGTTTTATGTTTTTAATTATCTTTATAATCTTTGCTCATTTTACATGCAAATAACTTAACTATGCAAGTTAACTTTTTAATCCAGCAAACTTCAAGCTATTTTCAACATACGAAGAATTGTTGGCAACAAACTTTCTGTGTATTGACACCACTTTAGCACTTACACTGCATAGCAATTTATTCGGGATGTTATAATTTAGTCCTGTGTGGGCGTCAACTGACTTGCTTCAAAGTCTGCTTCACATCTACAGTAGTTAATCAAGAAGAAGATGCAATTAGTCACATGGGCTGACTGCAACGTCTGTAAAGCTTCTGCACATCTCACTGTGGGAAGTTAGGACCTACAATTCCACACATTGGAACACTTCCCCTGAGTGATAAATACAATATTTCATGTCTTTTGCCAGCACAAAGCCAAGTTTTGCAGGGCAGACAGGTATCATTGGTGGGTCCTGTAGCAGCAGATGGGCAGGCTTTCTGCCTTCCTCCCGCATCCACAAGATCTTGGGCACGAAACAGGAGGAAGGAAAGTGTCAACACAGGAGACCTGAACACAAACTTTTTAACTTAAAATGACCTTTTCTCCCTCAAGTTTGCACTCCTTGATACAGTGCTAGACATGGAAACACAGACTAGTTCTCTAAACCTTCACGTTTGAAGGAAGTACTCCAGAAACAACTTCAAGATGCCAACACAGATGGCAGCTAACTTACTTAACCTAATTTTTTTGTTAAGTACTGCAGCCATAGCTTATAAACAGCATATTTTAGAGAAGCTTCTTATCATGATTTACAGAATTCGCAAACTGACATAAAATTCATTACATACCCTGTGTAAGTTGTTCCATGATTAATTATCCCAATTTAACTACCTTTGCTTCTGGTTCTAGGGTGACACAGAAGCTTAAGGGAAAATTATAGGCTTCATAACAATTGTTTTCCCTGAGTTTAAACTCCTAATACAGAAGATTACTGTAGCTGAAAGAGCCAAGAACTTCCCTATTCTTCCAGTTTACATACTTCGCAGCACTGTTCCCAATTTTTCCAGTTTATAATTTTTAACACCAGGCCAAGGTGCTGGCACTGCAGAGCTAAACACACAGGGCAATGATGGCAAAGGAAGAGGACTAGGAAAGCCAGAAAAAGCCAAGGGAGAGATTTCATGTTTCACTATCTCCTAATGAATTAAAATAAGGATAGGCAAGCTTTCAAATTTACTTATTTTGCTGACATGGATGTTTTCATGTAAGAACAAAAATAATTTGGTCCTGTGGCCAGAGCTTGTTTCAGCAACACCACAAGACCTCTTTTGGGTGGAATTTGATTTTGTTCTTTAGAGAGTTAGTGGACTTTCAGAGGACCTGTCAGATTGCACTCAGGAAAGTGAGTTCCCATAAACAGCCAAGAAGATGATCTGGGGGCTGAAGCACCTCTGCTATGAAGACGGGGTGAGAGAGTTGGGGTTGTTTAGCCTAGAGAAGGTTCCAGGGGGACCTTATGCCAGCATCCAGTATCTTAAGGTAGCCTACAAGAAAGCTGGAGAGAGGCTTTTTACAAGGGCAGGCAGCGACAGAATGAGGGGAAATGGCTTCAAACTAGAAGAGGGTAGATTTAGATTAGGTACCGGGAAGAAATTTTTCCCTCTGAGGGTGGTGAAACACTGGAACAGGTTGTCCAGGGAAGCTGTGGATGCCCCATCCCTGGAGGTGTTCAAGGCCAGGCTGGGTGGGGCTTTGAGCAACCTGGTCTGGTGGGAGGTGTGCCTGCCCATGGCAGGGGGATTGGAACTCCATGATCTTTAAGGTCCCTTCCAACTCTAACCATTCTGTGATTCTATGAATGCGATCAACTGTGATCAGAAGACCTAGGCAGTGCTGGAAGGCCAGGGCCACAGCGTGGAGCCTAGGCTGGACAGTGGTCACATACACACAGGGGGCAAGAAATGTCGAAGGTCCGTCCCCCCCAAGCACAGCCCCGCACTGAGAAACACAAGAGCATACCGCTGTGAGCTTTTATGGTGGTGGTCAAGAAGACATGGGTGAAAATGAGCATTTTAACATCCTGATGGAAAGGGAAATGCTCCCATCAATGTCTGAGGGTGCCAGGTTCCTCCCTCACCAGTGCATTCCCAGTCAGGAAGCTTTCTAGCCACAGAGGATAATTTTTGTTGAATAAAGCCTTAAGTTATTAATAAGAATGAAATCTCTTGACCTAGATTTTCTCCTAGCTTAAAAAAAAAAAATCCATATACACACACAACACAGCTTTCCTCTACAAACACTAAGATATCATACTCATCGTATACCACAACACTTCAAAACAGATATTTCACAATGAAAACAACAAAAAAAAAAAAAGGCTTTTCTCGCCCCTCCCTTACCCAGCTTTCTGTAAGAACATGAATACAGATGATGTTTGATTAAAACAGAAACCTGAACCCCAGGCTGAATGTATTTACTTTTCAAAAGCATTTTACAATTTGATTTTCTTCTTGCCTGCTGTGATAATTGATGAAAACTACACAGGGATTAAAATGAGCACAGGTGCGTGTCTACACAGTTCAAAGAGATTTGATCCCAAATGAAAATAAAAAGAAAAGAAAAAAGCTTGAGCATTTTTAGGAAGGGATTTAACACAGCCTAACCAAATAAGCCTAGATTAAAAGTAGGATTTTACAGTCCTGACTTCATCTTACTGAAATTTGAAACTCCTTTCACAATGGAATGCCTTTCGGGCATTGGAATAGGCTGCCCAGGGAGGTGGTTGAGTCACCATCCCTGGATGTGTTTAAGAGACGATTAGATGTGGTGCTGAGGGATATGGTGTAGGGGAGGACTTTGTAGATTAGGGTAGATGGTTGGACTCGATGATCCCAAGGGTCTCTTCCAACCTAGATGATTCTATGATTCTATGATTCTATGAATGTATCAAGATTTTTTGCAAGCGATATGTGATTTAAATTGTTATTAACAGCCCTCCATATCATAAGTGTCAGAGTGGATCCAGAGGAAGAAGAAGGGTACTGAGAGCGGTAGAGAGCACTAAAATGCAAACAGGCAAGCCTAACAACAGACAGTTGGCATTAAATCAACATTATTTTAAAATCTCTGAGAGGTAAAAGGAAAGCCCGTGAGCTGAGAATATTTTACTGCCAATATACAAATCTGCACAAAACCCACGCTTGTTTTCTTTGCCAAATTTATACTGCTACAGCTGGATCTCAACTTCCTTGCACTCCTGAGGTCAGGAACTCTTTGAAAAGAAATCCATGATACAGCTGATCTTTGTGCCAGCTAATCATACCTAATGTAAAAAACGTGAATTTTCCCATTTTTCTGTCCCAGCCTCCTTCAGCAAAGCTAACGAGCATGTTGCTAATCCCAAATTTGTTGCACTACTTTGTTAAATAGATTTAGAAGACAAATACACGCAAATCATGCAGGATGAAGAATTTATTCTGTGCTTAAGGCTTATTGCCGAGCTTCTATGAGAATTGAAAATGCCAGCACCTAATTGTATAGAAAACAAATTAATTTGTCCCAAAGGCATGCCAACGGAGCATTCTACACTTATGTAGACATTTTTATACAACAGCTATTTTCTTGCCTAAACTACCTAAAACACTGTTCCTACAGTAATGTATATTCAATCTTCTTTTTGAAACAGAATCCAGTGTATTTTTAGGCCTCTCAATAATAACAGTAGGAGATTACAAATAGATGGATCAGAGATGGAAGAATCCCCTTCCTCCCCCTCCCCTTACCCGTACAGGGGGGCAGCTTACAGCTCCCTCAATGTGGGACACAAGAACTAATTAGCAGTACTTCCAAACAAGCTTAGTTTTCATTTAAGCATCTTTTTGATTAGTGAGAAAGAGGGAATGCAGGCAATCGTTCTGCAGAAACACATCAGTGAAACTGCCAACATCTGAAACTTTCCAAGCAGCCCTGTAACTACACTTATCTCCGTGCATTTTCATGGATGTCTTACCATGGATTTGTATTTTTGTAGCATCCACTAGAGTGGGCACTATTACAAATCTAAATTAACTGCATCTCCATGCAAAAAAAAAAAAAAAAAAAAAAAAAAAAATCTTATTAACTTAGAGCTTTTGAAGCTTCTGAACTTTTGACTTTTGATTTTCTAGATTTTCACACCAGTCCTCTGAGGTCTCACCAGGGCACTAAGCCCAGACTTTCAACGGACTGGTAAAGAATCTGAAATTAAGATATGACAACCTGGCAAAAAATTAACACACCACAAGTGTGCTACTAATATTTTTTTCTTTAAGCAAAAAGCCATCATTTGCCATTAGTACACAATTCAAAAACATTTATTTTAAATGTCTTAGAACACCAAGAAACTGTTTTAATTAATGATGACAGATGATTTAAATAGATCCCTAAATGCAAAAATTTTGCAGACAAACGAGAAACTGTGTAAGGAGAACAGAGTCTCTTATCAACTTCTTGATCAATTAAACATATTGGTGAACAAGTTTAATTGCATGTTTTCATCCTGGCCAATATTAATTTTAGATATGTTTCAATTTGCACACAACTGCATTTAAAACTGCAGGGATCATAAAAAGAACAAAAAGCAAGACCACTAAAAAAGTGATCAAATTATTTTTTACATTTAACAAAGTTCTGAAGGTCAGTTTAAGCCCTGAGGAAGACAAAACTGAAGGGTTTTATAGGATATCATTCTGTACATAAGAAACCGTATGTATTTACAATAGAGTTAAAAATTAACTAGAAGTAGACTAGGGCATTCACTGAAAAAAAGTTAAGACTTCAGATCCTAAATAATTTAGATACTTTGAAATAACCTAAATCTAAAATGGCAATAATTTTGTTTTAATTAAGAGATAACCAATTTATTTTACTGCAAGAATTCGCATAGCACACAGCTAATTACTACCCTGTGAAGAGTCTGGGGGTAAAAAGGAAAAAAAAAAAAGCAGCATAAATCTTAACATAGTTCATCAATAAAACAAAAAAGAAAATAACATTGTGCTTTTTTTTTGGGTGGTAGGTTTTGGTACGTTTGTTTGGTTTTTTTAGCAAGTATAAATAAAAACATGCTCTTTAACTAAACAGGAATAAGACTGTATAGTGAATCTGCACAGGAAACCCAGGATTAGGGCTGAAACTCTATTCTAATCCTTCTGTCCACAGAGGGAGCGGTCACCAGGCAGCATGTGGTCTGGGCATGCACCTGCGACACACAGGCAGGATTTAAAATACTTACAAAAAGATCAAGCTATGCCTGAGAAAAGTTTCTTTTTGGCCTAGGAAGTGAAGTATCCGCCTTCCTCAAAAACAAACAGTAACCACACACATCAGCTTGTCTGTGATTTTGCCATAACGACACCTGGATGCGACACAGATACACTCAATCCATCTTTTCAGGGAATGGACCTGACAGTGAGAAAAAAAGCTCAAGAAAAGAGGGAAGAAAAACCTCTTGCTGCAAACATACTAAACAATTCAAGTTGACAGTCATACCAAACCACTCCTCTGTGAGCTTTGCATACATTTCTCTAAATTCCTGTATTAACCGATGAAGTCTAAGCACTTGGTCTTCACAAACTGAGGAGTGGAGGAGGAATCCTTCAAACCCCAATGGAATTCCCCTAGCTAATAAATAATCTTAAAAGACAGTATCATTTATCTGGTGCTGCAAAACAACTAGTAAAATAGCAAGGTTTGTGTTTAAATACCATCTTCTTTTGCCTCGAGCAATGTTTCCTGATACTTTTATACTACGACATGAAGCAAAATCCCATTAAGTGCTACAGGAGGAAACTTCCAGCTGGGCTCCGGACCTCAGGAGTTCCTGCCGTCTCTAACTGGGAGCTCTTCTGGTGCAGCTGGAAGCTAAATGAATGTCAGCCCTTCAGAAGTCTACGGATCCATTTTGTTTCATGGAAAGATTGGTCCACTTTTTAAAAGTGCGTGGGGAGGGCTTTCTAAATCCTGTGATTATAGGTTTGGCGTAGAGTGCAATGAAAAGGGAGAACCACAGAAAACAATATACTTTCCAGTGCAGCAGCTTTGTGAAGTCTCCATTTGCCACTGAGGCTGAAACTACTGCTTTCAATCCTAAGCCATTTTGTTATAAAAATTTAAATACCAAAGCAGCAAGAGACGTTTTGCTTACATTTGGTGCTGCTTCTCTTGAAGTGGAGAGGAATTTAATTTGGCAAGGTTTACCCATAAACTGGGTTCAACTTGTACCCCATTTGTAGCCAACGCTGACAATAATAAAGCCATAATTTAACACTGGGAACTGGAAACGTTTGCAAGCTGATTGACATGGGAACTGGCTTAATACCACTTCATACTCTACCACTAGGTACTTTCCTTGCATGAAGGGTCAGCTGCAGTCCACCAACAGACATATCAAGGGAGAACTAACTTACTTGTTTCCATACACATGCTTGTTTGCTCAAAATGAAGCTACAGGATCATCTTACTAAGTATAAAATAATAACCAACGCCATAAAATTCCCTGTAAACAGTCAGACATCAGCTGTCCTCTTTGAGCTTTGAAGAAACCATCACAGGCAAGGTAACGAGCTCCTAAAAACCTGGCACTCACCGAGCTGATACTAAAAGATATTAGGAGAAATAAAATAGCCTGTCAGCTTCCAAACTGAAGACTTTTACATAATTAAGATATGCAAATAGGCATTAAAAAAAGCAAAAAAAAAAAAAAAAATCTTTAAAGATATCTGACTATATTTGCAACCATTTTCCTACTTATAAAGCCACATCCTTGATTTCAGTTTGGTAAGAGGAAAGGCTCAGATAGCAGATACAAAGTAACTAATTTCTGAGTATTTTTACATGATACTGTTACTGACAATCAAGTACTAATATTAATGGTTACTTAAAAGTTCATGGTCATTATATAACATATCCTTTTAAACAGTTTACTGTGTTAAATCCTGAACGGCTTTAGCCTGCATAAAATCGAGCCAAAAATGCAACAGAGCATCTTCTCTGCAATTCTCAGTTTTCCCTTTGAAAAGCAAACTCATTTTGTTCTATAAAGAGAATAAAGTCTCTAAAAGAAGACTAAATTCTTTCTTTCTCAAAGGCAGGCTCTGAAGAGATTGCATGAAAAAAGATTTTATTCTTGGCTCAAATACGAACATTTGGGAATCACTACTTTCGAGCGAGGACTCACCCACTTAAAGGCAGAAAAATTTATTTTAAAAAGCAGTGTGAAATTTCAGGGAATTAAAAAAAAAAACCCCACACGTATTTTGCACTTCCCAGCTTTTGGTAGTTCTCCAGATAAGACAAAAATCTCAAAATAACCTCTTCCCCATATAACCATTTTCTCATAGATGTTGCCAAGTTACCTTATACCACCAGCAAGAAGTGCTACAAGAAGTAACTACTTCCAGACAAAGCAACTCCAAGGAGAGACAATAAGTGAAAAGTTAAAGCATTTGAGGTATTTTAGGAGAGATACCTGCGAGAAGGTCCTGGGGAACGCATCTCACCGGGAGTCCACCTCCACACTGCCTTGTCACCAGGCTGTTCAGCGCCCTTCAGAAGACATGGGGGAGGAATACCATAGTTCAGGAGTCACGGACAACCTCCCTAAAGCCCAGGGCAGGACATGAGTCTGAGCCCAGCCCCACCGCTAAGGACTACGTTCCTACTACAGCTAACGGTCCTCAGAGGAGCAACGCTTCTTTGGATGCGGATCATGTACTGTAACAGTTTCCCTGGATTCAGTTCAAACCAGCTGCAAAAAGGGAAGGCTCATCTAGAAGATTAGATCAGGTCCCTACAGAAAAATTTGGGGCTTTTAGACAAAGAATATTATTTGTGCGCGTACACATGTGGACACCATCATGCTATGGCAAAAATACCAAGGGATAGGGAGGAGGATTCAATCTTTTTTTTCCTCCAAGATGAGTCAAGATTACCTGCAGACATCCACAAAATGTTTTGTGAATGTTGAGAAATGCTGCAGTGGTGCACTGACCCACGGTCAGTGGTGTAAATCATAAGCCAGAGCTCCCCTGTCAACTCCTTTTCCCCCATCTCATGCATGCACATTTTCACGGGAACATTGTTTTTTGTATTCTTGCAGTGCTTTCTGTAAAGGGATGGCTACTTCCTATCTACCATATAAAGCCTTGACTGGGATTGTGAGTGCTCTGCACGGTTGGGCTCCTGGCACATCAGCCCTTGAAGTCAGCTGTAGCTCTCCCTTTGAGCATCCCTCACAGAACCGAAGGTTGGGAACACCAAAGAATCCAGGAGGGGTTTTTGTCCAACCCAGACACCAGCCATGCCCTGATCCCAGGAGAACAGCAGACCACTGTGGGCTACTGCAGGAAGCCTGGACCTAATGCACAGAAGGGAGCCACAGGGCTTTCCAGGGGCTGCCTCTTCCCAAGAGCATCGGGGAGCATGGACACGAGGCACAACCTGCTGCAAGGACAAGCCCAAGTCATGTGTCCTGCCATCAAGGCCTTATGGTGGAAGGGGAAAGACTCTGCCCACAGTGGGCTCTCATCCTCCGTCTCGCTGTGGATGTGTCTGTCTCCAGGAGCTGCCTTTACACCAGAGATGGAAAAACCAGCATCAGATGGTGGGTATCTTGACAACTGCACTCCTTGCACAAGTGTCAGTCTCCAGCTACAATTACTGCACTAGGCACCAGCTCTTTTTTTTTTTTTTTCCCTTTTTATTTAAATACACACACCCTGGAATGTACACAGGAGTAAATTAAGGCACTTTTATTATATAGGTCAAGTCCTGGCCTGTTCATCTACATACATTAGCATAAAGGTAAAAGTACTACAGACATCAAAAATGAGGCACTAATGGTTAGTTTAAATACACGTCCTAGAGATTGTCAGGAAAAAAAAAGAATTCTAAATGAAAAAAAAAAAAAAAAGATAACAGAAAAGTAATAACTGAGAAAGTGAGGCACGACTTAATTTGGATCTTTTCCCCAAGAGGATTTTCCCTTGTGACTAGTTAAGTTATATTTTATGAGTAGACAACATAATAACCACTGTAGGTCACTGTGCATTTCATACATATTCAGACTGAAGACCAACTATATAATTCAAGATAATTCAGATCAGTTTTTAAACATGCTATTAAATTATCTGAAAAAACTGTACACAGGTTTCCACGTAGAACACATCCCTTTTCTTCCCAAGTCAGAAAGAAATTGGTTAAAACAGAAACCATTGTGTAATTCAGAACAATTAAGCAGATACATTCTGTGATTTCTCAGCTGGGGAAAGGAGTTCTCTTACACTTCAAGCTGCCGAAGGCTGTGAAGTTGTGATCAAAGACATGATAATATTAAAAAAAAAAAAAAAAAAAAAAAAAAAAGAGAAGCTGGACAGCAACCCAATGGTACACTCCCTTTGTTCTCAGGAGCCTCGAGAGGTACAAAGCCCAGCAGCCAGAACCCAGCCATGCAGCACTGTAATTGCCTCCTCCATACCCTCACCAACGCCTGCCTCTTCCTTACCCTTAGAGAGCACTCACTGGAGGTGCCAGTGAAGTTTGTAAGGCAGCGACCACAGAA
This sequence comes from Tringa tobata, assembly GCA_033628505.1. Classification (NCBI taxonomy): domain Eukaryota; kingdom Metazoa; phylum Chordata; class Aves; order Charadriiformes; family Scolopacidae; genus Tringa; species Tringa tobata. Next base: position 1,224,208 of record JAHREE010000069.1, read on the forward strand.
TTTCTTACATTCTCATTTATAGTTTGATTAACTGTCATGCCAATGAGCTAGCTGATCATGGATACTAATTCTAAGAGCTGTTTGACTTGGTGAACAAGATAAACAGAACTAAAGTGAGGTATAGCTCATCGTCAGAGACCACAATCTTTGCAAGGACGAAAGAGTAAGTTCTGGCATTGATTTTAGAAAAAATCACAGCCTAAGAAGACCTGGATGCACAACTCTGTGTAACTCTGCAAAACAGCTTCAAATAAAGAAAAAAAAGTTGCATCCACATGACTGTTCTACAGAAGAACAAGAAGATATTTTCTCCGCTCCAACATAGCAGTTATTCTAATAACACTTAAAGTGGATTTGAAAAGTTTGGTGTTATATATATAGATATTACCTAATAAGAAGAGAAAAGTATTAAGGAAACAATGGTAAATCCACTATTGGAAGTCCAGAATTTTAATGTAAAAAAGGACTAAGTGCAGAACTATTGTATTGCTTCTTTCAGCTCAGTATATTATGGTACCAAATTACACATTACTGAAGGAGGACTTCACAGGATTGCTAGAACTCTTCAGTCCGGTTCCACGTCGAAAACAGCTGACTTCATTTTCAAATATTAGATGGCTTTCACAATTTGCACAAAGTTGAATCAAGTATTCCATGAAAGCAAATCACACTGATTAAGGAACAGGTTTTGTTTCTCATTAGAAATTCAGCTTTAAATTAGTAGAAGTTCTAAGCATGGGAAAGACATAGCAGAAAGACTGGAACCTCACGGCAGCCAGCTTTGCATTAGACAGTATCTGTATCACAACTGCCGTAACACAAACTGTCTTCTTGCCTTCCTGCCTGACTCACACTGCAATTCCTCCAGGCTTAAACCACAGCAACGGGTGACATGCCACCGGCCCGCCGCACCGCAATACTAACCACCTCCACTCCTAAGCCACAGCACAATTATTAGGTGAAAATACTGCCGGGGCTTTTCTGATACCACTCTTTGTCCCTCCAGTCTCCACCTTGCCCCACCTCAGCTGCAACACTCCCGGGATACAAGAGTTTTCAGGGAAAAAATGTGTTGGCCAGGCTGCAAAACAGGAATGAAGGACACCGTGAGAGTGAGCATGGGGCTGTAGGGTGGGCAGCTCTTCCACTCGACAGATCCACCCCATCCCCTCTGACCAAAATATATGATATCATCCTGCTGTCCGGCAGTAAAGTAAGCTTACCATCATTGGTAGCATTTGATTAGTATTGATCATAACGATGGTGCAGGAGGTAAATGCCCCTCTCTACTCTCTGGCTGAGCAGCGCAGCCCACACAATGCAGTAAAATGTAGGCAGGAGGTGGAGTGCCAGGATCCGATTCCATACTGGGGCAGAGCACCTTATAAAAAGTCTTTTCAGTAACAGTCATCCAGAAGTAATATGGAAATCAAATTAGTTGATTGCAACAATCTAAACAGCATCATTTGATACCTTCACAGCAGTACTTGGATAATGAGAGTTTAGAAGGAGAAATCCTATCTTTTATTAAACCCAACATAGCTGGGAGACAGAGCCTCTCCCTACAGCTTTTGCCTATTCCATTTTAGGCCAAGTAATGAAAACATTAATGCTGCTTAGCCTGCAAAGCACAAGTTAATTCAGCTTCTATCTCCCCAAAGCCTGTAATTCTCTGGTCTAGTCTTCACGAAGAGCACTTAAAAATGTTTCAAATATAAGGTGAACATCCATATCATCATCACTGCACATGCCTCTTTATGGTGGCAAGGACGCTACTCCAGAAGACACTGCGGGGTGCACAGCTCCCCTCCCAGGCACCAGAAGGACAATCAGATATACCCTACAACATTAAGGTACAAAAATAAGTCCAGGAAGCAACATGCGGGTTCACCATCATACTATGGACAAGTCAGTTGTGAGGACACGGCTGTTTCATAGACTCACAGACTATTTCATGTTGGAAGGGACCCATAAGGATCATTGACTCCAACTCCCTGCTCCTTGCAGGACCACCCAAAACTGAACCGTGACTAAGAGTGTTGTCCAGATGCTCCTTGAACTCTGACAGGCTTGGTGCTGTGACCACTTCCCTGGGGAGCCCACTCCAGTGATCGACCACCCTCTCAGTGAAGAGCCTTCTCCTAATGTCCAGCCTGAACTTCCCCTGGCATAACTTCATACCGTTTCATCATGTCCTATTGCTGGTCACCAGAGAGAGGAGATCAGCACCTTCTCCTCTGCTGCCCGCCTTGAGAAAGTCATAGACCATGACAAGGTCACCCCTCAGCCTCCTCTTCTCCAAGCTGAACAAACCAAGTGACCTCAGCCGTTCCTTGTAAGTCAGGAGAGCACAGTATGAAAATTACAGCGATTGTGCAGGTCACAAACACACTGAAGCCCAGCACATACTGCAAATGTTCCCACAGCACGGGCTTCAGGGACAGAAAGGGGGACAGCAACAAGGTAGAGGGAACGTAGAGCAAAGTCCAAGAGCTGCCCGAGATGTGAGTGGGAGGTGTCCCTGCCCACGGCAGGAGGGCTGGAACTTGATGACCTTTAGGGTCCCTTCCAACTCTAACCATTCTATGATTCTATGTGAAGTGGCATTGGATCCCAGGGAGGCCACCATATTCCAAATTCTCCATACAATGCTTACAAAGGTGTCCTCTATGATGGTTCCATACCACTGTTTTAGTCCAGCATCTTTTTTTTTTCCTCCTACTCTACAGAAAACAATCCCTTACCTCCTAGTGTTAAGGGAGGACTTATTTTTTCATTCACATCCAGCATTTACTTGGACAATTTTCCTTCATCCTTGATCCCTCCAGCCCCCATAATAATACAGGTGATTCCAAATAGTAGGCTACTGACTCTATTTTGCATTTTTATTACATTTGGGAGAAAGTATGCTGCAATAATTTTGTTCTCTCTCATCAGCTCTCCTGTTCTTCAGCATATTTTTCCAGATAAAGCTCATGCAGACAAATTAGCAGGGTGATATTTCACATAGTTCTTGATCTTTATGGTTCATTCTCTCACTTAGCTCATGTTTGCTGTGAGTTGCCATATTCCTAGACCAGGAAAGGGTAATTCATACATCTGCTTACCGTAACAAAAATCAGAAAGGCCAGAAGGGAGCAGTTGATTTTCTTGTCTCATAGAGCTTTGAAATATCCCATTTGAAGTCCCACTCCCAACAGCGGCAGCCAAAGAAACTCCAGGAAAGGTACGCAGCAGATTTTTGTCCTGAAAGCTACTAATTTTACATTTGCTGAGTGAAAACCATATGTCTACTTGTGTGCATTTGTGCAATTGCAGTTTTTCATTCATTAAGATGAGAAATTGCTTCTTTTATGCAATCTACTACCATTCAGATAGCAAAACGTTGTGATGTCTGGTAGCAGGCTTGCTGGTTTTGGCTTTAGGAGGTTTGCGTTTGTTTTTTGGTGGTTTTTTTTTTTTTCCCCCCCTCTTCCTGTGAGAGGAAAACTTTTCCCAAAGGATTTAAGCGATTTCATAAAACAAATGTAAAAACAAAGACACTTCTGTTTAAGGACTGAAGGTTTTGTTTTGTTTTAAGCGGGATGGAGAGGGAAGGAAGAGAGAAATGACACTGATCATCTTTCAATTGAACAGGGAAAAAAAAAGCTGATGTCTCATTCCTAAAATAGAAACTTTATGATAGCACAAACTTGCTATAATAAAAAAGGTCACCACACAAAAAAAAAAAAAAAAAAAAAAAATCAAGATTTTTCTTTTCCTAAATAAAAAAATGTGTTTATTATAGTCACAAGTGACCACTTCAAACTATTATAGCAAAGTTTGGAGGAGAACATTTTCTCTCCCCAAGCATTTATACAAACGCATTGTAGAAATCTCACGTGTTGCAGAATTGAGATTCTTGTTTCTGATTAGCAGATATTAATTAATGGAATTAACAGATTTTGAGCAAGTCCCTACATATTGTGTTTTATTATGTAAAAAGAATTCTGACAGCCACAAGTGAACTTCAGTGAGAAAATAACATCTATCCAAAGGGAGCAAAAGCAATCCATGAAGCCCCATTCAGGCTGCCTACCATTTCAATTCATTCAGCATTGTCACTCCCTGTGATTATCATTCAACAGCAGAAACTGACACACTGGGAGAACTCAACAGCAATATACATCAGTAATATCACAGCTCAGAAAGGCAAAAACAACATAGACAACAAGAATCTTGCAATTAAATACAACATGCAAGTGAAACCTATCACATTTTAACTGCTTGTACTTACACGACTAATTTACAAATGTTACTATTAAATTCAATTTTTTCTAAATGCAGTCTTGAAGTATGTGCATACATGGGAAACGATAATTTATTTTTTTTTAATTAAGAGATTAAAGAACAGCTCTACAACCATTGGGGGTGGATAGGAGGACAAATAACATTCTGTCAAATACGTCACAGCAACATTACTTTTTATATATAGAAAATAAAGAACAAATAAAGTGTATACTGTCATCCCAAAAGCATTCTACCCAACCATTACTTAAATTATTGTCTCCCATCCTAATTTAAACTGCATATGTGTATATATATACACATACACACACAAGAAACAGTTTCATTTATAGTGGCCCCCTGACCTCCCAAATGGCAACATGCACAGATTAACTTGTCAAATAGAGAAAGACAACATACAAAGGTCATTACAAATCCAAAGGTCTGGGGCCACTCATGAATTTAGGTATTTTTTTAAAACAGACTTCTCTAACACTGTGTAGAGGTATTGGACAAAGAGGAAGACACTGCTACTGATGGTTCTTTCACAACAGAAGGACACTCCTTCAACTCCTGTTTGCATTAAAACACCATGGGGAAATCAGAAAGTTAAACCACTGTGAAGCTGCAGAACAACCTTTCTTTCCCCCATTCTTCTGCCCACAATCCTTCTATTCTCCTTTGCTTTGATTTTGAACTACGCAAGACACCACGTAATCTACAAACGCTCAAGCCTAAAAGGTTCTCCTGCAGTTTGCTCCAAGGTCCTGCTTTGTTCCTTCCCTGCTGTAACCTCTCTTCATTCAAAACGTGCTTTTCTAAACAGTGCAACCCCAACCAGCTAATAGATATCCCACAGTTACATCACAGCAATGAATAAAACATGAGATTTCCAATATAATTTGGACACAAGATAATGTGCATACTTAGCCCATGTGTAATATACAAGCACTTCTCCTTAATTTCCCCGTTCACCAGTTTGTCCATTCACAACCTTTCCGTATTTCTCATTTTGTCCATCACATTTTCTCTCTTGTATTCTTTCACATGTTCCAGGTTTTACCTCCATCTCTCACACCACTTGCTCCTTGCTGCAATCCATCTCTCTGCTTCCCAGTCTGACCATGCTCACCACGAACACAGAGTTCCTTCACCTATTAACAAGAAGAAGGATACTCCTTTCCACTTGTTTGGGCTGCAGACAATACTGGCTGCTGCTGTTATCTTCCCTGTCCAATAAAGTCTTAAAACATTTCCTCCCATTTCTTAAAGCAGATTTTTCTAAGACCTCAAATTGTAACAGGAAATTATTGGAGTGATTTTGTTTTTAAAGAACACAGCAAAGCATCAGGAGACAGGCGCCCTGCTCTCCAATTTGCTCGAGACCCTTTGAATTTAGGTTGAAACCCTCCTTTGTAAATCAGAAATAACTTTTCCACCTCATCCATTAATATTTGGAACTTGAAGGCTGTCAAGTGAAAGACACTTATACAAATGCAAAGCAAAGCCCTAGTCTCATCTTTTTTAATGACAAACCCAACACTCATATAAAAGAGCAACAGGAGCAAATAAAAAAAAAAAAAAATCACAGTGAGCGAATAACCTAATAATACATGCTAAAAGCTACCAAGACAATAAATTCAATTTTCCCTGGGATTGTTAAATTATTCTTTTGATGGCGCGACACAATCTCTTCACGTTTATTTCCTGTGGGGGATGCTGACACATTGAGCTCATTACACAGCTCCTCTTTAAAGAAAACACACACATGCATTTAAAGCAAACACCTAAAATTTAATAGTTCAGATTTTTAATAAACTATGCTGGAAAGGAGTTTGCAGCTGGGTTATTTTTAAGGAAGTAAGACACCTGCCTCATAAATTCAAAACAAACAGACATAAAGCAATATCACGACACTGATCTTGCTTTGATGTACAAACACACTCAAAAGCATCTTACTTTTTTAATGATTCTTCTCAAGACGCGACCCACAGATGACATACATTCTTGTCCCTTTTGAAGGGTCATCTTGAAACTTCCAAAAGTTCGATTGGGCATATAAGGTCCAACTACAGGAGAGCTTATAAACTGACAGACCCTAATGCTATAGCAAAGATCAAATTAAGTCAACGTGGTGGAGCCTTCAAACCATGTACATCTTCATTAGTCTTTCTATGAGGCACGTGCCTCTTTGGCATGTACCAGACAAGTCCTCAACAGTGGAAGTGTCTGAACCTATATCTCATACCTCAACTGTCCCCAGAAGTTAGATGGCATTGCCCTTTTTATAGCTCAGCACCAGCCCCTAGGTCAGGTACTACACCTGCAAAACGAGGCCACAGATGAACACAATATCCTCCTGGCTGGAAGCCCCCATCCAGGGTCTTCAGCAGTCCTCCATGTCACCTACTGCACAAGGCTCTGCGTGAGTTTCTTCTTGGGTGAAGCCTCCCTATTCCCGTTACCAGGAGCACAGTCATCACACAAGAAGATGCAACCAGTACAACAGACAATCCTAAGACCAGAGAACATGAAATTAGGCAGAAGATAGATATGGGCACATACTCGACAGGAAAGCATAACCCTTTTATTTATTTATGGGTTCAAGCTAGCCATCCTGACCTCCAGCCTGCACATCCATTTATGCATTTTCTGTCCCACGCATATTAATCTGTGGTTATCTTTAATATTTTATGAGTTATGCTTGATTCCACTCCATTATACACTAAAAGAGAAGAAAAAGCAGCAGCTACTAATGCCATAGATGGGTGGTTTTACTTGTTATAAATTCCATTGACCATCGAGTGATTGGACAACACACATTCCCCTCAAAGTAAGTGTTTCTGCTCATCACACCTCCTTCACAGAAGTGTTTTCTATTTCTGTTGATTAGCAGTGAAGATCGAAGCGTAAAAGTTATGGTTGCTTGAGTTACCCCAACTGCCCATTTCCTTAACAGTCACAAGCAAATTTAAACACAAACTAGGGTTTAAGAGAAGTACAGCTGGGAGAGCATCCAAAATCTGACAGTCAGGAAACTCATTTGGATCTCCCATGTACAATATTCTAACATTCATTCAACAAGTCATCAAATCATCCTCCTGCAGGTCAAGGTTTTAATCCAAAACTACAGATGAGCCTTCAGTTTACGACCCTTCCTCTTCTCCAAGAATTTGCCCAAGGGAGTTTATAAGCAGCTGCTATCTCCCCCTCTGCTCTTGCTGAGCTACAAAAGCCAGCAGAGTTTAAGTTTTGGTCTCCCATCCGACTCCAGACTGTTCACGCCCCATCATCCTTGTAGTCAGGATGTCCCTGTACATGCTTCACTAGAATTCAATATTTTCTGTATGCAAGTGACCAGAACTATGTACGATATTTGACATCGTCTCCCTAACATCTTGAATAATAACTCGTCTATCTCCACTGAAGAGCTCTCACCGAGGATCACATTTGCTTTGATTTCATGCCCACCATGAAACAGTCATCTCTGATTACGGCATTCAAGCCTTTTCCTCCGGGCCTGCTTTAAGGGATGACCTGCCAACTGATAGCAGATGCGGTGTTAATAATCACTCGGCAGATAACTTCACTTTTAGAGCTATTTAACTTCCTCTCATTCCTATTGCTTCAGTCATCACAGACATTCAGTTCTTCCTGTGCAATAATCCAGCCCCGCTCGGTGCTGACTAGCTTTCCTAACTTTGCCTCATCAGCAATCATCCTCTGCATATAGTTATCTCAGCCAGTACAGCGAAGTAAAGAGACCAGCCCTAATCCAGAGCAACAATTCCTTTCTTTATGCAGACAGAGTCACAATTTCTCCTTCAGGTTGCTCTTCCAAGCCGTCTCACCATCCTTTAGCCAAGCCCCACACTTCCAATCTCATCATTTTCGGTGTCACACCATGGTGTGCACACAACAAACTGAAGCCTTGTGTTCCTTTTGTCTGTGACACTCAGTATTTAACCAACAATAATATGGCTTTAGTCTTCCATGACCTAATTGTGGCAAATCCATGATGCATTTTATCCTGTTTTCCACTTATCTTTGTATACTTAATTACTTTTTTCCATTCCAAATTTGTTCTAAATCCTTGAATGCTATTGAAACCAGAGTAAAATGTGTGAATATTTCATTCTCTGCTTTCAAAATAAATACAACTATACTTCTTATGCTATATTGCTATCACAACTGCTACATTCAATTTGACAGATACCAACCAATCCTGGTTTTTAAACTTGGTGCCGGTGTCCTGCACCAACTCTTTCAGACCCTAAAGCAGAGACTATTTGCTTCCTTAATTTGATGGTGTTAAGGCTGGAAGCAGGCATAAGACATTAATTCTGATCACTTCTCTTTGGTACCCCTATCTTTCTCCCACGTTCAAATCCTCATCTCTATCTAAAACTGGTTCCAACTGCCAATTTTGGAGGCATTAGACATATCTTTCAACTATAGTCTGGTCTTCACAACATCGTAGCCAAGTTCTCTTCTCCTTTTATTTTTTCTTCTTCATCTTAGAGTTCTTCACGCTCTAGCTTTTGGCCATTCACATGCTATCCCTGCAGTTTCTGCTATCCGATGATCAATCCCCTCCTTCCCTTCATTCCTTACAGGTTTTCCAGTAACGTGCAGTATCTCATTCTCACAGCAAGGTCTGCAGCCCCACTTGGCAAGCTTTTCCTCCTCCTCCTCCTCCTTAAAATGCAGTTTCCAAGCAGCTGTTGTACCTTCCATTTAAGAGAGTCCAAGCCTTTTCTTCTTAAACCTCCAACTCCTACAGGTCTTCAGCCACGTGGACTTCACAAACTAGTTCCTCTAACTTCTGAGAACTTGCCCTGCTAAAACAAAGCTTCCTTGAAATAAAAGCACTTCGTAGCTGACATATACTTATCCTTCAGTTTAATTTAAAATAATTAACTTGTGGCTAATCAACACATGTGCTTCCACAGGCCTTGTGGAACGGAGCTGTAATCCAGCAGTGGAAGGCAAGACCCTGTGTCAGCCACGGAGAGACCAGAGACATTCCTTACCCTGAGTTCAAAGATACACCCTCTAGTTCTGGGCAGGCTGTAAACATGAGCCTTCATTTACTCTGCATTCCACTACAATTAATGGCCAAAATTCTACCCTATGATATTCCAGTGAACTGATTTCCAATCTAACTATGTCACCACTGGGAAACACACTTACAAAAGCACGTTTGAGAAGCATCTTCCTTTTATACACTAGCAGGGCATCTCAGATGTGCTCCAAGCAACCAGAACACATTTGCAAGGCTGTGTTCTCTAGCTGGACTCACTTTTCCCCTCACTAAATCAATGTTAGCCCTCCGGATTTTGGAGCATGAAGTGAACTTTTAACAGAAAACCCTCTCCCATCCGTGGGATTAAGTGCCTCCAGCACCAATTTGAGACCTGGTGTCTCCAGCGCGCATACCACAAGCCTACAAGGAGCAGGGAAGGAGGGTGCTGATGGCCAAGTACTAGAGCAGGACACGGAAAGAACCGTTATAGCAAAGTGGCAGCCAATGACCTCCACGTGAATCTGGAAAACACCATTTCCCTCTTAGCTTTAGCTCATGATACAATTTTCTTAACACGGGTGGATTGGCATGCAGGAGGTCTAGGCCTTCTGCGCAGCAGAGTGAACCTGCTGGTGTGGGGGTATCAGTTCCATCAAGGCAGTAAATCACACCACCGCATTCCTGGTATACCTGCCCCTACAGCGAGGCCACCTCCTACCCACAGAGCCTGAAACCCAGAGGGAAAGCTCAGTATCGCAGCAACTGACACGAGAAGTTCCTAACCCACGTAAAATAGGGTGCCTGCCAGTGCACAGAGCTCTGCCAACTGCCCCACATCGTGGCAAGGACCACCCACCACCTCTGAAGGCCTGGTGGTGGTCTCTGCACCCATCTCCCCTGGTCACCCTCACCCACAGGTACATCTCCCCAAGGCAACATTCACACTGCCAGGTCCAGAGAAGAGCAACAAAGATGGTGAGGGGTCCAGAGCACAAGTCTTATGAGGAGAGACTGAGGGAGCTGGGGTTATTCAACCTGGAGAAGAGGAGGCTGAGGGGAGACCTTATTGCTCTCTACAACTCCCTGAAAGGAGGGTGTAGAGAGGTGGGGGTCGGTCTCTTCTCCCAAGTCACAGGTGACAGGACAAGAGGAAATGGCCTCAAGTTGCACCAGGAGAGGTTCAGGCTGGATATTAGGAAAAATTTTTTCACCGAAAAGGTTATCAGACATTGGAATGGGCTGCCCAGGGAGGTGGTGGATGCACCATCCCTGGAGGTGTTCAAAAGACGGGTTGATGTGGTGCTGGGTGATATTGTTTAGCGATGGTGTTGCTTTTTGTTTGTTGTGTGGGTGTTTATTTTTGTCAGAATTAG